>CAMZMU010000094.1:4548500-4906216 GCA_947311845.1 Poa pratensis | reverse complement strand
ACGAAGGAGCAAGTGATTAGCCTCAATCTTGTCGGATTTCAACCCAAGGAGTTGAACATAAGGCCGGATTGTGCGGATAGTTTGGGTTGAATCACGTGTTTCTTAGAACATTTGAATCACACGCTATTGGTGCATGATGCTGATCTTCGCCAAGTCCATCTTGTTGGTTCCTTGTTCATTGTTGCACAAAGCATTATCGTCCCTAGTTCTATTGGCGTACGCTAATGCTAATGTCTCAACCTCTCAAGGTGGATACTAACTGCGTCCTTGTCAATCAACAGAATGGCACAACGTCCTCCGCTCCATCAAATCGAAGCCACCCCAGGAACCACTGGACCGTTGTTTCGAAGGAATCTCATACTCTAAAGATTTGCCCAAGAAAGCTAGAAACAAACGTCGGTGTGACACTTGTAAGGAGCGTGGACATCGTCCTGGAAGTGCCCCCTTATAACCCAGCCAGTGGGGACTACACAAGGAAAGGCATGTAGTCAGTGCGAGAATGGTGGACATCAGGCGAGTCAATGCCCGGCAGTTGCCCGCACTGTTTAACTCGCATCCATGGCCAGTGCCCAACGCTAGCGCCACTTGCTACCTATGCGAAGGAAATGATCATGTTCCCGGCTAAATTCTTATGGAGTTCTTAGTGGAGGCAGTAAAGGATGCCCATGAGAAGATTACACAGCATGCCACCACGTGCCCCTCTACTTCGACACTTGGGTAGGCGGGAGTTGGGTATCGTCCTATGCTACCTGCTCACCAAGATTCACGTGCTACACTTGTGGCCAAGCTGGCCACTACTGTAGGGAGTGCCCCAGAAGGAACGTCACGAGACACCTGCACGAGCCCCTGCCACTCAGCTGGCAAGGCTGGACTATTGTGCGTCGTCGCATGAACACGTCTCTGCTGAGGAAGCTGAAGAAGATTCCGGCGTCCTATGGGTGAGCTACGAATCAAACAATAATTTTGCTACGTTTTGTTTGATTCTGCTGCATCTCTCCTTTTTGGGCATGGTTATCACAATTGAGTATAACCGGTGCATCTTCAACCTCTTAGGATTCTCTGAGATTGTCTCTCACTCTGATCTGCTTCTAACCTTGGTATGTCGGTTTGACAGTAAAGTGTTTATAGTGCGTTGGTATGTTCCGATGCAAGTACCTACTTGTTACGGACAAGACTTTTCAATTCGTCTTGTTAGGAGAAACCAAACTCCAGTACGACTTGACCATTTTTCGGACCAGGTCAAAGTATTGTAATCTGCAGAATAAGGGCCGTGTCTAGCTTTTGTGCTGATCACCTCAGAGTGTCACACTCTTTTATATCAAGGGGTCCAGCTAAGTATCTAGATCTTCTTGATGAAGTGAAGCTCTTACACATATTACTCGCCCTTGCCTCCGATTCGCATGTTGCTTCCGAGAAGTGCTAAGGCGTGAGCATTGTTGTGGTCTATCCGATGCGCATGACAAATTTTAATTGTTTTTGACATCTAAGGAATTTTGTGTCCTCTGTAGCATCAATTATTAGCCGATCAATAAGATGAGTTGAACTGTATTTCCCAAGTTCGTTTTCTCTGGTGCCTCCCCTCGGTCGAGAGCTAGGTTCGTGCCGAAGCTCCAAGACACCTCGTTGTGCCTTGAAAGGCATGATCTTTCTTTGAACTCATGATCCATGGTATGTCGTGATATCCCTATGTGGATCGTGATATTCTGGAGGTCTTTCTATCTGGGTAAGCTGGTCTCTGAACAACTTTTCTCCAAGAAAATCGTGCTGGATGTCGGAATTATTCGGTTGAGCTTAAACAACTTGGAGGTTGAAAGACAAGAGCTACTATCCCGATATAGTTCCTTCTCAAAGGGATGTCTAGTTTGAGTGTTGAAGCTAGGTGGTATCTCCTTTGTGGATATGCTAACCTCTAAATCTTTTGATTTGAATTGGGCTATCGTCAAATCAAACTCAGACCTACCTAACTGAATGTGTTAGTCTGACCAATACTTATGCCTCGTTCTGGTGAATAATGAGTCCACCGTCACGGAGTATCTGGATAAGTTTGTTGTTGAGCCCATCAACGACCTTCTTATCTTCTCTGTCGTGGGGTAGATAACACGGCAGATGCTACTTTGGGGTAGCTTAAGTTTTTGGGCAAGGCGACTCTGGCGTCTGGGAGATTGTTTAGCATTGCAGGGGACACAGGTTTACCCAGGTTCGGCCTCTCCATTGGAGATAAAGACCTACTTCCTGCTATCTTATTATTAATCTTGGTCTCGATCTCGATAACCCGGCTACGACAACAGAGCCGGATCTCGATCTAGGTTACAAAGCTTATGTATCTCTCTCGATGGTTCTCTCGCCTAAAGCTTGGGGGTTATGAGAGACTTGCTAGCTATGACTCAAGGGCCGGTTTATATAGTACCGGGCCCTCTGACCGCGTACACAGTAAAGCCGTGTTCTACTCGAACTCCAAGTCCTATCCTAGCTCCTTTGCTCTTCGTGTATTCCAAGTCTTGAACCGCCTCTAGAACCGCCTCTTGTATCTTCTAGAATATTGCCTTCCTTACCGGGTCACCGCCAAGATGCCGGCCCAGAAACATAACCCGGCCCGTGCTGAGGGCTAACTGCCCTGGCCGGGCCTCCTTCCAGGCGGGTCTCGTTTCCCTCTGCATGGGCCTACCGGGTTATTATCCCTCCATCAGTAGCCCCCAGGTTAACCAGGTAACCAGGTTGCCATGCTTTGCTTCCAACTTGTGTGCTTCCTTGATCAATGCTGGTACCCTGGCTTGCCGGGTTAACCACCTGAAACACAAAAACAACAAATACATATAACGCACTATTTTATCGTTCTGCTTAACTGGGCCAACTCTTCTTGGCGGGTCATAGTAACCCGGCTTTCTCATACTAGGTCATATGTCTCCGGGTCTCCCACCCAACACTTAGCAAAAATCTCAACTCAACTGGACCACTGCTAGTCATAACTGGAGTCAAAGAATATTCCTTTTTCCTGTCTGTTTGTCGCTGGCTTCCCGGAGAAGATGCTTATCTTATCCGCTCATTTTTACCGCAATACCCCTAGGGTTTTCACCGTGGCTATAAATATCTGGCCATAACCCCAGAGTAAATTTCCCCATTCTCACGTTCATCCCCTACCTCACGCTCGCGTCACTGCCACCGCAGCCGCCGGAACTCCGATCTTCAATCGCGCCCTCTAATCTCGGTCAATCTCCAAGGTAACCTCGATTCTTACTTTTATCCATTCCGCGCCCGATTCCAACCTTTATTTCTTCTAGATTGGCTCCGTATTTCATTATTCACTTCCGCATCCAAACTAGGGTTCATAACGCCATTGTTGCGCTCTGTCCTCCTCCAGAGCTGAAATCCATGACGAAGGAGAAGATAAAATCTGGAGGGCCCCGTGCGGCCAAAAAGCTCGCAAAGAAACCTTCTGGTACTGCTGCTGGTGCATCTGGATCCGCGGCTCCCGCAGCCGCTCCAGTGAACTGGACAAGGTCCAGTGCGACCAAGACCACCCTTCAGTCTTTCGTGAACCGGGGCGAACTCCCGGCTCAGAACGAGATCCAGTGGCGCGCCCCTGGAGAGGAGATCCGCCCAAACCCCAAGGAAGGTGAAGTGGTAGCCTTCTTAGATCATGTCCTGCGCGGTTTCCGCCCACCGGGTTCCCTGTTCTTTCGCCGGGTCTTAAAATACTACGGCTTAGGCCGCAAGACATAGGCCCCAACTCCATTCTCAACATAAGCAACTTTGTAGTTTTCTGCGAGGATTACTTGCAAATAGCCCCCAGCCTTGAACTTTTCCTAGAATTTTTCTACTGCAACCCATCCCGCAAAGACAACCTTGGCCCTTACGGTGGAGTGGCGATCCAGCGCCGGAGGGAATGTGATTTCCCGGCTCTTGCTCTTGCCAGCCATCCAAAGGGATGGCAAAACACATATTTCTATTTCAAAGACACTTCACCCGCGTCAGATGATGCTCGTTACCCGGCTTTTCTGAACTCGGGCATGACCTACGAAGCAAAGATGAACAGCTACGCCCCAGACGCAGACCGGGTCAAGCTCGAGCCCACGCTCCGCCGGCCAAAGCCCTGCTCGCACATGGACTCAGGGGGACTGACCTGGTCAAGTGCTGGATCGGCTGGTTCATCCAACCCCTCAGCATCAGGACCCGGCTCTTCCATGAATACACAGAAGAGACCACTGACGACATGCGTTACTCAGAAATCACACTGCTGGATGACCAAATCGTGAAGAACGCCAAGAGGCTCCTTGGCGAAAAGAAGACGATATTGCAATGAACGGGCTCGCCCCTTTCAGCACCAAGAACAAACCTCCTACGGTACAACTTGTCATTACTCACTTCTTTAATTGTAACCCGGTATTTCTTGCAAACTATCTTACGATATCTTCTTTTTGTCAGGACCCCAAGTGGTGGAGTGCAGATTACACCCCTACGTCCTCTGCTGAGGAGGACACAGAAAGTGATGATCAAGATGAAGAAGAAGAAGAAGGTGAGCCAGACTCCGTAGGCCGGCTCTTCCTCGAGCTGATTAACAACGAAGTCCCCAAAAAGGACAATTCTACTGATAACCCGGCTCTTCTCATTCCAGGCCCCAATGACCCGGCTCCGGACGTATTGCCGGGTCCTCAAACTGCTGCACCCACTCCTCAAAAGAGGACCCGGGCTGCAATTGCAAAGGTGCCATTTTCTCGTTCCTCAACTTGCATGATGAACTCATCTCAAACTCAAATACCAACACAGGAAAAGGAACTTGGAAAGAAGCTGAAGCCAACAAGAAACCGCGGACCCGGTCCTCTGCAAGCCATGTCACTTTGAGCACAGGTATCCCCCATGTTCTTTATCAAGCTGGGCCAAATCGATCCAGAAGACGCCCAGCAAAAAGTACCCTTTGGCTGGCAAAATCCGGGTTCCTAAACGTTCTGGTTTATCAGATTCTTCCTCGGACGCGGCTAGCACGCCCGAGGATTTCCTCATCAATACCGGGTTAGGATTACTCTCCTTTCTTTTCAGTTTTCACTACTTTGCAGTCTTTTCTGTATTTAACCACCTTTCCTTTGTTTCAGTGCCAAAGCTATCGTGGAGGAAGACCCGGAATCTTCTCCAGCTGCCTCTCCTCCACCTGCTACAGCTGAACCTTCCCAAATGGAAGTACATGTTGAAGAGCAAGCCCAGAAGAAGAATCTGGCGCAGAGAACGTGACAGCCACACCACCAAGCCCGCCAGCTGCTCCAAAACCAAGCCCAGACGCGCAATCACCCGGGCATGGGTCTGGAACCAAAGAAGTTGACCCAGAAGTCCAGATCACCGGGTCTAAGAAAGGCCCGGCTCCTGGCGTGTCCACTGCCATTGCCAAGGTCACAGCACCAGAAATCAAGGTGGATCCCTCTGCAAAGGGCAAGGACCCGGTTGCTTCTTTGGATCTGGCGACTCTGAACTCCATGTCCACACCGGCTCTGTGCGAGGAATACTTTTCTCGCCTTGCTCATCATAAGAACTTGGAGACTGAGCTTGTCTCTCTGCTTCAGAAACGGTACCAGGTGTGCTTTTAACTTTACTTACCTTCTTACTTCTTGTAACCATACTCTGCCTAGCCCCCAAGCTCCAAATTTATCACTTGTTGAAAAACTTGGTGCTTGAAACGCCAACATCCTTTACAAAAACTTTTCAACACTGTAGCCCCCAAGTGCCGGGTTAGCTGTCCACAGCAACCTGGGACTAATCACTTGAACAATTTTAAAACTTTCACCCGTGTAGCCCCCAAGCACCGGGTTAGCACGCTTGCGGCAACCTGGGGCTTTACTTGTCTGTTGCAAACTTTTGAAACTTTGTAGCCCCCAAGTTCCAGGCTAATAATTCCTTAGTAACTTGAGGCTAAACTGTGCATTTTTTTTTAACAGGAACATGTGAACCAAGCCAATGAAGAAGTGGCCCGGCTACAAGGAGCCTTAAAAGCTGAGACTGAGACCCGGGCTGAAGGGGCAAACAAACTTCAAGCCCTGGAAGAAACAATAACTGCCTTGACTCAGGAGAACTCAGACTTGAAGCGGGACATGCAAGAGCATGAAGAAAACTTTCAAGAGCAGCTGACCAGCCTCAACAGAAATTGAATACAGCTACCAACGAGCTGACCCGCCTGAAGAAGATGATTACTGCCATGGTTGCCTCCCTTGTTGGTAAGCACAATATTCTCAAAACCCGGTAAAGTTTTCGTCTGTTCCAAGCTTGGCATATAAACTATGCCTGACACTTTCCCTTTTGCAGGTGCACGTGATGGCAACATCCGCAAGACCGCAACTGAGAAAGTCAAATGCATGTATACACTGGTCCGCCAATTATACTTTGGGAGTTGCGAGGTCATCAAGGCTGCAAGAAACTGGGAAAACCCGCCCAGCACTTACACTGAAGTGCTGGGCCATTTGTCCACAATGCCTGGTTGGATTCACCTGCTGAAGAAATCTGCATGCAGGGCCGGGGCCATGCGCAGCCTAGCTTTGGCTAAGCTTACTATCCCCAACTTGACCCGGCTCCTCTGGCATCGGGCTTTCCTGAGTACAATGCAGATGGCACTCCTTTTGATAGGAAGACCTACAGCCGGGTTATGAAGCAGACCCGGTTCGTGGCTACCCAAATTGCCAACAATCTGAAGCTTAACACCATCCAGTATGGCTACAACGAGGCGAATAAAGAAATTGTGGACGACGAGCCTCAACGCATCGACCTGCTACAAAGCTACAAGAATCTGTTGCTGGTGATAAAACTGCTCCAAGTGCTTCTGCTGCGCCAAGCTCCTCAACTCCCACTGTGCCACCTCCAACACGTGCACCAGTGGAAGATGAAGACGAACATTACTTCCAGTCCCTTCAGCTTGTCACCTGGCGCACTGATGGAGCCCCCAAGACCGGGAAGCAGAAGCAGAACGGCCAAGGATGACTCGCAAGCGCCAAAGATGGCACCCCAGCTACAACTCCTTCCACTAACCCGGCTCCAGAAGCCGGCTCTTAAACTTATGCAGATGCTGTGTCTCTGCCAGAAAACTTAATGTCATTTGGCCCTTGAGGCACATTATTGTAATAACTTAGCTATTCTGATACCATGCCTGTGATGTATGCTTTTGCACTTGTTTTAAACTTTGGTGAAACTATGTGGAATCACATGACATGAGAAATATCCAATTACTTATCTTCTGTGGTTTTGATGACCCTTTTGGTTTCTTTAACTGTGAGCCGGCTTTCGCATGGATATCCTGGCGCAACTTCTCTGAGAAAAACAGGGTCGAACCAAGTCCCAATGGGCTTCATGGTTGATTGAGTTTCCAGGTGTGCAATCAGGCCATATAAGTGCGAGTCACATCAGCTACACAGCAAGATAACCAAGAATACTAGTGGCATAAAAGCCGGGTCTTGGGATTGCAGCTACAGACTTTTTGCAGTAAGAGCCCCCAAGACCTGGATCAATGTTTATAAAGTAAAGGGCTTATGCCTCAGTACCCCATTGATCCAAAATACTGGTGGGACGCACTCTCTGGGCATCCTCAAAAATAAAAAACTTAAACAACTGCAACCAAAACTGAAACCCGGGGATACTTATGAGCCGGGTCCTGGGGAAATAACTTTAGCTATCTCAATGACAAGCCCCCAGGACCAAGCTTGACCCAGAACTGCCACAATACATATAGAACAAAGAAAGATCCGGCTTATAAAACTGAAACATAACCTGAGACAAGACAAATTTCTGCTTCAACCTTCACTTTATTGATAGAAAAGGTTAGGTCAGCAAGCCGCCTCATTAAAAACCTTCCAGTCCCCTTAGGTACCCTGGTAAGGAAAAGAGCGCGTCTGAAACCTGCTGCCTGTTACATCGTGTGTTACATCTGATACATCTTTTTCATGCTAAGTATAATATGGGCGCAGCTGCGCAATGTTCCACGGCCTCTCACGCTCTTCCATAGAAAAGGTAGAGTGCGTTGAGTCATTGACTGTCTCTGATTTCTCTCTAGCGTCCACCAAATAGTATGAACCATTGTTCAATTTCTTGCTTATGATGAAGGGCCCTTCCCAAGGAGGAGATAACTTGTGCATCCCTTCCTTGGACTGCACCCATCGCAACACTAGATCACCTTCCTGGAAGGTGCGAGTTTTAACCCGGCGACTGTGATACCGCCTCAAATCTTGCTGATAAATTGCTGATCTTTCCAATGCTTTCTCTCTATTCTCCTCCAGCAGGTCAACAGAATCCTGCCGGGTCTTCTCATTTTCTGTCTCCACGTAAGCCGCCACGCGAGGCGAGTCATGAATAATATCACTTGGCAAAACTGCCTCTGCCCCATACACCATGAAGAAAGGGGTCATCTTTGTGGATCTGTTTGGTGTTGTATTGATTCCCCAAACAACTGATGGCAATTCCTCCACCCACGCTCCGGCGGCTCTGAGACACGGGACCCGGAGACGTGGTTTCAATCCTCTGAGTAACTCCTGGTTAGCTCGTTCAACTTGCCCATTGGCCTGAGGATGAGCCACAGAAGCAACATCCAAACGTATACCATTGTTTCCACAAAACTTTGCCATCTCTCCCAAGGACATATTAGTACCATTGTCTGTGATAATACTATGGGGATACCCAAACCTGTGTATGATCTGCTTCAGAAACTTCACTGCTGTTGCCGCCTCACAATTTGTAACAGGCATGACCTCAACCCACTTGGTAAACTTGTCAATGGCAACGAGGAGGTGGGTTTTCTTACAAGGAGACATGCTGAAAGGACCCACCATATCAAGCCCCCAAACTGCAAAGGGCCAAGTCAAAGGTATTGTTCTCAACTCCTGAGCCGGCACATGAATCTGTCTTGCATACCTTTGACATCCATCACATCTATTCACCAAGCGCTCTGCATCTGCCTGGGCTGTGAGCCAAAAGAAACCGTGCCTGAAAGCTTTTGCAACCAAGGACCTAGTTGAAGCATGATGACCACAATCTCCCTCGTGAATTTCCTTCAGAATTTGCCGGCCCTCCTTTCCAGACACACATCTCTGATATACCCCTGAAACACTTCTCTTATATAACTCACCATCTATGACCACATAGGCCTTGCACCGGCGCACGATCTGCCGGGCTATGACTTCCTGCTGGGGCAACACCCCTCTCAAAAGATATGCAAGATACGGTTCTGTCCACTCGGGAATTTCCCGGGTTACAGCCACCAGCTGCGAATCCGGGTCTGCCAACTCTTCCTCATCCTGGGACTTGACTGATGGAGCCCATAGCTCGTCCAAGAAAACGTTAGGTGGAACCGGCTCTCTGCGTGAGCCGAGTCTTGACAAAGCATCTGCAGCATCGTTTTTCCTGCGGTCAATGTGATCCACTTGATAGCCTGAGAAGAACCCAGCTACTCTATCCACCTCTCGCCTGTAAGCCGCCATAGTTGCATCTTTTCTGTCCCAAGTTCCTGAAACTTGCTGCGCCACAAGATCTGAATCCCCATAGCACTTAATACGCTTGATGTTCATCTCCTTTGCCATACGCAAACCATGCAACAAGGCCTCATACTCTGCCACATTATTGGTACAATCAAAATGAATTTGCAAAACATAACTCAACTTGTCACCTTTGGGAGAAGTTAACACCACTCCAGCTCCTGAACCTTGCTCTTGCTTAGACCCGTCAAAATGCATAACCCAAGATTTGAGGCTCGGGGTGAGAGGTGGTGCATTCAACTGTGTCCAATCATTAAGAAAATCGCCAACGCCTGAGACTTGATAGCTGTGCGAGGCACATAGTCAATGTGATAATCCCCCATTTCAATTGCCCACTTGGCAATTCTTCCTGTAGCTTCGGAGTTTCTGATGATATCTGCTAAGGGAATAGAACTGACCACCGTAATTGGATGCTCCTGAAAATACGGCTTCAACTTTCTACTAGCCATGAAAACACCAAACACTAGCTTCTGCCAATGTGGGTATCTCTGCTTTGCTTCTGATAGGACCTCGCTGACATAATAGACCGGCCTTTGTACCGGGTTCTCTTTTCCTTCCTCTTTTCGCTCAACCACCACCACGGCACTCACAGCTTGAGGCCCGGCTGCAACATACAAAAGCATGGGTTCCTTGGGACCCGGCGCCGCTAAAACTGGCGCTTTTGACAACTGCTTCTTCAAGGCCTCAAAGGCCTCATCTGCCTCTTGATTCCACACAAAGTTATCTGTCTTCTTCAACAGCTTATACAACGGAATAGCTTTTTCTCCAAGCCGGGAAATAAACCGGCTCAACGCAGCCACACAGCCTGTCAGCTTCTGAACATCAGCCAACTCCTCTGGCCTTTTCAAACTCTGGATTGCACGAATTTTTTCCGGGTTTGCCTCAATTCCACGCTCTGACACAATGAAACCAAGTAACTTGCCCGCTGGAACCCCAAACACACACTTCGTAGGATTAAGCTTCATCTTGTACTCTCTCAGATTCTTGAATGTCTCTGCAAGGTCATTAATAAATGACCCGGCTTTTTCTGACTTGATCACCACATCATCAACATAAGCGTGCACATTGCGCCCAATCTGATCATGAAAACAATTCTGGATACACCTCTGATAAGTTGCTCCTGCGTTCTTCAACCCAAAAGTCATGGTCTTGTAGCAAAAAGCACCAAAGGGGGTGATAAACGACGTCTTCTCCCAATCTTCCTTGTTAAGTTTGATCTGATGATAACCTGAATACGCATCCAGAAAACACAAGAGCTCGCTACCTGCAACGGCATCCACAATTTGATCAATGCGCGGCAGTGCGAACGGATCCTTGGGACAATGCTTGTTCAAGCTCGTGAAATCAATGCACATCCTCCACTCATTATTCTTTTTCAGAACCAAAACCGGGTTTGCTAACCACTCTGGATGAAACACTTCCATGATAAAGCCGGCCTCCAAAGCCGGGCTATCTCCTCTCCAATTGCTTTTCTCCTTTCTGCATTCATTTTTCTCAAACCTTGTTTTACCGGCCTAGCCTTGGGATCAACATGTAAACGGTGCTCAGCGAGTTCAGTTGGAATGCCTGGCATGTCACTAGGTGTCCACGCAAAAACATCCCGATTCTCACGGATGAACTCGATGAGCGCGCTTTCCTATTTGTCAGTTAAGTTTGTCCCTATGGCGAACTGCTTGGAGGAATCCCCAGGCACAAAATCCACCATCTTTGTGTCCTTTGCTGCTTTAAACTTTGCCCTATCATCTTCTGTCATTGGCTTCTTGAGCGCCGTGTTATCCTGTGGGTCAACATTTGATCTGTAAGCTTTCAACTCCTCTCTTGCACACGTTTGTTCTGCCAGGGCTGCATCCCCTTCATCACACTCTGCTGCTATTTCCCTGTTACCATGAACAGTGATGATCCCATTGGGACCCGGCATTTTCAACTGGAGATACACATAACACGGCCTTGCCATGAACTTGGCATAAGCCGGCCTTCCCAACAATGCATGATATGGACTTGGAACTTTACCACCTCAAACGTGAGCCACTCTGATCTGAAGTTATGGATAGACTCGCCAAAAGCTACCTCCAATGAAATTTTACCCTCTGGTGTGGCTGACTTTCCCGGAACTATACCATGAAAAATTGTTGACGTTTTCTGCAACTGTGACTCCTTCAAGCCCATGCGCACAAACGTGTCCCAGTACAAAATATTGATGCTACTGCCACCGTCCATCAAAACCTTTTTCAACTCGAAGCCATGTACTTGAGGAGCACAACTAGCGCAAGCAGGCCCGGGTGCTCCACCACCTCGGATGATCTGCTCTGCTCCAAGTAATTGCATGCTCTGACCACCTCAAATACCTTGGAATTCCAGCTGCCACTGTATTAACCGCCCTTTTGACTATCTTTCTCTCTCTTTTTGTTGTGCCACTGGTATAAATGTGATACTGACCAAGTTGCCTTGGCTGCTGTGAAAATCCTCCTTGGTTACTCATATTCTGGTTCTGACCCTGACCCGGGTTTCCAGTGGGTACCGCATTTGCTCCTGTTAGAGGCCCCGCAGCCGGGTTACCACCCTGGCCGGGTCCTCCACTTCTGTTTGCTCCCTGCAGAGCTCTCTGCACCTCATTATTTTTCCACCTATTCAAATCCACACACTGTGCCAATGAATGATTGGATGGTCTGCCCATCTTGCTATGGCGAGGACACGGCATCCTAAAAGCTTCCTCAGTACTCATTGGGCGTGTTCCCTGGTAACTACCTCCACTATTGTGATTTCCACTGTTCCCCTGATAACCCCTGTTGTCCTGGTAACCTCTATTTTCCTGATAACCTCTGTTTTCCTGGTAGTTCCCGTCCATCCTTTGCCTCTGAAACCCGGTATTGGTGTTTGCTACTAACTCTGAACTTCCATCATTATGACCTCGCTTATGCTGATTCTGGTTATTGTTATTGTTGTTTCCTGAGCCATTATTGTTCCTTCCACCATTATTTGCCGCGCCTTTCCCCTTCTCCTCCTCAGGCTCATCCTGAGTCTTGTCAGTGGCTGCATGCCTATTGCAAGCATCCATCAACTCTGCCATGGTGACCGGCTTAACCCGGTGCCCTTCCTTCATGCGACCCAGCTTCTGGACAAGTGGTGCATACTTACAAGTTTTCTCCATTGATGAAATTGCATCCTTGGGCTCAATACCAGATGAAGAGTGCAGGATCTCCGTAACCCGGCCCATCCAATGACGTGCTGACTCGCCTTTTTTCTGTATACAACGATCAAGATCCTCAATGGAAAACAAACGCTTGCACGTACCCTGAAAGTGCTTGGTGAAAACCGCCTTCAACTCGTCCCAGAATTAATGGACTTCTCTGGTAGATTTTTAAACCACAACTTCGCTGCTCCATCGCTCATCATCAAATACATGTACTTGGCACAAACATTCTCTGTGGCATTGCGTATACACATTGCCATCTCATAACTGCTCAACCAGCTGGCCGGGTCCATGCTGGGCTCATAATTGGATATCTTGCTTGGCTCCTTGAACTTCTCAGGGAAAGGCTCTGCTCTAATGGAATCTGAAAGACATTTTGGCCCGGCTAAACTAGAAGAACTTGCCGAAATATTGATATTACCGGGTGAGCTTGCAGACGCGGCTGGTGCAGGACCCGGTCCTCCTTGTGGTACTCCTGCTGCAGGCACTACCGGGTTTGCATTGCCGCACTTCTCCCCGCGCGTGATCTATTGACTATCTGCTGAGCTATGGAAATTGCTGGGGCGGGTTGATGCTGCTGATTGTTTTGATTTAGATTTTGCTGGGGCGGGTTTTGCTGCTGTGCCGCTACGGGCCCGGCCAATGGCGGGTTACCTCCATTGCGACTCTTGCTACGATACGTTGTGGAATGCAATGCACTTTTCTCCCTTGAATACTGAGTTTGCTGGACAACTGCAGTGCGTAACATGTCAATGGCGCCGGGCTTCAATCTCCGCTGGCGTGTCTCCCAATGGAATACGATCAAGCGCCAAAGTTGCTGCATACACGTTATCCGCCGGATTTGAATAGTGACCCGCCGGCGTGTGAAACCTTGGTGTTCTGGGCGGCAGACCCGGATTTCCCCTGGCTACCCCAGCGAGAAGACCCGGCGCCGTTGCCGCTGCAACCCCAGCTGCTCCTGTTCCTCTATCTGGTTCTACATCTGCCCTTACAACTGGAGCCACCTGGGTGACACCAACTGGTTGATCTTCTGGGGTCCTAAACAATACTGCTGGGTTTATAGCGTTTTCTCCGGGGGCCAGCCGGCTCTGGTGCCTCCTCCGGTGCGCCCTGGTTATCTCATTGAGACGGTTTTCCTCATCCTCTATTTGCCTCTTTCTTGCTTCTATTTCTTGCCTCTCTGCCTCAGCGTCCCTGCGCATCTGCTCCAACGCTCGGCGTGCTGTATCCAATTCCATTGCTCTAACTGCTGCGTTTTCTGGAGTAACCAACCTTGTAAGTGCTGATGGATCTAAGACCAGGCCATTGTTAAACAAGGCCGGGGCAGCTGCTGTGTTACTTCTTTCCTCTCCTTGGGCCCGGTTATGCAGGAACCCAAAACTGTTTCTGTATCTTGCCGTACCCTCGCTTTCCTCTGAGACCGAAGCCGGCTCTCCATCAACTCTCTGTTCTGCCAACTCCAGAATTGGGGGCAGCTGCTGTTGACCCGGGGTAAAGGCCGGTGGAACAACAGCTGATGGTGATGGTTGCATGCTGGACGAAGGCGCGGTGTACACCGCTACCCTACGAACCGGGCTTGGACTTGATTCTTGTTCCTCATCATCTTCTTCTTCTGCATCATACCCAAACCGGCCTTCGAACAGGGGCAAGATTGATTCCGACCCGGCTTGTTCCACCGCGTCACCCGGGATTTCTGCCGGGTCATCCAGCCGTTCCTCCAGCGTGTTCAGGACCTTCTCAACTTCAGCTGTGCCAACTGATTCCTCTCCATCAGATTGAACAATTGTGGCGGCTCCTGACACAGATTCATAATCTCCATCACTAGCAGATCTAGTTGTAATCATGCCCACAAAAACATTAAATTTGCCAATTGGAATAACATCACCTGATTCAAGCAGATCAGATTCCGGCCCCCAGCCAAAATCATCGACGATGGATTCTCCTTGCTCATTGACTGTGATCTGGCCAAAAACAAAGTTTTCGGCCCCTCTCCTTGCTTCTCCCATGATGGTGACACCTTTGGCCGCGATTCCCACAGACGGCGCCAACTGTCGTGGGGTAGATAACACGGCAGATGCTACTTTGGGGTAGCTTAAGTTTTTGGGCAAGGCGACTGGCGTCTGGGAGATTGTTTAGCATTGCAGGGGACACAGGTTTACCCAGGTTCGGCCTCTCCATTGGAGATAAAGACCTACTTCCTGCTATCTTATTATTAATCTTGGTCTCGATCTCGATAACCCGGCTACGACAACAGAGCCGGATCTCGATCTAGGTTACAAAGCTTATGTATCTCTCTCGATGGTTCTCTCGCCTAAAGCTTGGGGGTTATGAGAGACTTGCTAGCTATGACTCAAGGGCCGGTTTATATAGATACCGGGCCCTCTGACCGCGTACACAGTAAAGCCGGTTCTACCGAACTCCAAGTCCTATCCTAGCTCCTTTGCTCTTCGTGTATTCCAAGTCTTGAACCGCCTCTAGAACCGCCTCTTGTATCTTCTAGAATATTGCCTTCCTTAGCCGGGTCACCGCCAAGATGCCGGCCCAGAAACATAACCCGGCCCGTGCTGAGGGCTAACTGCCCTGGCCGGGCCTCCTTCCAGGCGGGTCTCGTTTCCCTCTGCATGGGCCTACCGGGTTATTATCCCTCCATCATTCTCCGTGTTTGAGGAGATTCATATTGGATATTGGGCATTAGCATTGGAAGTTGTTGGAACTAACTTTGTGTCGTCACAAGGTATGTGTTCTAGAAGTTAGAAGTGACTTTCTCGGGTTCACGTGCAATTGCTGAAAGATGTCGCCGTGGATCTGAGTGAATTGTCTGGTTCCTCGAAATCATCTCAACTCGATCATGCACATACAGAATATTCCCGGGATGGTATGTTGTTACCTCCTATCCTTGGGAATTTCATCTATGCATCCAAGCCACTGATTGAATTGTTCCAGAAAGAGAGGAAGTCTGAGAACTTCTTTGTCTCCTATGATGTTTTCCCATCAAGAACTCAATCGTGTCTCGCTGCAAGGTATCCAATTAGGGCAGCTGTCGCCTGACAAGCTGTTAATACACGATTTCCGCCATCTCGTTCCTCCTTCGGAGTTTGACATTGTAGTCCAACTCTTGGGGTCCTAGCAATTGTAATCCGTTGGTATGCATTACAAAGCTTCCTATTCCTACCGGTGCTGAATCTGAAGTATCTCTACACTTCCCAGATTTGACTCTCAATCAGAAACGATAGTTGGTGATCCTCAAGAAGCTTGTTCCCGATGTCTAGAAAAATCGAGAAGTGTTCCCAATACTAACGTTTGCGGAGTTTCTAAAGTTCTCCCGGTCCACCTTCCTGATCCTTCCTCCGTGGTTTGAAATGCTCCTCCGTGAGGAAAGTTCTACTCAAGCGGTGTGGTGGAAGTTGCCTCTTCATATGTTCGAATCTTGTTTAACCTTCGTCTTCAGAAACTTAAGGCCTTGTGCAAAGTTCATATTCTGAATCCTTGGGAAACAGTTGTTTACCAACTGGAAACTCTTATCAATCTCCCGTCAAACGCTTGTGCCTCCTAACTGTCTATTCAAGGGATGCTTGAAATCTCATCCTAAGTGCTACTAGGAGGTACTCGGTTGTTCTATCCTTACAAAGATCCATCTTCCGGTGAGGTTTCCTTCTTCCTATGGTGTACGTTGATAGTGACCTCGAAGGGAAGCCGATGAAGATCTTCATGATGCCCTCGGCTACCTCTTCAAGAAAGAAGCTACTTGAAGGAAGAAGATCGTGTAGTGCCGCTGTAACCCTTTTTCCCTCTTTCCTACTCTAAGAATCTCGGGACGAGATTCCTGTAAGGAGGGTAGAGTTGTAACAGCCCACTCTTGTTAATGCAATTATGAACCAAATTTTTCACTTTTTGTTCATCGCATCATGGCATCCATGCATAACCATGTGCACTTTAGGTAGTAAACATTGCTATGGAGATGTTGTTGGAGTTGTTGAACAAAAGTTTACAATTCCAATCCATATTTTGTCCAGGAAGTTCCAAGTGTTCAAAATTCTATTTTTGCTTTGATTCAAAATTTCTAAAGCAACAACATTTGGTTTCTGAACAAAATCCTTTTCTAAACCTCTTTGAGCAAAGGAGGTCAAAACCATTTTATTTTGAGGCGCCAATTTTTGTGGAGCTTCTGCTTGGTATGGGGAGGCTACCCAAATTTTGCCATATTTTCATAAAATGTTTTGGTGCCCTAATAAAATTCAGGAACTGAAGGAGAAGAGAAGACCCAGGCGGCGGTAGTACCGCTGGGTTAAGCGGTACCACCGCCCGAGAGCTGCCGCAGCCGCTACCGCCAAAATCGGCGTCTGAGGCGCTTGACCGGTTACCAACTGGTACCGCTGCCGGTACCGCCGCCGGTACCGCTGAGGTGGGAAGAGTGAAAACAGAACGCACCAGCGGTACCACCGCTGGTTAAGCGGTAGTACCGCCGCTGCGGGATTTCAGCACGGCTTCGAGGCCCACTGCCCCTGCCCTATCCACTCACTCTCTCTCTCTCTTCTCTTTCTTCCCCACAAGCTCCAAACCGAGCCCGCCATGGCCGAGCTCGCCGCCGGAGTTTGAGCTAGGCCCGAGCAAATCGAAGACCATAGGAAGTTGCACCTCGACGTCCTCTACCATTTCACCGAAGGAATCAAGCCAAGGCGTTGTACATTGCCCGGATTCGTGTTCTTCATCCGTGACGTGCGCCGCACTCCAAGCACGTCGACGACGACTCCGACCTTCCCTTCCTTCGGCAAGCCTGGGATGAGGATGGTGGTGTTAGGAAAATGAGTGGCCGTGGGGCGGGGTGTCGATGATCCTGGCAGTCCTACCGCCACTGATGATCTTGGGTTAGTCCTTAACAAGGTAAAGGTTGTAACCGTTCCCACTCAGCCGGCTTTCCCCGGAAGAGAGCTAAGCGTAGGCAATGAGCCGGGCGGTACCGAAGGTAAACACAGTGCACCCCTGCAGGGTTAAATCTTTTCGAAAAGCCGTGTCCACGGTTACGGACAACTTGGGAAAGGACGATAAGATCATAGAATAACTTTAACTTAATGATTAAAAACTGGGTACTAGAGGTACCACTCACGATTGAAAGGTGAGCTTCCTCGAGGGTGATTCGGGGAGGTGCCTTTGATAAACAAGTACTGTGGTTGAAAATGGTGGTTGATCTCTGAGAAAGGTGATCAAGAAAAGAGTCACTTCTTACCCCTTTTCAAAATATTCTGATTAGTCGATGCCATGGAGTTATGTCTTTTTAAAATAAAATCAGCTTTATGCAAAACAGCCATACAACCTTGAAAGCCAATCATCGAGCATATATTAGCTCTTAATCTTGCGAGTTCGTCGAACTCAACGTCGTTTGCTTTTTTCAGGAGAGGACCTCACCGCCCTCGAAGGTGGGTTCTTCGTGGACGTCGACGAGTAGTCTGGGGTTCCCAGGTGGCAGCTTGGGACATCCCGGAACAGCTGGCGCTGGATGTTTATCTGTAGGCCCCTTAGGCCATAATTTGGTTCTTGTTGTTTAGAACAACACATTTCGCTTCCGCATGTTGTAATGTTGGGTCTGTGACCTCTGGTTGTCATTTGCTATCTTTCTCTATTATAAGAGTTGAACTATATGATTTGTGTCGTAGAGTCTGTGATGTGCCAGTTGTTCCACAAGTCTTGATCTCTCTATTATGCTTTGATAGTGTGTCTGGTGGTATCGGATAACCGGGGACACAGTATCACTGTATAGCAGTCGGGTCAGGGCGCCACAAGTTGGTATCAGAGCAGTACTGCCTGTAGGAAACCCTTCTACTGGTCAACGTTGAGTCTAGTGTTTGTAAAAATATGTTTAACCTAAAAATGAGTTGTGAAAACCATCTTAGGATTCTTTTTACTCCTTATCTGATTACCCTCTAATCTCGGTGCAATCTTACCTCGATTTGAGTTAAAGGTTTTACTTCTCACCTGTTACTTCAAAATTAGGAGAAACGTGGGTGGGTTCGACCTTTAGTGTTATGTGTCCAGTTGCTCCCGCTGCGTTGCAAACTAAAATCTGTTACCCAATGAAGGAGCAAGTGATTAGCCTCAATCTTGTCGATTTCAACCAAGGACTTGAACATAAGGTCCGGATTGTGCCGGATAGTGTGGGTTGAATCACGTGGTTTCTTAGCCATTTGAATCTCACGCTATTGGTGCATGATGCTGATCTTCGACCAAGTCCCATCTTGTTGGTTCCTTGTTCATTGTTGCACAAAGCATTATCATCCCTAGTCTGAGTACTGGAGTACGCTAATGCTAATGTCTCAACCCTATCAAGGTGGATACTAACTGCGTCCTTGTCAAATCTACAGAATGGCACAACGTCCTCCGCTCCATCAAATCGAAGCCACCCCAGGAACCCACTGGACACCCGTTGTTCGGAAGGAATCTCATACATCTAAAGATTTGCCCAAGAAAGCTAGAAACAAACGTCGGTGTGACACTTGTAAGGAGCGTGGACATCCGTCCTGGAAGTGCCCCCTTAAGTACCCCAGCCAGTGGGGACTACACAAGGAAAGGCATGTAGTCAGTGCGGAATGGGTGGACATCAGGCGAGTCAATGCCCGGCAGTTGCCCGCACTGTTTCAACTCGCATCCACTTGGCCAGTGCCCAACCGCTAGCGCCACTTGCTACCTATGCGAAGGAAATGATCATGTTCCGGCTAAATGTTCTATGGAGTTCTTAGTGGAGGCAGTAAAGGATGCCCATGAGAAGATTACTCAGCATGCCACCACGTGCCCCTCTACTTCGACACTTGGGGTAGGCGGGAGTGGGTATCGTCCTATGCTACCTGCTTCACCAAGATTCAAGTGCTACACTTGTGGCCAAGCTGGCCACTACTGTAGGGAGTGCCCCCAGAAGGCACCGGTCACGGGACCACCTGCACGAGCCCCTGCCACTCCAGCTGGCAAGGCTGGACCTATTGTGCGTCGTCGCATGAACCACGTCTCTGCTGAGGAAGCTGAAGAAGATTCCGGCGTCCTTATGGGTGAGCTACGAATCAACAATAATTTTGCTACAGTTTTGTTTGACTCTGCTGCATCTCCTTTTTGGGCATGGTTATCACAATTGAGTAATAACCGGTGCATCTTCAACCTCTTAGGATTTCTCCTGAGCATGTCTCTCACTCTGATCTGCTTTCTAACCTTGGTCTGTCGGTTGACAGTAAAGTGTTATAGTGCGTTGGTATGTTCTGATGCAAGTCCCTCACTTGTTACGACAAGACTTTTCAATTCGTCTTGTTAGGAGAAACAAACTCCAGTACCTTGACCATTTTTCGGACCAGGTCAAAGTATTGTAATCTGCAGAATAAGGGCCGTGTCTAGCTTTTGTGCTGCTCCACCTCAGAGTGTCACACTCTTTTATATCAAGGGGGTCCAGCTAAGTATCAAGATCTTCTTGATGAAGTGATGCTCTTACAATATTACTCGCCCTTGCCTCCGAGTCGCTTGTTGCTCGAGAAGTGCTAAGGCGTGAGCATTGTTGTGTCTATCCGATGCGCATGACAATTTTAATTGTTTTGACATCTAAGGACCTTTTGTGTCCTCTGTAGCATCATTATTAGCCGATCAATAAGATGAGTTGAACTGTGTTCCCAAGTTCGTTTTCTCTGGTGCCCTCCCTCGGTCGAAGAGCTAGGTTCGTGCCGAAGCTCCCAAGACCACCTCGTTGTGCCTTGAAAGGCATGATCCTCTCTTGAACTCAAGATCCATCGGTATGTCGTGATATCCTATATGTGGATCGTGATATTCTGGAGGTCTTTCTTATGGGTAAGCTGGTTCTCTGAACAACTTCTTCTCCAAGAAAATCGTGCTGGATGTCCGGAATTATTCGGTTGAGCTTAAACAACTTGGAGAGTTGAAAGACAAGAGCTCTATCCCGATATAGTTCCTTCTCAAAGGGATGTCTAGTTTGAAGTGTTGAAGCTAGGTGGTATCTCCTTTGTGGATATGCTAACCTCTAAATCTTTTGATTTGAATTGGGCTATCGTCAAATCAAACTCAGACCTACCTACCTGAATGTGTTAGTCTGACCAATACTTATGCCTTGTTCTGGTGAAATATGAGTCCACCGTCTCGGAGTATCTGGATAAGTTTGTTGTTGAGCCCATCAACGACCTTCTTATCTTCTCCGTGTTTGAGGAGATTCATATTGGATATTGGGCATTAGCATTGGAAAGTTGTTGGAACTAACTTTGTGTCGTCACAAGGTATGTGTTCCAGAAGTTAGAAGTGACTTTCCCGGGTTCACGTGCAATTGCTGAAAGATGTCGCCGTGGATCTGAGTGAATTGTCTGGTTCCTCGAAATCATCTCAACTCGATCATGCACATACAGAATATTCCCGGGATGGTATGTTGTTACCTCCTATCCTTGGGAATTTCATCTATGCATCCAAGCCACTGATTGAATTGTTCCAGAAAGAGAGGAAGTCTGAGAACTTCTTTGTCTCCTATGGTGTTTCCCATCAAGAACTCAATCGTGTCTCGCTGCAAGGTATCCAATTAGGGCAGCTGTCGCCTGACAAGCTGTTAATACACGATTTCCGCCATCTCGTTCCTCCTTCGGAGTTTGACATTGTAGTCCAACTCTTGGGTTCCTACCAATTGTAATCGTTGGTATGCATTACAAAGCTTCCTATTCCTACCGGTGCTGAATCTGAAGTATCTCTACACTTCCCAGATTTGACTCTCAATCAGAAACGATAGTTGGTGATCCTCAAGAAGCTTGTTCCCGATGTCTAGAAAAATCGAGAAGTGTTCCCAATACTAACGTTTGCGGAGTTTCTAAAGTTCTCCGGTCCACCTTCCTGATCCTTCCTCCGTGGTTTGAAATGCTCCTCCGTGAGGAAAGTTCTACTCAAGCGGTGTGGTGGAAGTTGCCTCTTCATATGTTCGAATCTTGTTTAACCTTCGTCTTCAGAAACTTAAGGCCTTGTGCAAAGTTCATATTCTGAATCCTTGGGAAACAGTTGTTTACCAACTGGAAACTCTTATCAATCTCCCGTCAAACGCTTGTGCCTCCTAACTGTCTATTCAAGGGATGCTTGAAATCTCATCCTAAGTGCTACTAGGAGGTACTCGGTCGTTCTATCCTTACAAAGATACATCTTCCCGGTGAGGTTTCCTTCTTCCCTATGGTGTACGTTGATAGTGACCTCGAAGGGAAGCCGATGAAGATCTTCATGATGCCCTCGGCCTACCTCTTCAAGAAAGAAGCTACTTGAAGGAAGAAGATCGTGTAGTGCCGCTGTAACCCTTTTTCCCTCTTTCCTACTCTAAGAATCTCGGGACGAGATTCCTGTAAGGAGGGTAGAGTTGTAACAGCCCACTCTTGTTAATGCAATTATGAACCAAATTTTTCACTTTTTGTTCATCGCATCATGGCATCCATGCATAACCATGTGCACTTTAGGTAGTAAACATTGCTATGGAGATGTTGTTGGAGTTGTTGAACAAAAGTTTACAATTCCAATCCATATTTTGTCCAGGAAGTTCCAAGTGTTCAAAATTCTATTTTTGCTTTGATTCAAAATTTCTAAAGCAACAACATTTGGTTTCTGAACAAAATCCTTTTCTAAACCTCTTTGAGCAAAGGAGGTCAAAAACATTTTATTTTGAGGCGCCAATTTTTGTGGAGCTTCTGCTTGGTATGGGGAGGCTACCCAAATTTTGCCATATTTTCATAAATGTTTTGGTGCCCTAATAAAATTCAGGAACTGAAGGAGAAGAGAAGACCCAGGCGGCGGTAGTACCGCTGGGTTAAGCGGTACCACCGCCCGAGAGCTGCCGCAGCCGCTACTGCCAAATCGGCGTCTGAGGCGCTTGACCGGTACCAACTGGTACCGCTGCCGGTACCGCCGCCGGTACCGCCGAGGTGGGAAGAGCGAAAACAGAACGCACCAGCGGTACCACCGTTGGGTTAAGCGGTAGTACCGCCGCTGCGGGATTTCAGCACGGCTTCGAGGCCCACTGCCCCTGCCCTATCCACTCACTCTCTCTCTCTCTCTCTCTCTCTCTCTCTCTCTCTCTCTCTCTTTCTTCCCCACAAGCTCCAAACCGAGCCCGCCATGGCCGAGCTCGCGCCGGAGTTTGAGCTAGGCCCGAGCAAATCGAAGACCATTGGAAGTTGCACCTCGACGTCCTCTACCATTTCACCGAAGGAATCAAGCCAAGGCGTTGTACATTGCCCAGATTCGCGTTCTTCGTCCGTGACGTGCGCCGCACTCCAAGCACGTCGACGACGACTCCGACCTTCCCTTCCTTCGGCAAGCCTACCCACGAGTTCAGGGTGAGCATGCGAACCTTCCCATGATTTTCTCTCGCTCCCTCTTGCTCTCTAGCTCAAATCCATCGAGGCTCACCGTTGCACGGCTTCGGCGTGTGCATCGGATAATCCGAGTCCAACTCTATCGGATAAGCCGACACAACGGATATTCCGGTTACTGTTTCCACCGGATAATCCGGTTGACCTGTTCTGACTTTAATACAAACCTGTTCTTCCCAATCTTTGTAATCCGGTTACAAGTATGTTTAATCCCCCCCAAACCATGCATCTTCACATGTTCATGTCATTCATATGCAAAGTTAACCATAGGGTTCATCTATTGTAATCAACAAGTAAAGTTGAAGCATTACTTAATTTCCCCGGTATATTCGAGATGTGCCCCTTTTCGCATCCGAACTCCGTTTAAGTTGAATAGTTGAATCATCCTCGTCTCGGGGTTTTAAAATGACATGACATCATTTCGTTTGCGCATTGCAATCGTTAGACTTGTGAGGTGTTTGATTGTTGCTTCCCGTGCGTTATGTTTCGATAGATCAAGCAACCGGGGTCACACCGCAATACCCCGACGATCCCTACTACCATCACCCTGATCAAGGCAAGCGTAATCCCCCTCTGAGCATATCTTATCCTATTTTCCGCAAATATTTTCTCCACTATAATATCGCATGCGTTTCCAAATGTCAATTTGCTTGGATTAGAGTATCCTATAATTGCATTAAGATTCTGATGCCAATTACCTGTTTCCCCTCCTATTATCCATAGGATTGTATTGTTGGCCTGAAATACTTAACTATGCAATGTTGATGCTTAGCCGTGCTTAGTTAAATGCTTAGCCGTCCGATGGATACTTCATGTTGGAAACAGGTTGTTGAAGTGTTCAGATGATGGTGGAGAATTTGTGGTGACAGGTAATAAGATGCTTAAAGGTGGGGATGAGAGGCCACTTTGGTATGGTGGTGCTTTGTCTCGTTCTCGCCGCCTAGGTGCGAGTTCTTTACCTCTTGAACCAAGAATGAGCGCGCTTCCTTTCGGTGGGCTATATGGAACCCCCGTCGACCAACTAACTTGAGCGGGACTAGCCAGGGTCCTCTAGTTTGGTTTTCCATTTGCGTGTGCGTTGAGATGGTGACCAAGACTGGGATGAGGATGGTGGTGTTAGGAAAATGAGTGGCCGTGGGGCGGGGTGTCGATGATCCTGGCAGTCCTACCGCCACTGATGATCTTGGGTTAGTCCTTAACAAGGTAAAGGTTGTAACCGTTCCCACTCAGCCGGCTTTCCCCGGAAGGAGCTAAGCGTAGGCAATGAGCCGGGCGGTACCGAAGGTAAACACAGTGCACCCCTGCAGGGTTAATCTTTTCGAAAAGCCGTGTCCACGGTTACGGACAACTTGGGAAAGGACGATAAGATCATAGAATAACTTTAACTTAATGATTAAAAACTGGGTACTAGAGGTACCACTCACGATTGAAAGGTGAGCTTCCTCGAGGGTGATTCGGGGAGGTGCCTTTGATAAACAAGTACTGTGGTTGAAAATGGTGGTTGATCTCTGAGAAAGGTGATCAAGAAAAGAGTCACTTCTTACCCCTTTTCAAAATATTCTGATTAGTCGATGCCATGGAGTTATGTCTTTTTAAAATAAAATCAGCTTTATGCAAAACAGCCATACAACCTTGAAAGCCAATCATCGAGCATATATTAGCTCTTAATCTTGCGAGTTCGTCGAACTCAACGTCGTTTGCTTATTTTCAGGAGAGGACCTCACCGCCCTCGAAGGTGGGTTCTTCGTGGACGTCGACGAGTAGTCTGGGGTTCCCAGGTGGCAGCTTGGGACATCCCGGAACAGCTGGCGCTGGATGTTTATCTGTAGGCCCTTAGGCCATAATTTGGTTCTTGTTGTTTAGAACAACACACTTCGCTTCCGCATGTTGTAATGTTGGGTCTGTGACCTCTGGTTGTCATTTGCTATCTTTCTCTATTATAAGAGTTGAACTATATGATTTGTGTCGTAGAGTCTGTGATGTGCCAGTTGTTCCACAAGTCTTGATCTCTCTATTATGCTTTGATAGTGTGTCTGGTGGTATCGGATAACCGGGGACACAGTATCACTGTATAGCAGTCGGGTCAGGGCGCCACAAGTGTTGTTTTATGGTGATCCAAATTCCAGCGGTAGTACCGCTGGGTTAAGCGGTACTACCGCTCGAGAGCTGCCGCCACCGCTACCGCCGCCGCTACCGCCAGAATGGCCGTCTGACGCACTTGTCCGGTACCGACTGGTACCGCTGGCGGTACCGCCGCCGGTACCGCTGAGGTGGGAAGAGCCGAACCAGCCCACCCCAGCGGTACTACCGCCTATCCCAGCGGTAGTACCGCCGCGGTGGGATCGATTCCGGGTTGGACTGCAGCCGACCTAGGGTTTTATGCCATTATATATTCCTCTTGTAAGCCGCCGTTTTGGGGTAAGCCATACATTGTAAACCCACGGCGTTTGTAACCTCACCCGATATAGTGAAGTATTGCTGGCTGGCGCCCGTGGTTTTTTCCTCTCCTTTTGTTTGGAGAGGTTTTCCACGTTAAAATCTCGTGTCCCCTTTGGTTTTATCGTTCCGCTCTTCGTCGTTTATTTGCTATCGTTTACAACAAGCTCACCAAAGACAAATCGAGCTAGTCACAAGAAGCTAGCAACGGCCACCCATGGATATTTAGTGCATGAGTACGGACATAGACAAAAGGAGAAACATAGGATAAAATGAAGGGAGAATAGTGGGTGAT
Source organism: Poa pratensis (assembly GCA_947311845.1). Lineage (NCBI taxonomy): Eukaryota > Viridiplantae > Streptophyta > Magnoliopsida > Poales > Poaceae > Poa > Poa pratensis. Next base: position 4,880,431 of record CAMZMU010000094.1, on the reverse strand, counting down.
AGGTTTTCGTTTGGGCTTTTCTAGCATGGAAACGGGACATTTCACCTTGTCGGTTTCTTATCGTTCAATGAGGTTTTGATTTGACCCAAAAAGTGGTCTTAACGTTAACCAAGTTTTTGCTTTGACACATTTTTGATAAAGGGCTTTTATTACTTAAAAGGTTTAAGCATTACACCCGGCCTCTGCATAGCTAAGATGCACACAGCCACCAGTTCACCATCAATCCAGTCGGTAACCAAAAAGTAAAAAGGCGAATTACATATCAAAATGAGAAATTGTAGATCCGCCTAAGATGCTTGTAGGTCTATCCGGAGTCTATGTTGCCACCCATGCCGGGAAAATAACTCCCTGGCCGCAGCCTCCAGTCTCGACGCCACCTCCAAAAATAAGTCTCGGTGCTCCACACGCTGCAGGGATGACCATGCTCGTAACGTCGCTGTGCACCGGTAAATAACCTGCATAAGAGAAGCATTTTTATCATTAAAAACCTTGTCATTTCTACATAGCCACAACGACCAAATAACAGCAATCGCTCCCACCCTACTGAATAGTTTGAACCTAGGATCCACTCCATTTAACCAGTTGCCAAAAATGTTAGCAACAGAACTAGGTGGATGTAAGGTAGAACCTATCTGGATGGCTGACCATATAGACCTAGCGAACTCGCACTGAAAGAATAAGTGTGTGATGGTCTCGTCGTGGTGACAGAAAACACACTTTTTACTTCCGTGCCAATTGCGTTTGGCAAGGTTATCTTTGGTAAGAATTACTCCTCGACGTAGATACCACGCAAACACTTTAGTTTTTAGTGGTATCTTCATCTTCCAAAGTTTGTTGTTATTTGAACTATCGACTGGACTTTCGGGTAGAATTAATGCTCTATACATAGAATCAACCGAGAATTTACCATTCTTCGTGAGATTCCATTGAAATTTATCAGGACCTTCCGTTAGTTGGATTGAATCCAAACGGATGAGCAGAGCATTCCAAAATGCTTGTCTTGTTCCTAGTAAACTTCTTCTGAATGAAACATCTGGTGGGAAAGTACCCAGCACCTTCGCGATCGTGTCGCTCTTGTTTCGTACAATAGAATATAGAGCCGGATATTGTTCTTTGAGGGTAGATTGGCCTAGCCAAATATCCTCCCAGAAGCGAATTTCCGATCCATCCCTTATTGAAAAAGATCCATGTGGAAAAAAGAACTTCTTTGTAGCCATGAGGCCTGCCCAGAAGTGTGAATCACCAGGTTTCCAAAGAACCTGGGACACAGATTGATCTCCAACACATTTTCTCCTAAGAAGGGTTTGCCAAACTCCATCTTCCGAAAGAAGTTTAAATAGCCATTTACCTAGCAGCGCTCTATTCTTGACCTCAAGGTCATGAATTCCAAGCCCTCCTTGGTCTTTAGGGTAACAAACCACACTCCATTTAGTCAGTCGATATTTTTCTTCTCACAATCCCCTTGCCAAAAGAATCTAGATCGGAAATAATCCAATCTTTTTAAGACCCGTTTAGGCAATTGGAAGAATGAAATCATATACAGTACCATGTTCGTTAGTACCGAGTTTATGAGAACCAATCTTCCACCCAGGGATAGGAGTTTGCCTTTCCAGCTATTTAAACGTAATTGAAGCCTTTCCTCCACCCTTTTCCATTCAGCCTTTGTAAGTCTCCGATAGTGAATCGGAATGCCCAAATAGTTGATAGGAAATTGACCTTGCTCGCAGCCAAAAAGCTCAGCATACAAGGCGGCATTTTCTTGGGGCTCGCCAAAACAAAACAATTCACTTTTATGGAAATTTATCTTAAGAGCCGAAAGTTGCTCGAAAGCTGACAAGATCAACTTTAGGTTACAAGCTTTTTCGATATCATGCTCCATAAAAAGAATTGTATCGTCGGCATATTGAAGAATTGATAATCCACCATCGACAAGATGTGGAATCACTCCATCAATTTGGCCCTCAGTTTTAGCGCGTTCGATCAGGATAGCCAGCATATCCGCCACTATATTAAATAGTATTGGCGATAGTGGGTCACCTTGTCGGAGGCCTTTTTTCGTTTGGAAGTATTTGGCAGTGTCATCGTTGACCTTAATGGCTACACTTCCTCCGGAAACAAAGCTATTAATTAACGCGCGCCACTCCGAGAAAAAACCTTTCATCCTTAGGGCTTGCTGGATGAAAGACCACTTCACTTTATCGTAAGCTTTCTCAAAATCAATTTTAAGAATTACCCCATTCAACTTTTTCCTATGTAGTTCGTGGACAATCTTTTAAGCACCCAATACTCGTTTGAGTCAGATGTAAGGAAATGACATGAAACACATGCAATCGCACACAATTAATTTGACCCATTGCACACAGTTAATTGACGTCTCTACGCGTGAGTGGGTGATGGGTGTGTCATTGCTCATGGTTAACAAATCGTGTGCGATGAGCGTGCCACACGGTTCCAATAGACAAATTTTGCGTGATACTCTGAAGACACTGCATACGATTTTCTCAGACTGATTCGTGTGAGTTTTTATAAGATCACAAAACGTGTTTTCGTATTTCGTTGTGGGTGTGTTGGAGATGTACCGAATCGTCTGTGTAAGGCGAATTATCGCACACGTTTAATCACACTTAGCTCTGTGCGATGTGTCCCTGGTGAAGTAAAAGTCAGTGTTGTACCTACTAGTAGTACCTGCAGAACCATGGTAGAAGTTGCAGCATCGCAACCCATAATTCAACATTTCACCAAAAAACAGTAGCACATCTCATTCGTATTCCATTTAAGATTTCATACACTACATGTCTACATACATTGCAACATAGTTTTAATTGCTAGGTATGGAAATTTAATTGCTAGGTATAGAAATGAGAAAGACGTCAGTAAAAGTTTTAGACGCTAGAAATAAAAGGAAAACACACTTCTAAATCCACTAGAAGGCTCAAGATGCCGAGATGCAAAGATCGGGAAATTACATAAGATAGGAAAATAGGTCACTCACGACAGTACATGCCGCCATCACCAACTTTTGGTCCTCCTAGCGCTGAAGAATGGACAATGTATGGAGTAAGTATTTTTTTAGATAAAGAGTATATATTAATATCAAGCCGATGCCAATTACACCCAGTTTCTGCAACAACGCAATAATCAAAGGTATTACAGATGCACACAGCTGAAAAACAATAAGAAGAAGAAACAAAAAAGAAAAGTCCCGCTTTAGAGTTACAGTCCTTGCAGCAGCAGCACAACCACCACCAAGACAACACCTGATGTCCAAACACTCCAAAAGCAACGCCTTCAAGAAGGAAACAGTGCACAAGCGCCGTCATCACCCGACCGAGGTCATGGGTTTTCACCCTGAAGATAGTCCCCTCACAAAACAATGTCTTCATCAAGACCATTGCCAGGCACAACCAATTAAGGCCAGACCTTAGATTTTCACCCTGCGAGGTAAGACTTTGAACTTCACCTGTGTTGTTGCCCCCACTATCATACCGCTGCTCCGACTCCTGCAACTCCAAGCAAGTTCCTCATCGTCGCAAAGCCTCCAATCACCATTTGCTAGTCCTTTAATCACAGCTTTCATGACATTCCCCGCCTCTGACTACACCATGGATTTGCCCATGATGGCACAGAAGCAGAGCTTCACGCCGTTCCCTTCGGCGCGACCGAATCCCCCCGATCCAGCAATCTCTAGGCATTAGCCCATGATAGATCACCGGCAGAGCCTTCCGAAACTCGACACTCTTGCCAGATCAAGATACAGGCGTCAAGCGGATCTTCGTCTTCGCGCGATTTGGAACCCTAGGACCACCACCTTTATTCAAACCTGCGGGATCTGCTGTAACAGCCCAAAGTTTGGAAACCTAAAAACCCGAGTAAAATTTTCGCTTTTGTGTTGCATTGCATCATGGCATCCAAATTCAACTTGCTAAACAACACACAAATGGTTTTGGCACCGTTTAAAAACAAATGCCAAACTGTTTCAATTACAAATCCAAATCGATGGAAGTGTTCAAACTTGCAAAACAAAATTATCTTGGCATCTTATATTTGTCAAGGGAGTTTCAAGAGATCAAAATTAATATTTTTCACTTGCTTAAAAATCCTAAAGTAATAACATTTTGAATTTTTGCAAAATGCTCTACTTTAAACCCCTATGAACAAATGTTGTCCAAAACTTTTTATTTTGAATTGCCAATTTTTTTGTGGTGCTTCTACTTGTTAGTGGGAGGCTACTGGATTTTTCTCAGAATTTAATAAAATGTTTTGGTGCCCTAATAAAATTCCTGAAAAGCCACTGGATTTAAAAAGGAACAGCACAGGGACCAATCCGTGATGAACTTAAGAGTTCCAGGGGGCTATGTGTAATTTTTGTGTCTCTTCCCTGTAGCGACCGAGGCAAGCACGCCCGCGCTGGCGCCATGGTCGCGCCGCACCGCCGTGCGCGCGCCCGGGTCCCCGGCTCTGCTCTGCCTGCAAGGAGGAGAAGAAGAGCACGCACGCGAGCTCCACCTGCCCTACTCACCCCATCCCCGAGTTGTTTCTTCCCCGTTTTCTCCTCTCCCCTCGCTCCTCCCGAGCCGCGACCTAGCCACCATGGCCGCCGCCGGTCGCCGTTGATTGGGGCCTCTCCGCGTGAATCGCCGGCCACCCGTAGGTCCGCCGCACCGTCCTCCACTACCGCGTCTGAGGAATCGCGCCGAGCCGTGCCGAATCGACCTCGCCGTCTCTGTTCCCCCACGCGGCCGTCCGCGGCTCCGCCGCCCGTTCTCGTCGCCGTCGAGCCCTCCCCTACCTCGCCGTCTGCACCAACGCATTCGTGGTGAGCTGCCGCCCCTGTTGGCCCCTCTCTCTTCTCCCCTCCCGCGATGCTTCCTCGCTCTGGTCCACGCCGTCGCCGTGGTTCGTCGCCGTTCACCGCGCGACCGGTCGCAGAGCCGGTCGAACCGGCCTCGAGGCCGATCGTCTCGGGCCGTTAACCGGCCTTAGGCCCGGCCCTAACCGGGCCACGAGCCCGAGCTCTCTGCCGCCTGCCCGGCCTGCTAGCCGGCCTAGCCGGGCTGGAAACCGGTTACACAGTTTTTCTCGCGCTGTTTATTTTCTTCTTTTCTCCCTTCTAGCACATGATTCCCGCTACCCCCTCGCGCAAGTAAGGACATCGAACCTCGATGAATCTCCTGTCCCCCTCTCTCTCGAATGCGAGTAATCGATTTCTTCGGTGATTAAAAATAACTTAATTAAATTAATAAGTTTAAAAGAGGAAATTAAAAATATAATAACTTTTAATCGGGGCCTCAGAAAATTGTGTTTCTTATACCAAAATGTTCAGAAAAATATGAATCATCCAGAATCATCATCATCATGCATATTTGATCCCAATTACAATAATGTGCTCTAGTAGTAATTATAATCACTAAGTTTAAATATGGGGTTTATTCCAAATAATGCCATAAATATAATGGGGACCCCATTTAACTTGTTGATCATGTTCAATGCTTCTAGGGTGCATTTAAAATGTCATATCATCATTTTTGTATGCATTGCGCAATTGCCATGTGTTGATTGTTGTTTTTTCTTTCCGGTGTTGTTTGCTCTCCGGTAGATCACGAGTTCGGAGTTGAGCATCATTACTCCTACGAGCAGTTTGACTACTCCGCTGAACAAGGCAAGCGTAATCCCCCCTCTGAGCATATCTTACCCTATTTTCCGCAAGTATTTTCTCCACTATAATATTGCATGCGGTTCCAAATGTCAATTTATTGGATTAGAGTATCCCATAGTTGCATTACGTTTTCGATGCCAATACCGTTCCCCTCCTATTAACCATAGGTTTGTATTGTTGGCCTGAGCTACTTAACTGTGCTATGTTGATGCTTAGCCATGCTTAGTAAATGTTTATCTGTACGATGGATGGTTGATGTTGGAAACAGGTGTTGAGATGTTGTGATGATGGTGGAGAATTGTGGAGACAGGTAATAAATTGCTTAAAGGTGGGGATGAGAGGCCACCGTGGTTGTGGTGCTTTGTCTCGTTCCCGTCGCCTAGGTGCGAGTTCTATACCTCTTGAACCAAGACTGAGCGTGCAACCATGCGTGAGGCCTATGCAATTGCAGGAACCCTCATAGACTAAATAACTCGAGCGGGGCTAGCCAGGGTCCTCTAGTTCGGGCTTCCATTTGCGCGTGCGTGATGATGGTGGTATGAACTGAGATGAGGATGGTGGTGTCAGGAAAATAAGTGGCCGCGGGACAGGGTGCTGGAGGTACCTCTTGTCCTACCGCCACTGATGATCCTAGAAAGTTCTTAACGAGGGAGAAGTCGACACCGCTCCCACCCAGCCGGCTTTCCAAGGAAGAGAGCTAATTGTACAGGCAATGGGCCGGACGGTACGCGTGGCAAACATTGTACACCCCTGCAGGGTAAATCTTTTCGAAAAGCCGTGTCCGCGGTTATGGACGAACTTGGGAAGTGAAGGTAAGATCATAGAATAACTTTAACGGAATGATTAAAAACTGGGTACTAGAGGTACCACTCAAGATTGTAAGGTTGACTTCCTCGAGGGTGATTCGGGGAGGTGCCTTGGTGAAACAGGTACTGTGGTTGATAATGGTGGTTGAATGGTGAGAAATGTGTTTCAAGAAAAAAGAGTTACTTCTTACCCCTCTTTTAAAAGTATTATGATTAGACGATGCCATGGAGTCTTGTTTTATTAAATAAAATCAGCTTTATGCAAAAGAGCCATAAAACTTTGAAAGCCTCATCGAGCTAATGCTCTATATATAATCTTGTGAGTTCGTCGAACTCAACGTCGTTTGTTTTGTTTCAGAGGAGGACTTCACCGCCCTCGAAGGTGGGTTCTTTGTGGACGTCGACGAGTAGTCTGGGGTTCCCAGGTGGCAGCTTGGGACATCCCGGAACAGCTGGCGCTTGGATGTTTAATTGTAGGCCTCTTAGGCCATAGTTTGGTTCTTGTTGTTTAGAACAACACACTTTGCTTCCGCATGGTGTAATGTTGGGTCTGTGACCTCTGGTTGTCATTTGCTATCTTTCTCTATTATAAGAGTTGAATTATAATGATTTGTGTCGTAGAGTCTGTGATGTGCCAGTTGTTCCACAAGTCTTGATCTCTCTATTATGCTTTGATAGTTGAGCCTGTGTTAAGGCATCAATCGGGGTGTTGCGTTGCCGGTGATCAATTCCGAGCAACGCCTGCCAAAGGTTTTGGCCGGGGTTGGTAAACCCGTAACCTCCGGTTGTATCGCTTAACCGGTGACACTCAGCATCACTGTATAGCAGTCGGGTCAGGGCGCCACATCTGCCTCTCCGAGCAACCGAGGGCCATGACTAGCGGTGCGCAAGGAAGCGGCAGCGCAGGGTCAATCCACAACCGGAGCCGGCCGTGACACCGCGACCAGGAGATGGGCAGGCGGCAGGAGCACATAGCCACCGACCACCCCAGCCCAACCACCGCCGCCAGTCAAGCGCCGCCGATGCGAATCTCCACCACCACCCCGGTCAGGGGCGCCGCCCTGACCGCTGCAGGTCGACACAGCGCCCATCTCCGCCCCTGCAGATCGAGGCGACGGTCGCCAGCGTCCACCCCCAGACCACCCTTGGCGGTTGGGCCCGCCGCCACTGCGGCGAGGGCCGGCGGCAGCGGCGGCGAGCGGATCCGACGGCGAGGGGGAGGGTTGGCGGCGCGGCAGGGAGCCCCTCGGCGGCGCTCAGGGGTGCGCCGCGGGAGGGGTTAGGTTTCCACGACTGATTAATTTTAGTATGGAGTAAGTATGGAACAAGTATGTGTTTTGGGCAATCTTTAATTACCAAAATACTCGTTTGAGGTAGAGAAAGAAAATGTTGTGGAAGAAGCACGTTTAATATTGCTATGTGAAAAAGGCCTGAAGTGCAAAATTCGAAGGAGACGCTTTTAGTGGGTGGTAGAGTTGTCAGTGGGTCATAACGAAAGAGGCCTGAAGTGCAAAATTCGAAGGAGACACTTTTAGTGGGTGGTAGAGTTGTGAGTGGGTCATAACTCTACCCAGCTCGCATATCTCAGAACGTGATATACACTTACACACGGGTCCATTCGATGAACATTTGGTGAGTTTCAAGATTTTACCTGGTCTCTATTATTTGTGCATGTGCATCTTCTTCGAGTGATTACAAAAAAAAAGGGCCAAAGCTCAAAGGAAATAATTGTACATATAAGGCTATATGAGAGACGTAGCGTCAAAAGTTGCATCATACATGATAGTCATGTCATTAGATGGATGGATGCCAACTCATCTCCTATTTAGACTGCCAAGTAGGGGCAAATCTGGCCGGTCAAGGATCGACCGTTGAGTTTCTTTAGTTAAATCTGATTAGATGTCCCAAAAGATCCTGGTTCAAATGGCCACAATATGATGGTACTAATGCGTCTCAAAGTTAAGTTTACTAGCATGGGTCAACATGTCAAGTTGTATGTAGATACTGACATTCAAAACAAAAAAAATGTCTACACATGCAGCATTGGTGTAGTAGATTCATCTCATGTCCTCGGTGCACTGCCCATTCACAAAGTTAATAGGTCAACACCGGTCAAAAAGCCGTCAATATTTTTACTGCTACCCAATTAGCACGAGAAGACTTACCTAATTAGCGTTTCTGTCGCCAAGGATCAAGTGCCAGTTTTGCTACTACTGGAGCTCAATCAGTTAACTGTCAACTCCCTCGAGGATAGGAGATAAGAAAGGAGGAGAGGGATTGTTGCTCATGACTGGGTGCTTACCCATGGATAGCATTTTTTGAAAGGAGGAGAGGGACACATGCATGCATACAGGCTTTTCCTCCTGACGTACCGAAATGGATCTCCGGCTGCATATGTGCTTGCCGATGTGGAGATCACTTGAGTACTGATGATCTATCTCTCTTTCCTCGGTGTTTCCTTTTCACCTGGCAATGGTTGGGGCTGCGTGAGAGGCCGCTGATGGAGTTCACGCGCCGACGTGGCACCGTGTGTGGCTCTGGTGCGCCGGATCCACTTTAGAGCATCTCCAGCAGCATTTGTAAAACTCACCCGGATTTGTAAAAACTGCTTTTATACAAATTGGGGTAGAAAAACAAGCTCCAGCAGCATTTGTATAAATGGTCCCCACACCAAAAATTATACAAAGCTTGCTAAAACTGCACCCTCACTTGGTATATTTGCAAAGTGGAGAGCCACTTTGTATATCCAGAAAAGCAACGCGGGAGAGAGCAACGACCGCGTCGGGGACATTTCACCGCCGAGTCACCGCCGCCGGCCACCGCCCCGCCGCCGCCCCGGCCGCCGTTTGCCCCCGCCGCCGCCTCCCACAAGTTCCCCGAGCCTCCCCGCCGCCCCGCCCCTTTCCCCGGCCGTGCGAGCTAGGTTGGCGCCAAATCAAGCTCCACCATGGCCGCGTCGCAGCCGGCCGATTCGGGCCGCTGGACGCCGTCGCCGGTGCGGGAGGAGGCGCGCCGCGGCCCCAGGTGCGGCCGGCCGTCGAGCTCGCCCGCCAAATCAAGCTCACCCGCCCGCCCCCGCGCCAAATCGAGCTCGCCCGCTCGCCCTCGCGCCCCTCGCCTCCGCGCGCGCCGGAGGACGACGGCGACCCCGCCACACCTCGATTCCGGCACCGCCCCTCCCTCTCCTAGCGCCAACCCCGCCTCGGCCCTGCTGTGCGCCTCCGCTGTGCGTCCAATCGCCGGTCAAACCACCGTGTGAGGAAGAAGAGGAAACTGCGTGGCTGACTACAAGGGCCCACATGTCATTGTGACACACACAAAATTTACAAATCCAGTTATACAAAGGCTGTAAAAGCAAAATTTGTGTTGGCTTTGTATACCCTCTCTCTCCTCTTGCTATCACCTCTTTTTACAAATCCAATTTTCAAATGCTGTTGGAGATGCTCTTAGCGTAGGATGCGATCCCATCAGTGGATGCTGGACGTACATTTGGCACGCTATGTCTTAATCCTACTCTCGTCTAATTACATGCTTCTTCCAAAGGGATTTCTCAATACCGATCGATGTGCACTCGCAACACAAATATTGATGTGTTCATTATGCTGAAATTATTGGACCAGCCCGTTTTGTCCATATCCTGGAAAAATCCCAAATACTCCCTCTGTCCCAAATTATCCTGCGTTTTGGGTTTGGTCAAATTTAAACTTTTCAAAGTTTGACCAAACATATAGAGAAAAATATTAACATCTATAATATGGAATGGATATAATACGGTTATAAATTTTATGGCAATTCCAATAATATTTATTTTGTATTATAAATATTAATATTTTTTTGACATACTAGTAAGCTTGCACGTGCAATGCACGTCTCGACTAATATTAATTTAGTCAAACATATTAGCAACGCTAATTTTCAAACCTCTGCAAGTCATTTAATCGCACATCTCTTCTATCAAATACCAAAAATATACGTTATAATCACTAATTGTATATCCTTAATTCTAAACTCCAAATAAATAGTTTTCATATACCGGTAGACAACAGCACATATCACACACTTTGAAGTTATTACCTGCTAAATTCACACCATTAAAGGCAGCTCTAAGCATGTTTTTGCGACCGTCAGCTCTGAACAGGACCGTAGTAGGAGGGTATCCGGCTCTATGCATTGCGACGCCTGAGAATATGCAAGCATCCATAGCAGCTATGACAGCATTCCTCCACCGCTGTCTGTAAACGCCTGGGCATAGTTTCCGCAAGTGAAATAGCAACCATTTGCAGAAAATTGAAAAACCTTATCTTCACATCTATAACCATAGGACAGATACCGAGTTGCGAGTTATTTTTATCCCAAGTTAGATAATTCAAGATATAAGTTAGTAATCGAGCACGTGCAATACACGTTGAACACGAAATTTAAAACCTCTAATAACTTGACCTAGCTGGATAACACACAATGGTGGAGCACTTGCTTGAAATATTACTTTTCTTTCTTTCAGAATATGCAAAAGATTCTAACATATACATGACTCCCAATTAGGTTTTAGGTTTCAAGTTCCATGGAAAGCTTTACATTCTTGCGGGGTGTACAAAAAGTCAGAAAAGCACCAAGTTTTTTCCGGTCTAAAATTGCACATATTATTTAATAGCTGTCCGTTGTCTTTTCCTAATGCAGACATCAAGTCAACAATCTTCTACACAAAAACTTTGTGGTACATAATTCTTTGTTTGACACTTTTACATCCACTGGAATTGCAAAAAATAAATTCTTTACACAAAAGAAATGAAACAGAACGATAAACAAATATTATATACCCTGAAATCACTTGTTGATGATACGCATGCCTTTGTAACTTTGTTCCCAGCTTGTGCAACGTACAACCGTGTTGTAATTAATTAATTCAGTTCATCTTCTCTTCAGTTTGAGGCTAATATGATGCATTTTCCCAAGAAACTTCCAGTTCAGTACATCTGCATTTCGGCAGTGCAACCATACAGAATCAAAAGCATTTGCTCGAACTCTAAAATATGAACTCAGTTCACCCCTGAAAAACAAAACCATGCATGTAGGAGTTACGGATATAGGTGAGGAAAAACAATTAAGAATCTGAATTCGAACAGTGAACCACAGTTGGAAACAAAATCAACATATTGCAATAATACTTCCCTAAGGCACATAACAAATGGACACTTAGATGACCTTCCAAATGCAACTGCATGTTCTCACAATCTTGTCCAGTGCTAACCTCAAATCAGATACTGAATCTTGTTGCTCTGTTACTGCACAAAGTCGATAGCCGGACAGTATATACAAATCAAACTGAATAATACACACACATAAGTTCATGTAAACCACACTATAAAAGAATCAGATTTCACACTGACAGACCTTTGGTGTGGGAGCTACAGGAATGCCTAGTATAGCCTCTTCAAGCAAATAATATAAGTTAACTAACTGCATCGTCTCATTATAAACAAAGGAATGACCTTTAACACCATCAATGAAAAGGAATATATGAAATCTCAGTATGGAGCACACTGCCCTGTTAAATCACGGTAAGATCCGAACTCAGCAGCACATCAGACAGTCTATCATATGAGACTTGAAATCCAATTGCAGGCAATGACTTGAAATCCAATCTGTCTGTACATATGAGACTACATGGTATATCTATTTGCATATTCAATTAGAAGTTATTTCCGGTTGCACAAGGGTACACGTACAGACCAATTCGGGGACAGAACAACTGAACCAACAGCCATCTTGCTGGATGAGTAATTTGCAAGATCAATTTGTTCATGCGACAGCTGCAAACCATGGCCGTATTGCGCGTTAACACACGCTGCGTATAAGAACGATGAACTGATTCCCGGCAGTTATGCAGAATGGCGCCGTGCAGCCTTGTTGCACGAAGCGAGAAAGTAGGGGTCTGCTGAGTGGTGACTGTTGGACCTTAGTTTCAGCATGAATAAATCTTTTTTTTTTTTGAACAAAGCATGAATAAATCGGTATACCAATACCAAGTACTAACAGACTGTGTTCTAAAAGGGCAGTTAGCTTCAAATAATTAAGTTCGTACTACAAATCATTCTGTTCATAAAACCAACTTGGATCCGCTGCTCTCCAAACTGCATAACAATGTAGATTAACACGCAATAGTTCTGCTTTTGATATAGCTCGATTTAGGAGGAAGATGGACATGAGGAATTAACCTGATCTAGGAGGAAGACGATCCAGGAGCGGGACAGCGTCGCCGGGCGCGGCACGGCAGTGTAGAACGCGGATACCAGCGAGTAGGCCGCGCACAGCCCGTTGGCGTAAACCAGGTAACTTCGATTTTACGCCGAAGTACAGAAAGGTTTAGAAGTTTAGAACCGAGATGAACCGATGCAGGAGGACATCGAAGAGGAAGACACTAAGTAAGGAGGCAAGGAAACGGAAGACGGGAAGAGAGCAACGTACTTGAATCCGCTGAGGTCGGAGTAGGAGACGGTGCCGTACTCGTTGGTCTGCGTGTCGCGGAGCATGACGGCCATGGCGGCGACGCAGAGGCCCAGCGGCACGGCGCGACGCGCAGCAGTGTCTCCAGCGGCCGGACCCGCTCCTCCGCCCGCACCATGGCCGGCGCCGTCCCGAGCTCCGCTCGGCCTGTTGCCCTCCACGCGCACCACGTCGTCCTCGCGCCTGGAGGTTGCCTCTCGGTCTCGCAGTCTCGCCTGGATCGAGGTCGCCGCTCGCTCTCGCCCGCGCCCCTTCGCTGCTGCGGCTCCCGGCGAAAAGGCTCTGCGGCGTCCGGCAGGAAGGCCCTCGGGGAGGTCGCTTGGGGAGCGGAAGGTAAGACGGCGCTGCGGCCTGCGGGCGTCGGCGGGCAGGTGCTCGGTTTATTTTTTTAGCGCGACAAATCCGGTGGCGAAGGGGCAGCTGGCGTGGAGGCGGTGGGGAATCTGGATTCAGGGCGTCGGGTTCTCACGGTGGCCGTATCCGATGATGTCGTACTCCGCTCACTGCCCACTCACCGCTCGCTGGCGCGCTCGTCGACAATCTGCGCTCGCCGCTCTCCATCGCTGGCGTGGAGGAGAGGGATCTCAGAGGTCGAACGGAGGAAAGTTGGAGGAGAGGGATTATTTAGGGAGGTTTCCTAACTAATCGGATCCGCGTGGATGGCGAGCGAACGGGGGACACGTAGTGAAAAAACGTCGGGAGGAAATGTTCTGCCGAGTCGACAGGATGTATCTACACCGTCGAACATGATTAAATCGATATTGACTGTTATATTTGATTACGTAGGGGTGATCTAACGGTGCTGGTGGTTCTGTGTACACTTCTCTGGGTGCATGTAGTTTAACTTCGCTCTTTTATAAGTAGTGGAGATATTTAGTCAAAGTTTACAAACTTTGACTTTGACTAAACCCATAACGCAGGGTAATTTGGGACAAGGGAGTACCCACTTGGCCCACTTATGCATGGATAGAGGACAAACCCATAACGCATGGTAATTTGGGACAAGGGAGTACCCACTTGGCCCACTTATGCATGGATAGAGGAGAGACTAAAATTTAGTCTCACGACTAGTCTAGCATGAATTGGACCGAGAGCGGACAAATGGTTGTCGAGCTCCTTGTGTGGCATTTATTTGAAAATTAAAAAAACATTTCAAATTTAAATAAAAATATGAAATAAATCCTAGATATAGATAATGATGTGTTATATCGACTTGTAGAATCTCAATTTGAAACATATTATATGTTTGGCTGCACAGAAATGACAAGATCCGACATTTGAAATGGCAAACATTGCAAAATTTCAAACCTTTGAAATCTGTCAGATTTGTCATTTTTGTGTAGCTCAGAATATATGTCATTTTGAGTTGAGATTTTGTACGTTGGTATAGTAAATCATTATCTACATCTAGGGTCTTTTCAACAGAAAATTGAAATATCCATTTCAGAATTTCGGCACCATGAAGTTCGGGCACCTGCATGCGATGTTTCAACACGATGCAGATCATGTATGATGTTTGGTCCATACACATTCTTGTCATGTTGCAATGATTCCAGGGGTATACTTCAAGGGAATGTTTCTCATGTGGCAAATACATGCTATTTTTGTTTTGCGCGTCATTCACATATGTTTGATAGATGGACTTTTGATGTTGCATATGTTGGGATCCGTTTTCACAAATTTTACTTCAATCAAATTGAGATGTGTTTCATACGGTGTTTGTTTCCTGTAGGGGCGTGTTCGAATTGTTGCAACATTTTTCACAATTTTTACACATAACGGGAAAATGCTGAAAGCGATATTACAAACACACATAAAATATGTTGCACATGAAGGTTTTATGTTGCGACGAGCAGATTAATTTATCACTCCAGCGGGTTAAATGGGTGGGGAGCCGACTGATTCCTCCTGGAACCAGGCAGCTGATTACACCTAACACGGTCCTAAAACAAAAAAAAAACTTCCCCTCGGCTGATCGATCAAACAATTCGATCAACCATGTGTGTGTCACATTGTGTGCCCCCTCCCTTATCTCTTGTGGTCTCATCTCTCGTTCTCTTCTCATTTTGTCGTTCTATAATAGAATCACGAGTGAATAGAGAACTAGGGTTGTGCTCGGTACACCTCCACCACAAACTCCACCATAGAAAAATAACGCCTCCACTCCTCACCAGATTTACCACCCTTTATGTATCTTCTCCCCAATTTCATGATTGCCCGTTTGGAGCTCCACACATCAAGGTTGGTCAACAAACCGATTTCTTCTCTGAAATCCAGGCAAATGGGTTCGAAGTCGCCAAATCTTTCACTGAGGGGGACTCGAGCGAACTGGATTTATCACCGACGTGCTTGATGCTCTAACTCGGCCAGTCATTTGGAATTTTCGATGTTGCTTCGAACACACAAGATGTTGCGATGAATCTAGGATTGTGTTGCAAATTTTGCTTCAATGCTACAAATGATTTCGTGTGGTGCTACAAACGTTGGACTCTCATGTTGCATACGTGTTTTGACCTTTTTCCGGATATTTTGTTGCGACCAACCGGGTTTTTTTGTGGCCAGTTGGATTTGTTGCATGCACACTTCTTTTTTTTTGCATTGGTGCTTCTAAACGTTGCGACACGATTTTTACCAAATGCACCAATGACGCTGCAATAATACAAAATTTGTTGCTGGGAGTGTGAGTATGCTGCAAGGCAGGGATGACCCGGATTTTGAGTTTTACGAAGATCCGAGACGGTGAGAAATGGGCCCACAAAAACAAAAGGGCACTGAAGAACAAAAGAAGAAGAAAAAAAATGGAAAAAAAAAACGCACGCTCCTCCTCCGATCTGCGCAACAACTCCAGCTTGCAGCACACTTTCCATGATTAAACTAAGCTCGCAATCAATCCCAGCCGCAGTTCCTTCGCTAAACCCACACCGATTCCTTCCTTCCCACCCACGCAGCAGCTCGCTCGATTTCCACTCCCGCCCGCCCGAGATCCGAATCCAGCGCCGCCCGCGATGCCGGAGCCGCTGCTCCCGCCGCCGGCCGCGGCGAGCTCCCCGGCCGCCTCCGCGCAGCTGCGGGCCAGGCGGCGGCGCAGAGCGTGGCGGCGCCCGCGCGGGCTGCTCTGCTGGGGCGCCCTCGTCGCCTTCTTCTTCCTCATGAACTGGTGGATGTTCTCCCGCCTCCAGGACCCCGCCGCGCGCCTTCCGCGCTTCCGCCTCCGCCGCCACCCGCCCGCCGCCGCCAACTCCTCGCTCTCCACCCTGGTAAAAATCCTCTCTTTGCAGTAGTAGATGGGTTTGATTGGTCCGGCTTAAGTCCTGAGGTTATGCTGGCTGCGCAGTGACAGTGAGAAGGGCACTTGTTGCCACATTCCGCAATCTGCCTTCCAAATCAATGTGATAAGCTAGGAATTCGTATGCTTGAAAATCAATGTTCTGTTTGTTGATATGAACTTTGTAAATTTGCATCTGCGGCGACAAGCTTAAAGTAACCCGCTTTAGTACTACCCAGCCCTGAAATGTGCCCTCTTAAGGTCATGAGAATTTCTGGGGAAGCATGTGAGAAAAAAAAGAATCCACCTTGCCAGAAATTTCAAATTCAATCCACATATCTAGAAAGAAAAAAAATCCTGCTGTCAATAGAATTTATGGGTTACTACAGCCCAGTTTGAACTAGATATGTACAAAAATTGCAGCAAGGTGGATTCTTTTCTTATGTTCTCATAAGAAAAGAATCCATGGGAGCAGGTGGAGTAATCTATCCCAGGAGTGATGTATATGAAAATTCCTTATTTCGGTCGATTGCATAGATTTATTTTATAGGATAATGTCATTCTGGGATGCTATGTAAGGTACATCTTGTTTGTGGGAATCAAAGCTACTTTTTGTGTAGGAAGATAAACATGTATGTTGTTGGATATAGTATACCATTTATGAGGAATGATTTTGATTGCTCTAATGTTTCAAGGAAGAGGTGCGTGCTGCTGAAAAGGGGAAGAGACATCATCAGGTCATGCTCACCCGTATGCTGGCTTTGGCAGCCCATGCCTTGGCAGAGGTATCGTTCATAATGCAACTGTGTGCTATTTGCATCTTCATGAAATTTTGTTGTTTGTAATGTATAATGTTAAATACCTAGGCAGAGAGTAGGCCAGAAACCAAGGACTTATGGAAAGAGCCGATAAATGCTACTTTGTGGAGACCTTGCTCTGACCAAAGGGATTCGGAAACATCAGATAGTATCAGTTCGTCAGGTAAGCTTCACTGTTGTTGGTTTGCATTTACACACGCTAGTATCGGTTTTCTGTCTTTCCACCTATTTTTTTATTGTTCTGTTGTTTTATTATACCTCCTTCTGATAATTGCAGAGAAAACCACTGGTTACATCATCATCAGTGCAAATGGTGGAATAAACCAGCAAAGGGTAGCGGTGAGTAGTTTTAGCTAATGTGTAACATCTGGTGTCCTCTATTTATCCTTGATGTTTTTAGTGTTTACATGTAAATATATAGTCAGGAAAAGATTATGTTCTTGTTTCTGTTCCTTGACGAAAGGATGGCGGTTTATTTAAATTCTAACATCATAATGGACTCTGATTGATTCATCAGATAAATAATGGCAATCAATATCATACTGTCCTTTAGTTTAGAGGCTCATATATTTGATGCAATTATTTTCCAACGAAGTAATCAGTTATGATTTATGACCTATTCATGGACTACAGTAATGTTCTGTACTTCTATATTCATTATAAAAAGGTTTTACATCAATACGAATTCAAAGTTTTTCCAAGAACGACAAACATCCTTACTGGCATGAATCCCAATCCAAGGCTAGTAACTTGCCAGTGATTTGGAGCAAGAGGATTCTAATGCTGATACCAGAACATGTTTGAATCTTCTGTAATTTGAAACAATGCGGGCTTAACTTAAACAAATCTTGAAGGGAACTGCAGTTAAAGTTTAGATTTTTGTGAACTGCTGTTCAAATTTATGTCTTTAATTTAATTGCATTTCATTTTATCTTTTAACAGATCTGTAATGCTGTTACTATCTCCCGATTGCTCAACGCAACTCTTGTCATTCCAAAATTCTTGTACAGTAATGTTTGGTTGGACAAAAGGTATATCTTAGTCTTATGTGTTGATAGTTTGTTCCACTAATTGAATAATTCTATCATGTTCTAAAGTGAAAAATTAAATTCAATATCTTAGCCAGTTTGGAGATATATATCAGGAGGATTATTTTATCAAATATTTGAAATCTGATATTCGGATTGTGAAGGAGCTTCCTTTGGAGTTGCAATCATTAGACTTGGAGGCGATCGGTAGCCTTGTAAGTAATCTTAGTTTTGGTGGGAGGTCTAGGAATGTGGAAAAAGGGTTTTGATACTCATTTTTTGTTGACCAATTCTCTTATTCTTCTGTAGGTCAACGATACAGATGTCATGAAAGAGGCAAAGCCAAGTATATATGTAAAAAAGATACTGCCAATTTTGCTGAAGAACAGAGTTGTACACTTTGTGGGATTTGGTAATCGCTTATCTTTTGACCCAATACCTTTTGAGCTTCAGGTATTGTCATTTTCTATTGATTGCTTATGTTTACCTACAAAGCCATGTGCATGTGAAATTCCTTGAATTATCTTCAAACTTGTTACTCTTGATTGCATAAATACTGATCTTGGCAGTGTATTTCAAAAAGACGCATACCGCCTAACAGAGCTATGATATGAGCTTAAACTCATGAATTGACTGAGATACTACAAAGAAGCTATACTTATGTTGTTTGCTAGATCTCTTATTGCTATGTTGCTGATGTAGCTACGTTAAAGTACATGCAAGAAACACCTATAATGTATTGGAATTTCACTGTGTTGCTAGAAAATAATAATTCAAAAACGTATTATGACTATATATGCTTACTGTTCTACAGAGACTGAGATGCAGATGTAATTTTCATGCTCTTCGGTTCGTACATAAAATACAAGAAACTGGTGCATTACTCGTAAAGAGATTGCATGGTCACATGCCCCATTTGTCACCTTTGGGAGATAATCTCTTAGGTCACTTTGCTGGGAAATCCATCCCCAGTGGAAACAGGAATGAGTCATCCAAATATCTAGCTGTTCATCTCAGATTTGAGATTGATATGGTTGCATACTCATTGTGTTACTTTGGTGGTGGTGAAGACGAGGAAGAGGAACTAGAAATGTATCGTCAAATCCACTTTCCTGCTCTGACTGAACTTAAGAAGGCAACAAAGTATGTTTGCCATCCTATGTTTTCCATTTCAAGTTATTTTTTCATGCTCTATTTGTGTATCCATGACTGAAATGATGGACTGATGTTCTATGCCAAACCAATAGGCCATCCAATCAAATCTATCGTGCCTTTTGGAAAAGTATTTATTTCTGAAAGTCCAACTACTCTTTCAGGTTGCCCTCTGCTGCTTTCTTGCGATCTGAAGGCAAATGCCCCCTAGCACCTGAAGAGGCTGTGCTTATGCTTGCTGCTATTGGTTTCAAGCGCAGTACTAGTATATACATTGCAGGTGCTGAAATTTACGGAGGGAGGCATAGGATGGCCGCCATAAGTCGTTTGTATCCTGCTCTAGTAACTAAAGAAACGCTTCTCTCTCCATCGGAGCTTGAACCTTTCAGGAACTTTTCATCACAGGTAACTCTTTAAAGATGCTTTATTTGATTTCGTATAGGTAGAAAAGATGCAAATACAGTGTTGTCACACATGAATGCAAACTATAAATTAGTAAACATACTT
The DNA here is from genome assembly GCA_947311845.1 of Poa pratensis. NCBI lineage: Eukaryota > Viridiplantae > Streptophyta > Magnoliopsida > Poales > Poaceae > Poa > Poa pratensis. The sequence continues at coordinate 4,860,695 of CAMZMU010000094.1, read as the reverse complement.
GTTGAAGGCGTCAAGCTTCAGATAGCTACGAACTACAGAACATCAAGTGCAAAAAGTGTTTCTTAGTTTGATAAAAATGTATACAAGATTGCACGCACAACACCAGACATGCTCTAATTTTATGTGCTCCACTCTAAAGATGACTCATGTGGGTATGTAAGTATCTTTTTTTAAGGTCTTGTACGTATTTACTGGTAGCTCCGTTCTCAAGGTGGCTTTGAGAATAGTTCCAAGCCTACTGGACAAGGAAATACCAGAAATTATGTTATTATCTGAGAAATTTTGATTATAATCCACAGAATGATTTCAATTTTGCTCTTGCCATTTGCAGTTGGCAGCTCTGGACTTCATTGCATGTGCATCAGCTGATGCATTTGCTATGACTGACCCAGGCAGCCAGTTTTCTTCTCTCGTTCAAGGATACCGTATGTACTATGGTGGTGGGGACCTTCCCACAATAAGACCAAACAAGCGACGCCTGGCAAGCATACTTGTGAAGAACGCCACAATAGAGTGGAAGGAATTTGAAACTAGAGTAAAGAAACTCATACAACAAACTAAGCAAGTCCATGAGAGGCCAGTTGCAAGAAGCATATTTAGACATCCACGTTGCCCAGAGTGTATGTGCAGAACAGATAGTTGAAAAGTTTTGATAGTTTTTTGTGCCTACAACACTATTATATAGCCAAAGCTTATTTTTAGCGCTTTGGTTGATATCTTGACAAATGGCGCAAAAGTATCGTCGGAATCAACTCAGGAAATGGGGTGGCAGAGTTCTCACTTGACGATGAACAACAAGTGTGCGTTCTGATTATGGTTCCAGGCTTCCAGCACAGCAGGTTGGGATCAGCGTACATTAGCTGATTGCCGTGATCAGCTTTACATCGTGTTGGATTTCTTTGGCAGATTTTTGCCTCCTGCGTGATGTGAGTAGATCATGGACTAAATTTTGCATCTGAACTATGGTGCTGCCGCTGCCATATTTTTTATTGGTCTCAGTTGGGAATAACAGTGTGACCATGAGTGCATTACCTGTATCTGACTTGAGAGGATCTATCATTTGACAAGTCTGGCTTTATGCATTGGGGTACCATATCTATTGTGGCTTCGACCGTCATTTGGTGAGTCAAGTTCTCAAATGCAACATGCTGCACCTTTTGTTCCCAATCTTCTTCAGTTGGGTAGTACTTCTGTGTTGTAGGAGCCGTACATATTTTGTAAATTGTAACTTGTACCAAAGAACAAACTTACAGTTACAGCGAGAGCAATGGTATCCTTCTTTTTCTGTGTCTATGAATGTTGTATCATCCAAGGGCAGACTTGCAGAGTTATGGTTTTGTCATGAAGTGCAGCCTAGCAGAATCTTGATACATATTAATAGTTCGGACCTGTTAACTGAAGCAGTTCCCTGACATTACCTGAAATTTCACTTTCTTTTAGCTTTGTGATTTGCATCAAACAGAAGGTTGATTTTAACTTGACTGGTCAAAAGTTGCTTCTTACTGGGCCAAAAAGATCTTAACAGAAGGCCCAAAAATATCTTAACAGAAGGCCCAGATGAGTTGCCCTGGTGCTGGACGGACAGCGGGGGAGCGCCTATTTGGCGCGCTTAGCGGCGCTGCAGCTCCACGCAGCCTTTTCGCGGGCACATTAACAGGTACGATTTCTCCTTTTCTTTCTTCGTTGCTTTCTGTTTTTAATTTGAATAGTTATTTTCAAATCCGATTTTTTCTCAAATCTAAACATTTTTCAAATCTGAACATTTTAAAAATCTGAACAATTCTTTAAATCTGAACTTTTTAAAAAATATCTGAACATTTTTCAAATCTAAACATTTGCATATCTAACATTTTTCAAAAAATACATTTTAGAACCCTAAAAAAAGTAAAGAAAAAAAGAACAGAAAAAGGAAAGGAAAAAAAGAAAAAAAAGAAGATAAAGGAGAAAAAAATCAAAATAACAGAAAAATGTGCCGGCCCAATGCGACGCAAGCCTCCTGCGCGCAAAGAGCGACAAATAGGATTTGCCGGCCAGTGGTGAGAATCCATCCAGTGAGCTACTGAACTCAACTGCCGCGAGAAAGATATGAATTTCTTATAAAACTTCACCAGAATTTCTTATTCGAGGCAGTGTGACCGCTCCAAACAAATTTACTGTTAGACCGGTTCCTGTCGGACAAATCGGTGGTGTCCGTGATCATATGGGGCTGGGGGTACCGCTGTAGATGAGGGTCTCACTTGGCTGCAGACTAACCAAGTAGCTCGAGGAACTGAGACTTGAACTCCTCCATTTGCGCCGATTGGAGTAGCGACACTGACACTTGCACTCCATGGCCGTCACTATCACGCATCAGGGCCACCTGACCGTCATGGTTCATCCGGATTGGCTCCGTCCGTCTAGGCTTCCCCCACCCGAAGTTGGCGACCTCGTACGCCCTGAAGCCCGTCGATCCCGACACGTTCATGAGCTGGCCGTAGGAGAGCGTGGGTGCGGTCAAGGCCTCAAAGAAATTCCACCCAGCGACGGGGTCCTCCTTCATCTTGGTAATCTCATTCTGGATCGCCGACGCCGCGGCCGCCATGGCCCATTCGCTGCGGAGTTCCCGCGCGGGGAGCCTCGGGATACAAACAGTGAGGCACACGCCCATGTAGCCCGCGTCGACGGGAGGGTCGAGGCGGTCTCGTGTGTCGGCCAAGAAGAGCAGCGGCAAATCGTCGTCTGCGGCGAATGGCTTGCACCGGGCGAAGCACGTCCAGGCCAGCGCGACAATGGCAGCGAAGGCGGATGGGGGACGAGGTAGGGGCGTGCCGTGAACTTGGCCGAGATGGATGATGCGCTGCTTGAGGCGTTCGATGTCTTGGGCGTCCAAGGTGAACGTCCGGCGGGTGAACCGCGTTCGGTCTTCTACGACCAGCGATGGCGGTGTCGCCTGCACGTGGAAACGGACAATGGTTAAGGGTCACAAACAAATTTTACTGCATAGTAGGAGTATATGTAATACAGTAAAACACAGGAGCATACCAGTGGCAAATTCGGCGCCCACTTTTTTTTTGACGAAAAAGGCAGCGCCATTTTCTATTAATTAAGGGAGAAGAATGAATGGTGTTACAAAGAATAGTGTTATCAGTTCGGGGTTAGCAGTAAAGTAAAGTTAGCTAACTAACTAGGTTAGTACAGGGGCAGAGCAGCTACGATCAATCAGGCGGCATCCACTGAGCGGCAGTCAGCCCAGCATGCTTCCAATCCTTCAAATCTTCAGAGATGATATCGCAGATTTTATTGGGGTGACAGCAATTTTGTTGAAGATGCGGTTGTTCCTCTCTTTCCACAGACGCCACCAAGTGCAAATTACTACGCAGCTTATTTTCCTGCACACTTCTTTTGCCTGTGTGTTTGTGATTTCCCACCACCATTGTTCTAGGCTTGGTTCAGATGCAGAAGGTGTTCTTGATGTTAGGCCATAGCAAGCAAAGGTGCGTTGCCAGACATCTCTGGAGAAAGCACATTGTCCAAGTAAATGCAGGGCAGATTCTTGGTGGACATGGCACAAAGAGCAGACAGGGTTGCAGGCGATTCCTTTCTTTTGCAGTATATCAGCAGTTGAGCAGCGTCCCTGGATCGCGAGCCAAGCAAAGAATTGGCATTTGGGTGGCGTTTGAACATATTAGCTGTGGGTGGTTGGACAGTCTGTAGGTTAAGAATTGGAACTGGTACGCTGATCGTGCACTGTAAACTCCGTTGGCCGTCCACTTCCAACGGATTCCATCAGGAGTGCTGGGGTCGAGGTGCATATTCAGAAGGGAATCAGCCAGTAGCAAATATTCGGTAAGCACCTGAACATTGGGATTTGCCTTTATGCATTGAATCCACCTGCTTGCAGTCAAAGCCTCTCTCACGGTAAGTTTTGAGCCTCTGCTATGCTTGAACATGTGCGGATACTGGGTTTTAGGTGTTGCTCCATTTAGCCAATGGTTGTGCCAAAATAGAGTATTTTCTCCATTGCCGATGATGATTTCGGTGCTTGCGATTGTTGTGAATGAGCAACTACATTCCAATGGGGCCAAAGGCCAGTACATATACATGAGGTGAACAGTAGAGCTATACACATCTAACAGCTATACACATCTAACACCCCCCCTCAAACTCATGGTGGATCAACAACACTGAGTTTGGAGAGAAAGAACCCATGCTGCGCTCGAGTCTGTGCCTTCGTGAAGAAATCCGCCAGCTGTAACTCAGAGGGCACATAGTGAAGAGCAAGAAGCTGATCCTGCACAGCAGCACGCACAAAGGAGGCATCGACACCGATGTGCTTGGTGAGCTCATGCTTCACCGGGTCACGCGCAATGCTGATAGCACCTGTACTGTCTGACAATAGAGGAGTGGGTGCAGCAGCAGTAACACCAAAATCCTCTAGTAACCATCGCAACCAGGTCACCTCAGCCGTCAACATAGCCATCGCTCGCAACTCAGCCTCTGCACTAGAGCGGGAAACTGCAGTCTGCTTCTTCGTCTTCCAGGCAATGAGAGATCCTCCAAGAAAAACACAATAGGCAGACAGCGAGCGGCGATCAGAAGGATCACTAGCCCACGTAGCATCAGAGTAGGCCTGGAGCTGGAGAGAGCTGGAGCGAGGAAAGAAAAGGCGACGGGAGATCGTGCCACGAAGATATCGGAGAACACGAAGGAGGTGACTATAGTGGACAGAGCTGGGAGCAGAAACGAACTGACTCAGAATGTGGACAGGATATGATATATCTGGACGAGTGACAGCTAGGTAGACAAGGCTCCCAACAAGGTGGCGATAGCGTGTGGGGTCTGTGAGGGGATCACCATCAGTAGCACGAAGCTGAACATTGAGCTCCATAGGAGTCTCAGCAGTGCGCTCATCACCAAGAGCGGCACGAGCAAGAAGATCCTGAATATATTTTTCTTGGGAGATGAAGAAGCCATCAGAAGTCGAAGAGACCTCAATCCCAAGAAAATAGCGAAGAGGACCAAGATCAGACATCAGGAACTGCTCACGGAGGCGGGCCTTAACAAAGGCAATATACTCAGGGTCGTCGCCAGTAATGATCATGTCATCAACATATAAGAGGAGGAGCGTCCGACCACGAGGTGAGGTGTGGACAAACAGCGCGGGGTCATGGTCGCTAGGCGAGAAACCAGCGGCAGTCACCACAGAGGCGAAACGCTCAAACCAGGCGCGAGGGGCTTGTTTAAGGCCATAGAGGGAGCGCCGAAGACGGCAGACCATACCATCAGGAACAGAGTACCCCGGTGGTGGCTGCATATAAACCTCCTCACGCAACTCACCATTGAGAAAAGCATTCTGGACGTCAAGCTGAGACACAGACCAATGACGAACAGAAGCCACAGCGAGAAGAGTGCGAACAGTGGTCATGTGAGCGACGGGAGCGAACGTCTCATCATAATCGCGGCCGTGCTCCTGCTGAAAGCCACGAGCCACAAGCCGAGCTTTGTAACGCTCGAGAGAACCATCGGAGCGAGTCTTGATCTTATAGACCCACTTGCATGTGATGGGACGAACACCAGGAGGAGGGGAAACGAGATCCCACGTGCCAGTGCGCTCAAGTGCAGCAATCTCCTCAGCCATCGCAAGCTGCCATTCAGACTGAGCCATGGCATCCCGATAGGAAGAGGGCTCAACAACAGCCGAAAGACCAAACTGGGAAGGAGAATAGCGATCAGGAGACCGTAACGAAGGCCGAGACCGAAGGTTATGAACCGGTGTACACGGGGAAGGTGGCGCTCCGGAAGTAGAGGGCATGTCAGAGGGATCATCCTCAACACGAGGGCGACGAGTGTAGTGGAGAGGAAAGGGAGAGAGGGTAGGATGCACTGGAGAGGGAGGTGGCGAGGGAGGAGAAGATGATGGTGTCGGCGGTGTATCGGGAACAGTGGGACTCGGCGGAGGTGGAGGTGGAGGAGGAACATGAGGCACGGAGGGAGATGTGTCGGGAAGTATAAGAAAGGAGATATCCTCAACCGAAAAGGTCGAGGCAGTAGGACGCGGATAGTACGAACGAGACTCATCAAAGGTGACATCACGGGAAATACGGAGCCGACGAGTAACAGGATCCCAACATCGATAGCCCTTGTGCTCATCACTATAGCCAAGAAAGACACACTCAACCGACTGAGCGGTCAATTTGGTGCGTTCGCGGGGAGCTAAGAGAACATAGCACACACACCCAAACATGCGAAGAGATGAGTAGTCAGGAGAACGACCCGAGAGACGCTCCATGGGGATACCACCCTGCAAGGCAGCCGAAGGCTGGATGTTGATAAGATAGGTGGATGCGGAAACAGCCTCAGCCCAAAAGTGGGGAGGAAGAGAGGCAGCGATCATCATCGCACGAGCCGTCTCAAGGAGGTGGCGATGCTTGCGCTCAGCAACGCCATTCTGAGCATGGGCACCAGGACAAGAGAACTGGGCAAGAGTACCCTCCTGAGCAAGAAAACCACGCAACATCTGGGAGATATACTCACCAGCCGAGTCAGCACGAAAAACACGAATGGGCGTGGAAAACTGGGTGTGTACCATGGCAGCAAATCGCTTGTATATAGGGAGAACCTCGCTGCGAGATTTCATAAAATAGAGCCAAGTGTAGCGAGAGAAGTCATCAATAAAAAGAACATAGTAGCGATGACCACCTTTCGAATCGAAGGGAGCAGGACCCCATACATCAGAATGCACTAAGTCGAAAGGACGCTGAGAGACTGACTCACTCGTAGGATAAGGTAATTGAGTCTGTTTGCCAAGTCTACAACCATTACAATGTAAAGATACATCGCCAGAGACAGACCCTAAGACACCTTGATGCACTAGCGAGGACAAGCGAGAGCCACATATATGACCAAGTCGATGATGCCACTGTTGGAAGGACGCAGAGGAGGAGGCAGCAAGAGCATGCGAACTGGCGGGTGTGGTGGCAGCGGAAGGAACACGAAGCCAGTCAACCTCCCAAAGGCCCTGAGCATCATGGCGCCGAGGGCCAGCTCCAACTAGAGCCTTGGTGCGACGATCCTGAACAGAGCAAGAGTCGGGATCAAGAATGACACGACAACCAGAATCAGCAAGTTGAGCGGCAGAGAAAAGATTCATGGTAAGACGAGGAACATGAGAAACACCAGGAACAGAGAAGGACGGAGTAGAAAGAGTGCCACGACTAGCAACAGGAAGCGGTGTGCCGTCGGCAGTAAGAACATTGACAGGAGAATCAAGAGGTCGAAGAGAAGACAGAGGAGAAGAATCAGAAGACATGTGAAAGGAAGCTCCAGAATCCAGAACCCACGGAGATGTACCTGACTGAGTAGGCGGTGGTGGCGGAGCAGCAGTAGTGGAAGCAGTCAGGGAGGCAGCAGTGCCTGTCGAGGAAGAACCCGAGGAAGCCAGTATACGCTTGAGCCGCACAATGTCCTGGTCTGTGAGTGATGCAGTAGAGGAGCGACTCAGGTCACGCTGCTTCTGGTGACAGTCAGACTCTGGGTGACCCGGCTTCTTGCAGTAGCCACAGAAGGTGTGAGAGCGCCGACCTGATCGTGCATAAGGCGGGCGCCCGCTCACCCCCCCTGAGGGAGTGGGGAGCAGCGGTGGAGCCGGGCAGACGACACAGGAGCCCGGGCAGAGAGCACAGTGGGAACCACAAGCAAACCAGCAGAACGGAGACGTGTCTCCTCAGCTCGAAGCTCTGCAAGTACCTCTGATATAGGAACACGACGACCACGGGCAAGCAGGTTAGCACGCCGAGGCTCAAACTCTGCACGGAGGCGAGACAGGAACTCATGTACACGCTGAAACTCCAAATCTGACCTCACTGTCTGACAGCAGCGACAAGTACCACAAACAACTGTCCTCAGAGAGTCAAGCTGACGCCAGATGGCAGAGCACTGTGTGTAGAACTCATCAACAGTAGAGTCACCCTGCTGAAGATCATGCTCCTGACGCACTACAGATAGGTAGAGAGCATCACCAGAGGGCTGATAGCGCTGACAAAGATAAGTCCACATCGCAGCAGCAGTGCCCAAACCCATAAACTCAGAGGCAAACTGGGGTAGAACACTAGCAGTGAGCACGGCAGCAGCACGAGCATCATCATTGCACCACTGAGTGTAAACAGACAGAGCATCCCGATAGATGGAGAGAGACTCGGAGTAATCCGATACCTGCTGGTCATAGGCCTCAACTGCAAGATCATCAGCATTCTTGGCGGCATCCCGATCAGCCTGAGAAGCATCAGCAGCAAGAACGGGTGGCACCGGTGGGGTGGGAGCCACAGGAGCAACAGGGCACGGCTGACAGGAGACCTCGCCAGAGAGAACACCCCACAGCAGGAGGCCACGCATGTGGATACGCATAAAGCCCACAAAGTCAGCGTAGTTGGTGCCATCAAAGATCACAGAGCACCGAGGAATAGCAACATAGCCCGAAGAAGACATCACGAGCTTTCTGCTGTTACCGGTTTCAGATCCGGTATGAAATCCGGTTTCAGATCCGGTATGAAATCCGGAAAATCCGGGCCTGGTACCGGAATCAATCCGGAATGAATTCCGGGTCAGCACCGGGCGAGATCCGGGCGAAACTGAGAGAGTCCAGTACCGGTTTTTGGAATCCGGTTTGAAATCCGGAATTTTCCGGGATCACCACCGGAAGCTCGACGCAGCACGGACGCGGCCCGACGCGATGCGGACGAAGACGGCCGGAGGCGGCCGCGTCGGAGACGGAGACGGGCGCGGCGGAGGCGGCGGATGCGGCCGGAGGCGGCCGGAGACGGGCGCGGACGGCCCGACGAAGGCAAGCCGGAGGACGGCGGCGGCGGAGCTTCCGCAGGCCGAGGACGGCGGCGGCAAAGCTTCCGCAGGCCGGGGACGGCGGCGGGCAGGCCTCGCGCAGACCGGGGACGGCGGCGCGACAGGCCGGAGACGACGACGGTGGCGGAGGAACTCCGGCGACCGGAGTTGCTACGTACGGGGGAGAGGAGAGCAAGAGCACCTAAGCTCTGATACCATGTTGTGAATGAGCAACTACATTCCAATGGGGCCAAAGGCCAGTACATATACATGAGGTGAACAGTAGAGCTATACACATCTAACAGCTATACACATCTAACAGCGATGAACATGCTCTTCGTGGTCTTGTCCGTTGGGTTTAGGGTTCCATCAGGAGTGCTGGGGTCGAGGTGCATATTCAGAAGGGAATCAGCCAGTAGCAAATATTCGGTAAGCACCTGAACATTGGGATTTGCCTTTATGCATTGAATCCACCTGCTTGCAGTCAAAGCCTCTCTCACGGTAAGTTTTGAGCCTCTGCTATGCTTGAACATGTGCGGATACTGGGTTTTAGGTGTTGCTCCATTTAGCCTATGGTTGTGCCAAAATAGAGTATTTTCTCCATTGCCGATGATGATTTCGGTGCTTGCGATGAACATGCTCTTCGTGGTCTTGTCGGTGGGGAAGGGCAGTCCGCGCCAGGGTTTATCCAGTTGTGAGTAGTTTTGCCACAACCATCGCATGCGAAGAGCATGTCCATGCATGGCTAGGTTGATGATCCCTAAACCTCCGTACTCCATTGGCCTGCAAACGACAGTCCATCTGACCAGGCATTTGCTGCCTATCGCCGTGCACTCGCCCGTCCAGAGAAAGGATCTTCGGATTCTATCCAGCAGTTTATCAAGCCACTTTGGGTTGGCAATTGCCAACATCTGGAAAGTGGGGATGGCTGAGAGCACAACTTTAACATCTGGAAAGTGGGCGCGCGGCCGCCGCCGGCCGGATCTCCTCGCTCTGGCCTCGCACGCGTCCGCCGCCACCGGATCCGGCCACTAGGCCTCTTCCTCCTTCGTCTCCGCAGGTGTAGAAGTCCACCTCGTTGGGAGCACTAGTCTCTCTCGAGAACCACCGTCTCCTCCTTCCCCACCGGCCGCCGCCGCCGCCGGTGCCGGCGGCGGCGGCGGCGCCTGGCCGCCAATAGGCGCAGGGCGTGGTGCGCACCCAGGCGGGACCCTTCGCGCGGAGGGGCGCCGTCGAGTGGTCGCCCGTGGTGGATTCGGTGGAGGTGCAGGCGTCCGTGCGTGCTGTGCGGCGGCGGTGGAGGGTCCTGGCGACCTGGCCCCGCACCGGCGGCGCGGGCCCGATCTGGGCCGAGCAGGGCCTGCCTCGCGCGGCTGCTGCCGTTGCGGGACTTATCTCGCGGCTGCTGCTTGAGGCCAGAGCATGCGCTGCCCACGGCAGCGGCCAGGTGCGGCTGCTGCGACGCCGTGGTGTAAGTCTGCATTTGGGCTTGTTTAGGTCCAGTTTCCTTTCCGCATCAAGCAGAAGATCAGTAGATCTTAGTTTGCCTGGTGTTTTGTTTTTAGCTTCTGCATCTCTGGGGCGACATCTCTGTCGTTTTATTCCCCGAAAGCTGTAAAATGGTTGTCTGTAAGTTTCGTTTCGTTGAAATGGAACTGGGGCGAAGAGCCCTTTATTTCTAAAAAAACTTTAACTAAGACTAGTCTTCCCGCAATGGTGATCCAACCAATTTTCCATCCCGAGAATTTGCAGATCAACTTGTCCACGATTGGCTGTAAATCACTTTTCTTCAGTCTGCTATCCGACAGAGGCATGCCGAGGTATTTGCAGGGAAAGGCACCTAGAGGGCATTGTAGAGTTTGCAGGCCAATGGTAAGCTCCTGGTAAGCTCACTTCTGCAAGGCGCTCCTGGTAAGCTCTTCACCTCCGGGCAATTTGACAAGCGAGCGGTCAAAAGTCGGTACCAGGCCGATAGGCGCCTCGCCCCGGCAAGCAGTAGCCCACGCCTCCATGAACATCCACAGCGACCGCCCGTCGGCGACGCCGTGGTGTACGGTCAGCCCGACAGCAACACCGCCCTCGAAACGCGTGGCTTGCACGGCGAGCATGGGGGTCGGCAGCTTGCTCATGTCCACCTCCGGCACGAGCAGCTCCAGCACACCGAGGTCGTGCTCCTCGTCACGGGCCAAGCGGCGGATGTCGGCGTCTGAGTGCGCGACGACGAACCGGACGCTGTCGGTGGCGGAGCAGGCAATGGCGACGTCCCCGGTGTCCTTAAGGTGGACGAGGTTGCCGGCAAGCGGCGCGAACCTGGTCAGGGTCGCGGCGAGGGAGGATCGGAGGGAGTGAACGATGGTGTCGAAGGGCGGCATGTCTGGCGCGCCCTCGAAGAGCAGGACGTGCTGCAGCACTGGAATGACGACCCACAGCGCCTCCATTGCGGTGAGCTTGATCGGCTTCAGCGCCTGCGAGGCCGTTGCCGGCAAGCTGACGTACCTGGCGTCGATGATTGTCACAGGCGACATGGGGCAGAGCAAGAAGTTGCCAGATAGATACAGGAGTGTTGAGAGCTGAGCACGGCTGGACTGGTTATGTAGCTCCAGATCACTGATCTCGCCGCAGCGCCACTGTTCTTATCGACTGTATTGTATAGGAGTAGATAGCAATAGTGATGAAACTCAACACCACGCGGCGTGTCGGCTATAATTAAACACCCTCGTTTTGATATAATCGATGGGACACTAACCGGCTCCACTGACTGGGTCTAGCGCTCACCAAGATAAGGGTGCCTGTATTCCCTTCGATTTATAAATTATAAGAGTAAATGGCACTGGCGGTCACACAACTCGTCCGCTATGTGCACTTAAGTCACACAACTGGAGAACGTGATTTTTTGGTCACACAACTGGATTTTTGGTGCACGGAGGTCACAAACCCCACATGTCAGTCCGTTTTCCGTTGCAGGAGTGCTGACGTGGACACGTAATTTTACAGAAAACCCCCTGTATTTTTGGACATTTCGCAAAAAACCCCTGTTATTGGACCCGAATTTGGTTTTTTGCTAAATGTTCAAAGAAACCTGATAAGATAAATTCGACCTCGATGGCTGCACCGATATATGTATCGAGGTTGAAACCCAAGTTCAACCGAAGATAAACTTGACCTCGGGAAAACATATCTGCCACCTAAATGGAGAAGGGGGAGTAATCAAACCTAACCGACAAAAGCCCGCTTCTAGTGGCTGGTCCAACGCCGCACAACGAATCTCCAGGGAACCAAGCACCGCGCTGCCAAACATCATGTTTCTATCGCATCGTGACCCTAAACCCTAATGTGCCTACGTCGCAAATTCCTTGATTCGATGTGATGATATCATGATATTGCCTTGGTTTAAAAAAATGTGAACAATGCAATATTGTAAAACCAGTTCTCTTGCCTAATTATTTGGAGATCATGATGTTTGATTGGCTAATTTTGTGTTTATATGAGCTTTGCAGCCGAGGAACTGGTCAACAGTTCCCAAGTGCAAGCCATCATCTGGGGCCCTGAAACACTCACCAAAGCGGATAACGTCCGGCGATTGGGCCACCGCCACAACCATATCCCAGTTATCGCCTTTTCTAGCATTTCTCCAACATCGTGTGCATTTTTGCTGGAAGATGCCGTAACAGCTTCCCAAGGTCATCCAAAGTTTGGGTTTACACTTGAAAGTGACAGTATAACCTTCCTTGATTCAAAAACCGAACAAACACGGAACAAAAAACTGGATACAAGAAGGAAATTGCAGGATTGCAGTAGTGAGAAGAAGCTTAAAATCGCTGTGCCGAAAAAAGACGGTTTTCAAGTTTTTGTGAGAGTTATTGATCCTATTTCCAAAAAGAAAAATATCACTGGCTACAGTATTGATATCTTCGAGGCTGCTATGGAGAAGTTAGATCCTCGTCCGTGCTATGAATTTATTATTTTCGACGGTCCTTATGATGACCTAGTACGCGACGTGTCTTTAGGGGTGAGGATTACTCCTGCACAATTTCATCTCATCCTCTTACTAGTTCATGCTTTTAACATTTCGATCTCTTGTACTTATCTATTCTAGTTGATTTGGGAATAAACAGGTGTATGATGCTGCAGTAGGCGATTTGACCATAACTGCAGAACGAGCCAACATAACGGACTTTACAATGCCATACGCAGTCTGGTGTGTATATGCTTGTTCTCGCCGAGGATGAACCAAATACAATCAGTTGGACGTTTGTAAAGCCACTGAACAGATGGCTTTGGCTTGCAACCATAGTCTTCTTCTTCTATACTGGCTTCGTTGTGTGGATGATTGAACTACCCAGAAACCAAGAGTACCAAGGATCAAGTTTGAGACAGTGTAGTACTGCCCTTTACTTCATTTTCTCCACATTGACTTTTTCTCAAGGTCCGTGCTTCAAACTTGAACTTCTCGATTTGTCTGATCATTGATTAGCTCCTAACAATAGTTTTTTGACAATATGATATCTTGGTTTCTTCCATGATAGGTCAAATTATTAGAAGCCTCTTGTCAAAAATTGTTGTGGTGATATGGTGTTTCGTAGTATTGATTCTAGTACAGAGCTACACAGCAAGCTTGTCATCCATGTTGACCCCAAAGAGGCTTCTTCCTTTCATGAAAGATCTGGACCAGCTCCAGCGAAGTGGTGACTTTGTAGGATACCAAGATGATTCATTTGTAGGACCGTTGTTGACGCAACTTAATATCAGTGAAAGTAGGTTAAGGAGCTACACGACGAAAGAACAATATGCTGATGCTTTGATGCGTGGCTCAAAGAATGGAGGGGTGTCGGCTATAGTGGATGAGATCCCCTATATAACTTCGTTCCTGTCGGAGTACAAAGATGATTTTAGGATGCTCGGAGCATATACAGGACTCCTGGATTTGGTTTTGTAAGCTACTTCACCTTATGGCTTGGTATATTTATTCATGTGTTTGCCGTTGCAGCACCATGCTGGTGATAGAATATAAGTAGTTGCTAACATACCCTTCTTATCTCTCCAGGCATTTCATCCAGGTTCTCCACTTGTGCAAAATTTATCGATTGCCATCCTAAACCTAGGGGATAAGGGCTCCCAAATCGAGGAGAAATGGTTTCCATCATCGTCACCAACGATCGCAATCCGAGAGAGTGATTCCGGGCCTTTGACTTTTCAAAGCTTCTCTGGTCTCTTTCTCATCACTGGATCCATTTCCAGTCTCGTGCTTCTCATCAGCATTGCAAGGTGGGTTTATGCCAAATACGCCGGTCAGAGAAATGCCGACGTGGAAAGCATCAGCTATACTGTTGTCGACGATGATTGGAGTTTATTACAGAATGGCATGGGCAACAACCCCAACCCCGATCAACAAGTGGTGTACATATGTATGGAAAGCATCAGCTATACTGTTGTCGACGATGATTGGAGTTTATTACAGAATGGCATGTACACAACTTTTCTCATCTTAAATTTTCTAGATAGGTTCAGCAAGTGGTGTACATATGTATAGCTTTAGACAGATATTAGTACTCCCTCCGGTCCATATAAAGATTCGTAGCAAAACAGCATAACCAGCACAGCTCGTACGCACGACTTCCGACTGTTAATTCGGATCGGAGGGAGTACTACTTATGTTATCTGTTCTCGCCGCGTGCGTGCAGCCTTCCGGTTGAACGTGTACCTCGGCGAGAGTGACGCCTTTGACGGTGCTGTCTCCTTCGCGGGGAGCACCTGCGGCTGCAGCACGCTCTTAAGATGAGATGAAGCATTCAAGGGCATTTCTTCCTTCCTGGGAGGGGATTCTCCGTGTGGCTCTTTCTGATCTGTTCTTGGAAGATGTATAATGCTCTCGGATTTCAAAATCTTTGCAGTTCTAATGTTGTGTATAGGATTTTGTTTTCCCTTTTGTGGGGAGTTTTGATTTCTTTGTAGTACACTGGTTGTTTACGTGAAAAAATCCGAGACAGAGTAACAGGTCAAGCAGAGGAGATTCACTGGAGTTGATGCATGAAAGAGATTCACTGGAGTTGTGTTCATGTGATCAGTACAGAAGGGAGATTGCTACTACATTTCTTCAGAACTTTGGAAAGCCACAATCGATTCTGATGGCCTAATTGTCACCTGCTAAGAGTACGAATAGTTCTTACAATGGAAAGCTGCACTCATTCATGTACATTTTCTTGCTATTGTTTTGCAGTTGCTGTTTACATAAGATGCCAATGGGAGTTAATCGGAGCTAAGCAGGCACAGTGGAGATAGTTAAGAAGGCAACATGTGGTTGGGAGGGAAAACTTCATCAGACAGGACTGCAACTTTTCTCATCTTAAATTTTTGACAACTAAAGTTAAAACTGCAGCTCAAACAAGAATATAAAATATCTAGATACTAGAGCTCAGCTTAATAAGTAAAACAAGAGCAAGCTGGGTCAGGACAATGAAAGGGGAGATCAATTTCTGTCTGATACACATAACTAGCAAGCTGTGTCAGGTCAATAAACAAAAACATTAGAATGCACAAACCCTGATGGTGGGTGTTAAATCATCCTTGCATATAAGAATGCACAAAACCAGTTCATGTGCCCAGCCTGCCTCTAATAACTTCAGAGTCAATTGCTCACAGTATACATAACGCCCAATGACACATTAATCGACACTTGGACCGGCCAAAAAATGACTTCTCATGCGGTTAACTTAAGCCACTCAAAGCTTGGTATTGACGGCTTGCTTGAGCTTCCTCCCTAGAGCGTAGGCAAGTGGTGGTGGTACAGCATTCCCGATCTGCCTGTGCTTGCTCTGGATGTTGCCAGCGAAATGGTAGCCATCAGGGAAGCCCTGCAAGCAACGCATTCATGTCATGTGATGGGATTGGATGAGATCTTCAGAAAAATAGCAACAAATTTGATTCATGGCACCATGCGTTAGATTCTGATCTGCTTGCACTTGCCCCATAGGTTCAGCCAAACGATGGACCAGGCAACTGTGCTTACACTTGCACATAACTAGTAACATGATTATCTGGGTCTGATTAAATAGCCTATGGATTACTTCATTTTTAGTCAAGTGTAGTTGTCAAGGCAACAGTTGGTGTGTGCCCGAATGGAGGCACACCACCGCACGAGCCCTCTTCTCATGATGTGGCGGTGGCATGTGCGGTATGCACATTTAGCAATATAAAAAATGTCCAAAAAAGGCAACAGTTGGTGTATACTGTACAGTCTAGGCATCAGCCGAACGATGGACAAGGTGATTGTGCGTACACTTACATACATCAACTAGTAATATGATATCTGATTCTGATTAAATAGATTTAATGCAAACAGATTACTTCATTTTAGTCAAGTACAACTGTCAAGACTGCAGCTTTTTTGCTTGGAAAACAGATCAGTTGATCCATGATATGTGCTAGGGTACTTTACCTGAGATCGGGCACATTCACGAACAGTGATAATCCTGTCTTGATCAGGGTGGAAGCACATTCCGACCTTGCCCATTGGCTGGGGATCTGTCACTGATGTGGGGAAATTGCCCTCCCAATCCAGCCTCCCGTACAGGCCTTTCCACTGATTGTGCCTCTTGGCTGTGTTGGGCAAGCACCAGGGTATCAGCTCCACTGTCTGCCCAGTAGATAGCTTCACCTGCATCCACCACCATCGTCAAAATTACCTATCTCATCTCATGGTTACCACAAAACAGCTGGAAAAGAAATGGTACGAGGTGAATAAAGCTGCACCTTCTCATCTGGGAGATCATGCCAGTCACAGCCTGGGCGCTTTGGAATGTGCTTGCACCTGATGACATTCAGTTCGTTCATCTCTTTAGATATGTGGTCGCTCAGCGAAAGCGTGTCGCCTCGGATCTTCTTCTGGAACCAAGAGATGGGTTCGCTTCCATACTGGAGCAGAGAGTAAAAATTCAGCCGGTACATATCAAGTTCATCGACATAAGAAGCTGGTGGAGGGATATATACCTGCATTGTTGGTTTGCTGGCACCATTCTCCACCGGTGGTAGATCTCCGATTGTATCTTTAACTGTTATTGAGCGGAAAGGAGCTCCTCCAGCTGTGCTCTTGGCAGCTGCATAGTACTTGCCGTCTGGCAGGTTGATTCTCAGCTCGGGGCTAGCGAAAACGTGCATTGGTTCAGGCCAGTCAGGAAGAGTCTCCCCAGGTGCAGCAGCCCAGATGAATGCTCGTTTCCTAGACTGTGCGACGCCGAAAGCCCCCGCCTCTAAAATTCCGAATCGAACCTGTGAACATGCGTACAAGTTTAGATCATATGAGAAATGTGAAAGAATGCCATAGCACAAAGACAAACAGAGAAGGAAGTGTCAAGCACCTGGTACCCCATCTCAAGGAGTGATGCTAGTGTCAGCCTGAAGGTCTGGCCTTTGTTGAATGAAACAAAGTTCCTAACATTTTCTAAAAGGAAGAACCTAGGTCGAAAATACTCCGCAAAGGACAGGAATGCTAAAATCATCTCACACTGGACTTTGCTCCATGGACTTTGGTTGAATCTGTTCATCCCAGAAAACCCCTAGGAAAAGATGTACAGAGTATAGTCAAGCTGCAGCCTGGAACATAAACAGAGCATTAAGCACTCCCCTGGTATGTAGGTGAAACAACTGACCTGGCATGGAGGGCCCCCATTGATGAACTCTACTTCACCTGGCACAGGGAGATTCTTAATCTTCTCATCCGAAAGTTTAGCTGCTCGCTCAGAAGCCTCAGAAGTCGAGATGCAGTCATCAGCATCATCACACTTATTCATTATTGCTCTGCACAGGACAATAGTCACAAATGAGTTGGAGACGCCGGAGTGACCGGTTAAGCCCAAAAGGAAAAAGGGATTGCATACTTCAGAATAACATTGCAGTTCTCCACAAATACTGCAGCTTCTGGGTGATTTTCACCAAATGCTTGCCCGGCAGGTTCTTCGTATTCAATTGCCCATTTTGTATGTGATGCGCCTGTAGAGTTGAATGATCAGAGAGTATGTGGAGGTCAAGGTTTGTATTCTATCTACCGACATGCACATACATCTAAAAAAACATGCAGAGGGAAATACATTACCAGATAGCTGCAGCCCTTCAGATAAACCGCCACAGCCAGCAAATATATCAAGGGTTGCAAGACAGTTCTCTGGTATTACTCTGTCCTTTTCTGAACCAGCTTGTTCATTATCACAAATCTGCTTTCCTTTATTCTTTTTCGAGGCAGATACCTTCCTTTTGAGGGTCATGAGCTTAACATTGGCCGGTAGCTGCTTCAAAGACAAGACAAGCTCAGTCAACTATCTGAAGAGATTTCTCAACAAAAATAAAAGAAAAGTAGTTGTGGCAGATCAAAAGCTGAATTTTAGCAATATCTGACCTGCTTGAGAGCTCCAGTATCAGGATCATATAAATGTTCACAGTAAAAGGCATGCTCAACCACTACTGGAAGATTTGAATTAGGAAGGTCATCCTTTGCTGTAACCTCACATTTTCCCTCTATCATCATCACAGGCACACTCATTATATCTTCACTGTAGTATACCTGGATCAAACAACAAAAAACATAGGCGTTAAAGTCCAAAATTACAAAAAGATAGGTGCAATCACAGGCATATGATGGTATTGATATGGATCAACAATAGTGCAGTGAATATTAGACCTAAACAGCAGAAAAAGTGCCAACCTCTCTGATGTCTGAAGAGTAAGCTTTAGCTGATGAAATGTCATCGGGCCTGTATAGCCTTCTTACACTGACTTTGGTCGATTCTAGGTTAGCTGTCTTAGATCTAGCAGGAGCATTGATGCTCTGCAAATGGCATACTACATAAGGCTTCAGGCCCACATTTCTTCCAGCCTTGTAGGTGCCTTGACCGTTGACTGGGGAGAAACACTCAGGCCTTATATACAGAAAGTCATGAACATTGTACGTAACATTCTTGAAGATAAAGCTGGTCTCTGATAATATTTTGAATTCGTCACCAACTGCTTCTCGCTCCTCACAAGAACTACAAGTGCCAATTCCAGTGCCTAGTTTATCACAATGGAGGGAGAAAAAGGCGCCTTTCTCAGGACAGTATAAGCTTCTGCAAATATATTCCACCGGCAAACCTTTCCTTTTCCTCTCCTCTGCCTTGGACTTCTCCAACCAGTTAGCTTCCAAATGCTCTTTTCTGTGCTTGTGGCCCCAAGGAACCATCTGGAAATTGACAGTCACCGACTCTTTGAGGTCACCTACTTCGAATTCTAAACAGTCATTAGTAAAGAAAACCTCCCTTTCATTTGCAGCATTGCCAAGGACAGTCTGTGAACCTTTTTGCAGAATTCTTCCATGAATCATCTGTGTGCCATCAGGTTTCTCATACATATACTCGACAAAACACATGATGGCTTCTCGTGAATCATCTTCTACTGTGACTGCCCCACCAACAGCAATATCGAGACCTCGAACTCTAACACATTTGTATAGAACTTCTCCAGACAGTGTTTTTCCAACTGTTTCGCCTTCCCATTCAATTTCTTTACAAGTATTTGATGGGGGCTTTTTAGACCATTTTGATGGCGAGGTCCTCGAAACAGGTTCCTCTTCAACTTTATCCTCCCCCTCAGCTTCATCGTCTTCATTTTCTTCTTGTTCCTCCTCAATTTCCTTTAGTTCATCATTATCTCCCTCCTTTGAGTCCTCTGGGAAATGTGTGGCATAGTAATCACCCCATATCTTGCTGATCAACCTTGTAGTTGTCGCACGCATAAGTTTTCTTTTCTCTACCAGGCCCATTTTTGCACTTGGATTCAGATTCTCTCCTCTCGCCGTTTGAGATTTTTTCTTCATTGCTAACTTTGTGTGCCTTCTTGTTTCCATGTTGGCAACAAGGCCCTTGATAAAGGCACTACGTTTGATAGACGCATCTGGGAATACCGCGAACTGCTGAAGAATTATCTGTCCATGCACCACAACATATCTTTCAACAGTTGCTGCATTTGATGAAATAAATGCAGAGTGCTTACTATCAAATTCTGCTATTTTCTTTATAACATCAGGGAATGAAAGTTTTGAGACACGAGATTCCTCTTTTAAAAGAGTAATTATGCTGACAGCTAGTCTTGCCGTTTTAAGAACAGTGCCACACCATGGTGCATACTGCTTTGTTGGCTGGCGTAGTTTGTACCTGAAATAATTGAAATGTTATAATATATTCATATGTAAGTGGGGAAGGTTAAATAGGAAGGAATTGAAAGATCCAATGCATCAAATAGTATACAAGTTTCAAGACAGAAGATCCTAAATGCATGGCAATCAATTGAACATGTATGCTTACAGTACAGACTGAAATAGAAGTGCACGAGTTTTTACCAAGCTATGTCAGTTCGAATAGATATGCAGATCATTGAGCCACCAAACTCTACAACCCATTCCTTGATTGGACTCAGATATATTGGAATTCCTTGATCTTCCTGGTCAGATTTACTTGAAGAAGAAGATAATTGTGTTGCCTCAGCGGTTGAACAGCAACTATCATCATCCTCTCTCATAAAACCAGATCCAAAGATCACTACATCATTTTCTGTACCTGATGTCATAGGGATGAGCTCCAAAGAGATGAGCCTGGACTCTGAATTATATAGAGTCCAATTATTGAGTATTCTTACTGGCAGATCATCCGCAGACATGGCAAAGTCACTGTCAAAGATGTACTCGTCCATTTCTGTTTCATATGGTTTATAGTATGCTGGCAGTGGGTAGTCATTGGCAATCTCAGCTTCACTAATTTTGATGTAGACATTTCTCTCTGAAGTTCCACGCTTCCCTCTCGGCTTCTTTGACTTATAATCTTCCTCTTCCTGCAACAGTCTTGCTAATTTTGCATCTTCATTCTCATTCTCAGTCACCTCCGTACACAGCTCATCCTTGATCGTCAGAGTTCCATTTGAGGGCATACCTGGCAACTTGTTGGATTCCGACCTATATTGACATTCATTTCTTAGTGCAACAAGAACAGGCAGCGTAGACAGTATCTCATCATCGTTGTCTGCTGTATGATCTAATGCAGTAAGCTGGTTATGTATGAAGTCACCAATTGAGATCACAAAGTCCTTGATCGCTGTTCCTTTTAAACTTATGTAAGGCTCAATGGAACGGGCAACACTAGCAAGCAATTCTTCCAGGGCCAGCAAAGGATTTCCGCCGACTGATCGAGCTAACTTTCTGTAAACTTCAACACAGACACGAGCCTTCTGACTGAAAAGGTCAAAATAAGACTTGTAACTGCTTGCTGGCTTCACACATTTGTAATCAGCTAGGGCTGTTGACAGCCAAATTACTGCGGTGCCTTCCTTATAGCCAGAAATTGCCCAGTCCTTGATTGGCCCAAATTTTACACAGCGTATTCCCTTTTTCTTGTCCTTTTCCATATCATCATCCATGGGCATGACAAGAGCTGTCATGACGATACCATCACTTTGAGACATTTCAAAAGGTTGCAGGTGGCCATTTCCATCATGCAGGATGAAATCCATGATTTTTCTGCGAGATTTCTTGTCTTCAGATCCTGTTTTTGTCAACCTAACAGCCTCTATTTCCTCTTCAGTCCGGATTTCCTTGAATGTGACAAGTGAATCTTCTTCAGATAAGTCAAATGCCTTCTCTTTGAAATTAGAGCAGGCAGCTGCTCTCTTTGGTCTCTTGCGAACAATGGACTGACCATTTTCAGTGTTACCATTGCTCTCTCGTTTACATTGTCAAGCTCAGTCTCCGACTTGTCATTCTCAATGGTCTCATCTTTACACTTCTGAGGCTTTGCTCTGCGCCTCTTTGTTCCTGAAAGGCACAAAAATGCTGGACATGTTGAAAGAACTGAACACAATGCAAGCATGGATGCATCAGATGAAGCACATACATAAAATATTAAACTGATTACAATAAAAAAACGAAGGGCAAATAACAGGTGGCCGAACTGGACCAAACCTATAGCAAGTTTTTATCATCAGTATGACCTTGGATATTGCACTGAGCACAAAACTCAAGCATGCCGTGCCAAGTGCTATGACTAAACAAATCAAGATGTGGGTAATGTAAGGATATGAGAAGGCATACAGTTAGTCCTAATAACTTAAGCTTTTTTTCGAACGTGCACTCAAATGCATGTCATTTTTTAATAGAAAAAATCTAAGATGATGCAGAACGTACAACAGAAAAAAGAAAAGAAAGGAATGTAAACCAGAAAACACCCTAGGTAATCTGGAAAACCAAAACTGTTATCTTTTGTGGAAAATGATAAATGAATGATGTCTGCAAAGGCACGGGACAAGCTGTCTTGTGTGAAAACCTAGACCTACAGGAGGATGAGCACATGTGACCTCTTTTAGTAAAAAACAAAACATGAGGCACCTCATTGAACTGATTACATACGTAAAATATTGCACTGAGGTTAACTAGTCTACGGGGCTGCACTCAGTTCTGAAGTTGTCTTACACAACCTATACAACTTTGGCTACTATTGTTGAACTACCTAATGATGTCAAAGGTTACATCTAATTATGTTGATAGCATTTATACTTTCCTCCAGCTTGAAGCTGATGCTTAGACACTCATTATTTTATATTATATACCCCACTTAAGTAAGCTCTACCCAAGCATCACTAATTCACGATAGCAAAAGTATAGCGTATGCTCCATCCTCCCTGCACATAGTAACCTTGAAAATATACTACAGAATGGTCAGAAAATGACCGTGATGACAAATGTGTCAATAAATAACAATGGGGTCTCGATTCATAGCCTCATATACTACAGCACAACTTATTAAAAAATATTATATGACCATGTAGTTTGACAATATGGAGAAGTGTAATATTGTAGAACCAAGCATTTCCATTAGTAAACTGATATCTAAGACTTAGAAGCAAAAAATGCAAGGGAAACATACCGGCAGTAACAGCAGAATATGGAATTTTCGGCATAACTCCCTGCAAAGTTCAGAATCAAGTAGATATGTCAACTAAGTCTTGATAGATGTAGCAATCATACTGAAAAATCAAGAGTTTAGGAGTTACTACCTCCGTTCCTAAATATAAGCCTTTTTAGACTTTTCTTGATTCGTGCATATCTAGACGTATTTAGACACATTTTAGTGTGTAGGTTCACTCATTTTGTTCCGTATCTAGTCCACTTTGAGATATATCTTAAAGGTCTTATATTATGGAACAGAGGGAATACATTACAAAGCAAAATTTCATTAACACACTGCCAAACTAGGACTTGGTCCATAGATAAACATGGAATAGTGAACTTGGATAAAAACTAATGTAATCCAGTTTTATAGCAACCATTGAAGATCCACATGATGTAAAAGCATATATGAAAGCCCCAGATGACGTAACAATGAGTGTTGTAAAGATTAAAAAAGGCGGCAATTGAACAATTTCAGTTTATCGCATGCAATTATGCAAGAGCAAATTATGCACAGCTCACTAAGCCAAACAGATTCGTCAAGTCTACTTTACGAAGACGGCAAGGATGTCGCCGAGACTTGCCAACAGATGCCTAGATCTCATCACTAGAACAAACAAAGCCACTGAACAACATTCCTACAGTGCAACAACCATTATCAGCAAGGGGACTAGCGCATAAGTAGCAGCAAAGGCAACAACTATAAAATCAGGAGTTTAGCAGTTACATCACAATTTAAAAGTTCATTAACACACTGCCAAACAAGGACCTAGCTCATGGACAAATGGAACAATGAACTTGGACAAAACTAATGCAATCCAGTTTATAGCAACCATTGAAGAGTCACATAATGTACAAGCATGCAGGGTAATGAAAACCCCAGATGACATAACAATGAGTGCGGCAAATCAACAATATCAATTTATCCCATGAAACTATGCAGGAGCACATGATATACAACTTGTTAAGCCAAAAAAGATTCATCGGATCTACTAAAGCCAGTAAAGCAGCAAGTGTACGTGCAACAAGCATGATTGACAAGGAGACCAGTGCATAATAATAAGAAAAACTGAAAAACACCAGCAACAACACGTAGCTGATTTCATTCCATACACTAGCCAACAACAATCCATTTACTAGCTGATCTGCTCATAAACAGCAAAGGAGGGAGACCATGCATTACCTTGCCGGCGCAATCCAGACTCCACCAAGGAAGGACTGGAGACAGACAGATCCACCACCGAAATCAAGCCTCCTGCGAGCAGAAATCAGGTGACCAACGCATGAGTAGCAGCAAAGGCAACAAGTATAAAATCAGGAGTTTAGCAGTTACATCACAATTAAAAAGTTCTAACACGCTGCCAAACGAGGACTTAGCTCATGACAAATTGAACAATGAACTTGGACAAAACTAATGCAATTCAGTTTATAGCAACCATTGAAGAGTCAAATAATGTATAAGCATGCAAGGTAATGAAAGCCCCGGATGACATAACAATGAGTGCAGTAAATCAACAATATCAATTTATCCAATGCAACTATGCAGGAGCACATGATATACAACTTATTAAGCCAAAATATATTCATAAGATATAGTTTGCGAGAAGACGACAACAGCGTTGCGGACTTGCCAACAGGCACCCAGATCTCATGACAGGAGCAAACTAAAGCCACTAAAGCAGCAATTCTATGGTGCAACAGCGCATAAGTAGCAGCAACAGCAACAACAACACGTAGCTGATCTCATTCCACGTGATGGTACAGTATCCAACAGCAATCCATTTAGTCATGTACTAGCTGGTCTGCTCATCAACGGCAGAGTAGGGAGACCATGCATTACCTTGCCGCCGCAATCCACGGACTCCACCAAGGAAGGGCGCGGGCGCAGGAGACAGATCCACCACCGAAATCAAGCCTCCTGCAAGCAGAAATCAGGGGACCTGCGCATGAGTAGCAGCAATGGCAACAACTGTAAAATCAGGAGTTTAGCAGTTACATCACAAATTCACAATTCAATAGTTCATTAACACATTGCCAAACGAGGACCTAGCTCATGGACAAATTGAACAATGAACTTGGACAAAACTAATGCAATCCAGTTTATAGCAATCATTGAATAGCCGCATGATGTACAAGCATACGGGGTAATGAAAGCCCCAGATGACATAACAATGAGTGTAGTAAATCAACAATATTAATTTATCCAGTGCAAGTATGCAGGAGCACATGATATACAACTTATTAAGCCAAAAAGTATTCATGGGATCTACTTTGCGAGAAGAAGACAACAGCGTTGTGGACTTGCCAACAGCACCCAGATCTCATGACTGGAGCAAACAAAGCTACTAAAGCAGCAATTCTACGGTGCAACAAGCATGATTGACAGGGAGAGCAGCGCCTAAGAAGAAGCAACAGCAACAACACGTAGCTGATTTGATTCCATTCCACGTGATGATACACTAGCCAACAGCAATCCATTTAGTCATGTACTAGCTGATCTGCTCATTAACGGCAGAGGAAGCGGACCATTACCTTGCCGTCTCAATCCACGGACTCCACCAAGCAAGGGCGCAGGATACGGACAGATCCACCACCGAAATCGAGCCTCCTGCGCAACAAACCACGGAATATATCATCAGAGATGCATCTTATGTATGATGAGCCCAAAAGGCAAGAACAAAAAACAACCAAATCCGCAGCGACGCGAATCCAGCCAGGAATCGGGGGTTGAATGACAATCGCCCAGATCGTCCGCGAACGGCTCACAAAACGGGGGGCCGCACCGACGCGCCCTCAGCTGTACTACAGAGCGGTCGAAACGAGAAGGCGGGGAGCCGCCGGTGCACGGCTCCTCAAAAGCAGCATGTAGCGAAAGCAGCAGCACACGGTTCCCGCCGGGCGAATCGACGACGATCCATGATCCGTCCATACAAGGCGAAGCCCCAACGAAGATCTCGGCAGGGAGGCCGTACAGGCACGCACAGGAACACACACAAGCTAGAAACGAAAATGGACATGGGGAACCCGGCGAGAGGAGAGAGGGGGGGGGGGGGGGGGGGGGGGGGGCGCGGGCGAGGCGATAGCCGCCGCCGCAAAACGCGTCGACGGCCGTGGGCCAGATGTACCGCCCGAAAACACGATCATCGACGAAGGGAACGGACCCCAGCTAGACCCGCGAGGAAGCGACCATGGCCGCCAAATCCTGGACCGAAAACCCTCGGGAAAAATGGGGGAAAATCGCGCGGCGGCGTCGGGGGAGTCCAGATCCTCGCTACAAAGCGACCCGATGATCGGAGCTGCGCCGCGGGGGCCGAAAATCGGAGCAATAGTCCAAAATCCCTCACCCGAAAAAGAAAAAAACACCACAGGAAGCAAACCAAACCAAAACAAACCGAGCCAGGCGACCAGGAGACGAGAGGCGCGCGAGGCGATTAATTACCGAGGGAGGCCGGCGAGGAGGAGCTCCGTCCGGTGAGCGGCGGGATGGGGCGCGGCTGGTAGGTAGCTAGGGTGGAGGAAGCGAAGAGACGTGCGGGAGGGAAGGAAGGAGGAGAGAGAGTGTGGGGTATAAATGGGCGGCCGCGGTCGGGCGAGGTGGAGGAGGGTGTGGAGTGGGGAGCTGTGGTGTGGTGTGGTGTGGACAAGGCGCGGTTTTCGATTTTTGGGGACGGGTCCATCGGGCGGGAGGGCGAAATTCCCTGGGTGGGCCGGGCCGGGCCGCGGGCTCTGCCTCACGAGTGAGTAAACTCTCTTGTTCCTTGCCAAATATGAGAAATTTTCTTACCGTTGGCCTTTCCCTCCCTCCCTCCGTTCACATGTCACATGTGCCAGCTGTCCAATGATATGTTGGGAATGTAAAATGGTACACAATTAATGTGAAAATCAAATCTTTCTTTAACAGTGCCCACCGGGGAAAAAACGGGTTGTTCACTTCATCGTAGCTAGAAGACACTAGGGTTTCGGATTTGAAATTGTACCGGTGCTTCTAGACAAGGACGACGATTGGAAGAGATGGAAGGACGGTCGTGCGGAAGAGGCGTGGACGACGAATAGGGGCGCCATGTCAGGAATACGACCATGTAGTGTAAAGGTTTGTAGGTCGACACCCATAGCAAGCCTGACCAATGACAGATGTGTGCCTTGTCCCATGGTCCTTTTGGCTTTTGGTCGTCGATAACAATGCAATAATATCTTTGCATGTTATAAGCTTCAATGCTTCTGATCAATGGATTTTGCAACTCTCTAGCTAACATAGCAAAACATGATATTCGAAATTCTTTGCACGGAGGAAACATTTTCCCATGTGATGAATATACATGTTCACATAATGAAAAATCATTATGCCATGAGCTAAAATCATAGATGTAAAACGTGGATTGCTCGTAATCAAACGTGAGGTCATCAGTTAACCCAAATACTTCACACGCCCATCAATAACATACCACATAGGCATATCCTACATGTCTAACCTACAGCTACAATAGCACTCAACAACTCGACGTGAAATTATACATCAACAACTCGAAGCGACTGGGAAAAGTTCAGCCACTTATACAAAGTTCAAGACCTCAAACCACGAGGAGTGATTGAGGCAAAGGGAGGTAGGGGTAGGGAGAAAATACAAAGTAAGGGCGAGGACTAATGCCCTAGCTAGCACTCAAAATATTGTTGCTAGGGGCCTATCTATGTGCCCAAATGTCTAGATGCCTAGATCACCGGTGGATGGGCAGAGGATATCATTTATATAACAAGCATGAAGGTTAAACACGATGTTGTTACGTCCCTTTTAAATTTACCAGAGGAGCACCATAGTAAGATCATACCATGAGCAAAGGCTCGGGAAGTCAAGGCACTTTGTAGTCCAAATGTCATGTCGGTTGCCGGCGGTAAAAACAACCCCGAGATGGCTTCGGATGGCAGAGGGTACCGTTCAGGACACAAAAGAGGTGATTGGTGTCTTCAACCGCAGAACAACGTTCATAGGCAGGGGAAGGATATCAATGTTTCATGTTCAACTGAGCTCGGGTATTAAGTTTACCATATCGAGCCATGATGCGGGAATCTTCACCTTTGTCAAGAGCCTAGAAGCGAAAGGACAGATGGTGGCGCCTGAGGAAATCATGAAATAGACCGCCCGAACCTCAGGCTCGCAACCCAGACCAGACAACGTCCGGTTTCATCATCAGTCAATGAGACACCGCCGATCAAAGATTGCACTGTGACAAGCTCTGAGGCGGACACCCGCGTCAGACAGGCTTGCAACGCGATCGCCGCATTAGGAGCAAGCAGTTGGAGACACGGTAGGGAACTCGGCCGTGAGGAAAACGAGCGACAGTCACTTCTCGCACCTGAAGGTCGTGTGATCACCATTGCCGACGACCACACTAGTGAGAGCTTGACAATTTGGGACAGCCACTTGTCGAACCAGAAGGTCTTGTGAGCACCATTGCCGACGGCCACAATGGTGATATCTCGACAATTTGGGAGAACTTACGACACAATCTTGTCTATGATGCAGGGCGGAGCATATTTCACCAAGGTCATCACGCAAGTGACAAAAAAAACCTCTTCCAAGGTAGTATGCCCCCCTTATGAAGCTTATGAACAAAGCCCGTCAAAAGGAAGTGTTTTTTACGTTGGAGATATTTCATCCCAAGGCCTTCTCCTTGTTACACACTTTGTCCCAAGACATAAGGCATCAACAAGTGTCAGTCCCAGTCCAACATAAGGAGCGCCTACAACGATCCAAAACCTCAGTAACACTCGATGGAATTATTCTACTATTTTTACTTAAATTTTGCAAGCATGAAATACTAACATGGAATTATTCTACTGTTTTACTTGAATTTTGCAAGCATGAAATAATATAAAGAAATTTTTCAACTGCTTTTACTTGAATTTGGCAATCATGAAATAATATTAAGGATTTATTCTACTAATTTTATGATGCGGCTACAACCGCCCGTTGGAAACTCCAAGAGGACGGTATGAAGCAGCACAGTAGCAAATTTCCCTTGATTGCAAAACCAAGGTTATCGAATCAGTAGGAGTTGGAAAGAGCTGCAACACGGTGTCAACAACAGCATCGTTAAGATGCTGTTGACGTGGACCTGCGCACAACACAATCAAAATACTATAGTGAACAAATATTTTTCAGCTTCCCTAGCAACGTCATCAAATTCTTTAAGCAAGGTTTCAAACACAAAATCCTTCTTCTCCCTACTTTTCATACTATCAAGTTTGAGAAACATTTGCTGTAATATGGGGTTAAGGTTCACGAACCTAGCTTCTAACTTGCATACCAAAGAGGCTATAGCAATTTCATAATTATGAGCAAGTTCTGCTAGAGGCTTATCTTCAAGGTCATGGAGCTGACTTATTTGGTTAAAAAATTCTTTGATATTGTTTCTTCCAATGATACAACCACTTCCTACTCTAATATCTTTCAGATCAAATTTAGGGAAAAACATGGTGAATAAAAAAAGATAAAATTAAGCAAAACCGAAACAAAACTAGAAGCTAAATTTTAATATTTTTTTGTAGTTTTTATTTTTAAAGCAAACAAGACAAAACAAAAATAAACTAAGCAAGACAAAAACAAAATAAAAAGATAGGTGATGCGAAACTCCCCTTGCTATAGCTTCCAACTCCCCGGCAACGGCGCCAGAAAAGTGCCTTGATGCGGCTACAACCGCCCGTTGGAAACCCCAAGAGGAAGGTATGAAGCAGCACGGTAGCAAATTTCTCTTGATTGCAAAACCAAGGTTATCGAACCAGTAGGAGTTGGAAGAGCTGCAACACAGTGTCAACAATAGCGCTGTTGAGATGCTGTTGACGCGGACCCGCGCACAACACAATCAAAATACTTTGTCCCAACGTAACAGGATGGTTGTCAATCTCTCTGGCTTGCTGAATATAAAGGGTTAAACGTAGGGTGTGGAGAATAAAAGTAAATGCAAAATGGACAGCGAGAAAATGAGCGTAGAATGTGGTGGAAACGGTGTTTGTAGCAGTGTAAAATAAAGGACCGGGGTCCACAGTTCACTAGATGTGTCTCTCCATAAAACAGATAAACTAACATGCTGGGTAAACAAATTACAGCTGGGCAATTGACAAACTGCAAAAGCATGACAATGCATATTATGACAAGAACATGTTCATTGTGAGATTTATTGGTCATTACAACAAGATACATAGACCGCTTGCTAGCTGCATCTATGACTAATAATCCACTGGTGAAATAACTTCCGTGTCTCCCACAGGTATTAAGTTGCAAGCAACAGATTATCGCAATAAGCAAAGTGTGTAAAGTAAACCATGCAAATGACATATAGACATAGAAAAGTTGTTTTCTCCCTAGTGGCAACAGCACATCCACAGCCTTAGTCGTTTCCGTCACTCGAGCCCAGGCTACTGGAGACATGAACCCAGTATCTAGCACAAATACCCATCTCTTCGAGTCACTAGCATCTACTTGGCCAAAGCATCTACTGGCAACAGCACATCCACAGCCTTAGTCGTTTCCGTCACTCGAGCCCAGGCTACTGGAGACATGAACCCAGTATCTAGCACAAATACCCTCTCTTGGAGTCACTAGCATCTACTTGGCCAAAACATCTACTAACAACGGAGAGCATGCAAGAACATAAATAACACATGTATATAGATAGCTGAACAAACTTGATATAACTTCACAATTCATCGGATCCCAGCAAACACAACATGTAGCATTACAATAAGATGATCTTGATCATGTAGGCAGCTCACAAGATCTGAACATGATAGCACAAAAGTGGAGAGACTACCATCTAGCTACTGCCATGGACCCGTAGTCTCGTGGGGAACTACTCACACATCACTCCGGAGGCAGGCATGGTGGTGTAGAGCCCTCCGGTGATGATCTCTCCCTCCGGCAGGGTGCCGGGAAGAGCTTCAGAACCCTCCCGAACTAGGGTTGACGATGACGGTAGCGACGGAACTTTTCGTGGATTTTTGATCGGGTACTTAGGGTTTTCGGGGAAGGAGTAGTTTATAGGCGAAAGGGCGGCGTCAGAGGACCACCAGGGGGCCTACACGGTCTTGGGGCGCGGCCCCACCCCAGGCCATGCCTAGAGGCCGTCTCCTCTGGTGGTGGGTCCCCTGGACCTCTCCTTCGGGCAGTGGCTTGGTTCCTTCGCAAAAATAAATCCCTTAAATTTTCAGGTCTTTTGCAGAATATTTTCCCGACTACGATTTCTGGAACAAAAAGACAGCAGAAAACAGGAACTGACACTGTGGCATCTTGTTAATAGGTTAGTCCAGAAAATGTATAAAAATGATATAAAGTGCAAATAAAACATGTAGCATTTGGCATAAAAATTCTAGATACGTTTGAGACAAAGAGAACTGGTGCATCAACTTCTAGGTGGCGGATCGCTCCCACCTACTTTGAGAAGTTAGAAGAAGCGAATAGATTGGCCACACCATGCAAGTTAAGTCCATAGGTGATCTTGGAAAGTAAGCCGCAGTCAAGATAATAATTATGTTGTTGACCTGATCTGGTTGCAAAAAATGGGATATGATAGAATTTCCCTTGCCATCGTGCTATTTATGGCATCTACAAGTCAAGTCAGTTCCCGTAAGACTCTGTGTATGTTTTTTCAAAAAAAAAAATGTACTTGGAAGTCTACAGCCAACTATCTATCATGTTCCTATAGAACATTCATGGACAAATACCTACACCCCTCACATTGACCCTCTTATGTTCAACATTGAAAAGGGAAGACAACAAACAGAGAGGAAGAAGGGGCGGTTTGAAGTGAGACAACACAAGATTACTTCTAGAATGGCATCTATCACATTAGCAACTGCAAGTTATTTGGGCATTGATACACTAATTGTACACTTCTATTGAAACCATCACTGCATATGAGGAAATATCAGCACCAGACAACTATTGTTGAATATTTAAATGCTTTCTTCATGTTCATGTGTTTTCTCATGCATTTATTTTTATGAATTTCTTACAAAAACAGCTTTGGGTGACATTGCCTCTAGTGCAACACCATCAACAACAAGTTCATCGGTTGGAGTAACTTTAGTAGGTCCTGCTCCAGCAGCAACTTGCATCCTCTTCCCCAAACAGAAATAAGTTATGCATCCGATGCCCCGACACCAGCAACAATAAATGCAGAAGCACCAACCTCATCAGTGTCACCATCAACAGCAACCAGAGCACAACCAACAACAATGCCACCACTAGTAGCAATCATAGCACGAATAGCAACACCAACAACAAGACTGCACCAAGAGTTGCATTCACAGATCCTAGGACAAACCAAAATCTTCAACTAGAATATTCAGATGGTGGTGAAAGGCCCATAGAGCAAGGAAGTAAAGCGAGAAGATTAAAGGGTACATGACTCTTGTAATTGATAAAAACTTAGTTGAGGAGCAGAAAAAGAAGGCATAGAGAGATGCCCTTGATTTGATCTGCCTGGAATATTTTATTTTGTGATCTTCTTATATTACTGTAATGGTTATATATGCACTTAAAACTGATATTTCTGGTCAAAACTATTTGTGATCTCCTCCTATGTATTTGGTTATGCACTTGGTACTTGAACTATTTGCAATCTATAATATGCTTAGTATTGTAGTGTTTAAATTCAGACTTGCATTATCTCCTACACAAATGTTATTCATTTTAGTACTGGTGGTTTTCTGCACCTTAATACACAATATATTGGTGGCTATTTGTCAAAAATCTTGAAGATCACATCCAATTCAGAATCTTCACTGAAAGAAAAGTTCATAATATTTAGTCACTTGCAATGATAAAAATGAGTAAATTCGGAATTAGAACCTGCAAATCACATACAAATACCACACATAACAATTCGGAAGACCATACATTATTTTTTTAGAATTTGGTACTACAACTACATAATAGACAACAAAGTCGTTCAATGCTTACAAACTGATCTATATGATCAGTAATGCACATATATTTTCAGGTTTTACAAACTACTACAAACATAAGGATTAGTCATCCAATATTGTCACTATCCTCTTCAACTTTTCATTGTTCACCTCCCCCGGCTTCAGCAAATCATACATGCAATACTCCAATTTTATCTTCTCCACCTTCAGTTCATCCCTCTGCTTCTCTACCTTTGATACGTCTCAAACGTATCTATAATTTTTGATGTTCCATGGTTGTTTTATATCAAATGCCACATGTTTCTTCTAAAGTTTATATCATTTTATGACATTTATTGGACTAACCTATTAACCTAGTGCCCAGTGCCAGTTTCTGTCTGTTTTGTCTGTTTATTGCAGAAAAGGCCCAAAAATGAAAGTGCTCGGAATTGGACGAAAATTTACGTGATTTATTTCCAGCACAAATAAGCCACGGAGCCCGAAGATGAGCTGCAGGTGGGGCCCACAGCCACCACGTGACCTCACGGCGCGGCCTACTCGCAGCCCGCGTCGTGGGCCCGCCTGACCCACCTGGCTACCGCCTTGCTTATTTGTGCCTCTTCGCCTATAAAATCAGTCCTGACCTAAAAATGATGGAAGACCGAAGACTTTTCCCAGATTCGACTCCGAGCTCCGCCGCCACCAAAAACCCTAATTCGGGGGACAGAAGTCTCTGTTCCAGGACCTTGCCGGGACGGGGAAGTGCCCCCGGAGCCATCTTCATCGCCATTGCTGCTTCCCATGATGAGGAGGGAGTAGTTCTTCATCGAGGCTGAGGGCTCTACCGGTAGCTATGTGGTTTATCTCTCTCTCCCATGGTGTGATATTTATGTGATCATGAGCATTGTAATCTAGTTGAATTCATAGATGTTTCCCCTTCATTATGTTATGAATATGCTACTCAATTGGTTTTATCATTATAATTTCCGGAGTCATTGTTGAGAACACAAAGCCTTGTTGACAGGGTGGGTGGCGTGTGTGACTCTACCAGGATAATAGATTAGAGTGATATTTATCATGAGATGTTCTTTGTGTTTGATGTCACTATAAAATTGTGGTGTTTGGTTAGTACTATCTTGGGTGCTCTTAGTGACAGCGTGTTGTGCCCTAGATGTGGAATACAAACTTTGAGGTGTGCTTTTGTAGCCCTACGCGGTGGTCTTGGTATTCGTTATCCAACAAGAGAATAGTTTCGAGTAGCACCTAAGTTGCATATTGAAGAGGAAGTATTTATATGTGTTCAGTTATATTATTATTGTTGAGAGTGACCACTAGTGAAAGTATGATCCCTAGTTTCCAAGCATCGAAACACCGTTTACTCTCAGTTCTACTGCATGTTTGCTCGCTACCATCTTTATTTCAGATTACAATTACCATTTGTAATCATCATTATCACTTGTATTTCACTATCTCTTCGCCGAACTAGCGCACCTATACACCTGACAAGTGTATTGGGTGTGTTGGGGACACAAGAGACTTCTTGTATCTTAATTGCAGGGTTGCTTGAGAGGAATATCTTTGACCTTTACCTCCCTGAGTTCGATAAACTTTGGGTTACTCACTTAAGAGAAATTTGTTGTTGTTCTACAAACCTCTGCACTTGGAGGCCTAACACTGTCTACAAGAATAGAAGTTATAGTAGACATCAGCCATCTCCCATAGCACCTTATGAAGATCCAAACATGTTTTTAAAATGTTGCCCCTTGCTATTTCATGTCACCTTGCTTTTGATTCATTGCCTTGATCAAATCCGCCAACAATTATCTAGAGTTATTTTCTTCTAACTCATGCTTTTATTTTGTCGGTTGTAACACTGCTCAGCTTGGTCACATATATCCTTGATCGAATCTCCCAAAACTGTCTGATTCATACATTTCCCACGAATGGACCTGCCATTTCCTAAAATGTTCTGGCCACTAGCCAGAGCACTCTTAAACATACCGCACCTCTCTAAAATATACAACAAAACGCTGTAAGCACTGGATTATGCACACTTCCAATTAAAGGAATGCAATCATAGTTACAAAAAGTATATCTGTAATTGAAGAAATATGGCTAAAATATTACCTACAACAATCATAATCTACAACAATCATTAGCTACAATGTCACTACAACAATAGTACCATGTGTTAAAGCAATATATATTGCACATTATGACACATGTGTTAACTGAATATAATTATTTCTCTGACAGATATCAACATTACCAAATAATGAGCATTTAGTACATAATTACGGTAAAACCAACCAAAAAGTAATCCGCACTAGTCATGCACCCCAAAAACCTTCTACCAGTGTCGGCACCTTCGAAAGCAACATTCTTCATATTTTTCTCCAATGGTCACATTATTCTTCACAGTGTATCTCGGTGCCGTGGAGATTGGGATCATAGAGTTTCCTGGGCACCTAAATCAGCGCTGACATCTACTCAATTGTCGAAAGGTACAGTCAATCAAGAAATTTTAGCTCTAACAAATGGATTCCCCACAAGGAAAACCTATTCCTAACTGAAACCCTCTGTCGGGGATATCCTCCCCGGGTAACCACAAGTACAGGGAATCTTCCGGGTGCCACCCTCCGAGCCGGTCGTCCGGGTCCGGCTGCCGGCCGCTGGCCTCGCTGGCGCCTTGGATCCCCTTCGTAGGCGTCAAAGAGCTAGAAGACAAAGGAGGCGTAGACCCAGTCTGCCCCGAGCCCCCCAAGTCAAAGATAACGTCAGCTGCCGCGCGCCGTACCACGCGGCCTGAGATCGACAAGACAGGGAGGGCAGGCCATCATCGCGCATGCTGGCACGGCCTCCCACCATGGCCACGTCCTCACCGGCGGCCTGTCTCCTCTACCCGACCGCCGGGTAGCCGCCCCTGTAACCGGCTGCTCTGCCTATATAAGGAGAGTCGGATCCCTCATAGTAAGGGTTGGATCCTAGTTTACCCCGAAGGCTCACCTCATCTCCGAGGAAGAAGAGAACACTCGATACAGCTCAAGGAGCACCATTGTAACATCTTGTGACCACGATATACCACAGCTAGGCAGGAGTAGGGGTGTTACCTCCTCACGAGGGACCTGAACCTGGGTACGTCTCGGTGTTCAGCTTGCTCGTATCCAATCCCGTGCACACGCCGTCACACGCCACCTATGTCCCCACGCAAGAAGTCACCATCCGTGACATATGCCGTGCACAATACCACGACACCCTCGATCTGCAAGGAAAAATAATTCATATCGTGGTTCAGCGAGCTCTCGCCATACGAGGGGAGGGGGTCCTCGTTGCTGGTCTCGGTGTCATACCGAGACACGTGGCGTGGCGGAGGCGGAGCAGTCGGAAGCGAGAGAGAGACAAAGAGTGCGAGGAAGAAAGTGACTGTCAGACTTTGAATCAGGCAATCGTGGCCATCCAGTTCCGACCGTTTCTCTCCGCCACGTCAGCCTGACAACGGCCCAACCTATCAGAAACTCACTTAGGATACGTGGACTGAATAATTAGTGTGTTTTTCTCACACGGTTACTGAACAGTGGATGATTTTGCCAAAAAACTGTAAAGTAGTGGCTGTGTGAAGCCTAGTCCCAATTGTGGTGGTTATTTTCATTTTTTTGGAATTCGAGTTAATGCGGAAAAAATTGTAAAAAATATTTTCCTAGACAGACTTCTCACCCGTTTTCCGTGTGCAGAGAAGTAACTGCCGCTATACGTATCGTAGCAGATGGCAATTAGACGGAGAAGCATATTTTTCGTGTGCATAGCTTGGCAGTTGAGATGCGCGCCGGTGTGTGCCATTACGAATGCAATAGTACGTTGTACGGTACCTATCACCATTGATTTGTCCAAATGAACCGGCTGGCGCTGAAGCAGTAGTAGTAGTTAACCTCGCGAGTCCGGCCTTTGATTTTGCAGCTACGTACGTCCACCGCCAGCAGCAACACGGCCGACGGACTCTCGCCAGGAGATGGCGTCAGACTGGTTCTTCTTCTCGCTGGCCTCTCTCGGCGCCCTCCACGTCTCCGCCCTCACCATCCGCCTCCTCGCCTACCTCGCGCTCTGCCTGCGCCGCCCCAAGGACCTCCGACGCCGCTACGGAGCGTGGGCCGTGGTCACCGGCCCGACGTCCGGCATCGGCCGGTCCGTCGCCCTGGAGCTCGCCCGGCGTGGCCTCAACCTCGTCCTCGTCGACCTCGACGCCGCCAATCTCCGGGCGATCTCCGAGACCGTCAGATGTCGCCACGCCACCGTGCATACCAGGACCGTCGTGTTCGACCTCTCCCTCGTCGCCACGCCTCAAGGTAAGTAACCAATCAAACTTGCACCGTTGCACGCACTCAAGCTGCACGTAGCAGCTAGACTCTCACGTACGGTCGCCATGGGCGGTAGGTGAGGAGGCGATGGAGCGGTTCCGGGAGGCGGTGGCGGGGCTGGACGTGGGGGTGCTGGTGAACAACGCCGGCGTGGCGACGCCGGGCGCGCGGTACCTGCACGAGGCGGACGTGGAGGCGTGGGTGAGGATGATACGCGTGAACCTGTGGGCGGTGACGGAGCTGACCGCCGCCGTGCTGCCGGGGATGGTGGAGCGGGGCAGGGGCGCCGTCGTCAACATCGGGTCGGCGTCGTCGGAGGCCATCCCGTCGTTCCCGCTCTACACCTTGTACGCCGCCACCAAGCGGTACGTCGCCGTGTTCTCCAGGAGCCTCAGCGTGGAGTACAAGAGCAAAGGGATCGACGTGCAGTGCCAGGCTCCGTTCTACGTGGCGACCAGGATGGTGTCGAAGCTCCAGCTGACCAGTCGCCTCCTCTGCCCGACGCCCGACGAGTACGCGCGCGCGGCGGTGCGCTGGGTCGGGCATGACGCGCCGCTCTGCTCGCCGGTCGTTGGCCACCAGCTCCTGTGGTGCCTTGCCGCCAGCGTGCCGGACTTCGTCCACGACTGGCTCCGCCTGCGCGACCACCTGCGCCACCGTGAGCTGTTTCACACAAGGTCGTCGTCAAGTCGTCAACATGCCGCGCCGGGTAAACATGTGGGCGTGCCAACAATCAAGCTAGTGTACTAGAAACAGAGAGTGTCATTGGCTTCCGAGTTCCGAGCTCGCGTTATTAAAAAAAAAATCGAAATTTGTACTATTTACGAGTTTAAAAAAAATCTGGAGGTAGCCAGTGGTGTATTCCACCAACGTGTAAAATATGAATTTTAAATAGTTTATACTGTGAGCTAAATAAAAATAACAAAATCTGATTAATTTTATATATTTGAAAATATGAATACTCGGATCCACACTTTTGTCATTTTTGTGTCACTCAAACTACAAAGTATTTGAAGTTGATTTAATCACTTGTGGGATATACCATTGGATATATATGGATTTTTTTTAGAATTTTTGAAATTGAATAATGTTATAAACATGATTTGCAGCCCAAATACAACTTTTTGTCCACTATCTGATCGTTTGTCTGCAGTTGCACTCCTTGTTGCGTTTATGCAGCAAAGTTTTTGATTTTTTTGTTGCTCTAGTGATACCTAAGGCTAGCCACAATGGGGAGTAACTTAGACTAGTAACATGCACACGTTATTAGTCTATGTTACTACCTTTATAGTGAGGAGTAACTTATGTATGGTGTCAATGTGTCATGCAATAATTTATTTATTACTCACATAAGCAAATTTGTGTTGACGTGTGTGATGTTACTACCTCCAAGTTACTCTCATTGTGGCCAGCCTAAGAGTGTAGTACTAGTATTTCAGCATCATCACGCGCGCACACACAAAACTGAACATGCATGTGGTCTCGAGTTACACATACACGGACATGGGTGCCGTTTCCACCCTTCAAACTTGCCATTTTATTAATTAAGGATAACAAATTTAGCCAGTTTATTAGCGAGAAACCATGCAGTCAGAAACCGAACCGGTACAAACACCTTCACCGACACACAACCACCGTGAAAGAAAGGGCCGTCGATACTGCCCACCAGTGTCGCCGCCATCACTTTTCAACCAACTTTGATTTCACTGAGTATTAGCCACCTAGGAAGACCTCACCGTAGCGGTTTCGGGAAACCCATGCGGCTTATGCCAAACAGATCCTTCATGCTTCAAACAGGAGATGGACGAGACACGCGCCAAAAAAGATCTTCACAAACTCTTAACAGGTCACCATCCTGGCTCGAGTATCAGCTCCGACTTCATAACAGTATAAGCCCCGCAGAAGACCAGTCGGCCACGTCAGAGAAGAGGCCAACTAACAAGGTCTTGCCACAATCATGTAGGAAATTGTGTCTTGCAACATTTTATATAATTACTACATTG
This sequence comes from Poa pratensis, assembly GCA_947311845.1. NCBI lineage: Eukaryota > Viridiplantae > Streptophyta > Magnoliopsida > Poales > Poaceae > Poa > Poa pratensis. The sequence goes on along the minus strand of CAMZMU010000094.1, from coordinate 4,821,669 downwards.
TCCGGAATTAAACGTCAGTGTGGAAGCATCACGGAAATAATAGGGAATTAATGATGTGGAATTGTACTTAAGGAAATATACTTAAGGAAGCCGGTACGGCTATACTGGAACACAGTGTATATTAATACGCTGGAATAATACCCGGGAACAGTATAGAGCGGAATACCAGGTTGTCCATAGGATTGGCTCTATGGATTGTTAAAGCCTGCGAGTTTGATTTTGTATTCGAACTCGGCGCATGACTCACACATGCGTGTTGGGACCTAATTGTTTAGCAGTAATAGGCTCGGTTAATGGCTGTTAATGATAGTGGTTGGTTTAACAAGTCACGAGTCCTATCTGGAAACAGATTGAGTTATCTGAAATTGGAGTCTATATAAAGGTCCCACCCTCTAGCCTCAAGATGCATTGTGAGCGGCACCACCGATAAGGCAGAGGAATAGAGGGTAGGCCGAAATAGCTCCAACCCTAATTTCTTACATTGGAATTGGAGTCTATATAAAGGTCCCACCCTCTAGCCTCAAGATGCATTGTGAGCGGCACCACCGATAAGGCAGAGGAATAGAGGGTAGGCCGAAATAGCTCCAACCCTAATTTCTTACAAATCAAACCATCATTCGCCCTGGTCATCGTCGATGCGCAAGTCACCACACGAAACCTACACATCGCAATTATAATCATAAAAGTAAAGATAAGATAAATACAATTTACGCTTCCCAATTGTAATGTGTTCACCAACAATGTTATGTTTATGTGGAGAGATGTAACCGTCTATATCATAAAGAAATGAATTGATAAATAAAGTGAATGATGAATGGATGAATGATAGCATCATGTGCTATATATATAGAGAGAGAAATGTGTGATATCCACTATGACCCTCGGGTGCATATGCACAAGGTATCCACTTTGTGGTTTGTGTTAAAAGACAAAAAAATGTCTCACGGGAATCTTTATTTTAACACATTTTTTTGTCTTTTTACACATGCCAATTTTTTGTGAAACGACTTTGTAAACACATAGTATGTCCAGATCAATGCATGAACATTTTTTTGCAGTTGTTTTAACTTTTCCAAACACATTTAAAATAAAAAGGGTGCATATGCACCCGGTAACCGAAATGCTTATCTCTAAAAATGTTTGCAGCTGGTGTCATTTTGAAGATATTTCATGGTTACAAGAACCGCAAATGCCAATTACGCAAAACCGTTGTTAGATCATGTTTTGTTTACTCTTGATACCATCTTTCATACCCATTTTATAATAATAAATGCTACTTTACATGGTGCCAACATGTTTTTGAAATGTCAACTCTCACGTGCTCATGATGATATACTGTGGTGGATTACCTTGGTAATTGATATTTGTCTAGCGAGAATACATTGCCCCGTGTTGTTCCATTATTTAAAGTTATTTGGAGAGTACCGCTGTGTGTGCAGTTTATTATGTATTATGCTATCGTGTGTTTTCCACCATGATGTAGCAAAAAAATTAGACACGTCGTAAGTCAGCCTTCTCCTTTAGTCATTAGACCAGCCACTATGTGGCGCCGATTCAATTGAAAAGCTTGTCAGAATTGAATCGCTAGTTTCTGGCTGCACTGTATAGAACCGCACCAAATTGCACATGTGGAGGCCACCCAGCAATAAAGCTCTCCCCTCTCTCCACCCAATTTCTTCGCGCTAAAGAGGCCATGTTTGTTTAGCAGAATGTGTTAAACTGTAAATACGTAGTTGTTTAGGACTCCTGTATATCTCCTGTATTGTACCATGTACCGTATGTACCCACATATATAAAGCACACCAGCGACCCTAATTAGGGTAACGCTTCCCATAATCTTTTACATGGTATCAGAGCCTCGCTCTTCCAAATCGCATCTGAAGATCGCCGATCGCCGCCGCCGCCAGCACCATGTCGTTCGGAGCATCGTCGTCCTCAGGCTCGAGCGGTGGTTCCTCGCTGAACTTCGTCGTCTCGGAGAAGCTGACCCGAGATAATTTCCTGCTTTGGCAAACTCAAGTTCTCCCGGAGATTCGAGGAGCCCAGCTTTTCGGTTTCCTAGATGGATCGGTGGCTGAACCTGAGAAGGAATTGAAGACCAAAGACAAGGATGGGATTGAGGTGAAGAGGCCCAATCCAGAGTATGCGAGATGGGTGGCGCAAGATCAGGTCGTGCTAGGGTTCCTTGTCAGGAACATGTCCACGGAGGTGCTCACGCAGATGGTGGGGTTGAACACCGCGGCCGCGGCCTGGAAAGCAGTGATGGAGATGTTCTCGTCACAGTCCAAGGCACGAATTGTGCACCTTCGTACGAGGTTGAATCAGACTCGGAAGGAGGACAAGACAGGGGCTGTTTACTTCGGCCAGATCAAGAGCTTGGCCGATGAGATGGCAGCCGCCGGCAAGCCCCTCGACAATGAGGATATCCTCTCATATATTCTCGCTGGCCTTGATGATGAATATGACGGGTTTGTTGCTGCAATCAACACCCTGATTCGGTCGGAGCAGACCGTCAGTTTGAGCGATGTATACACTCAGTTTATGTCCTATGAATCACGGCTGGAGTCAAGAAATTCTGGTAATGACTCCTCGGCGAATGTTGCATCCCGCGGTGGTCGTGGCTACCGTGGCCGTGGAGGTGGACGTGGTAACTACCAAGATCAGCGTGATCAGCGCGTCGAGTATGATCAGCGTGGTGGGTATGATCACCGCGGCAACAATCAGCAGCGCGGCTACAATGGTGGCAATGGTGGCTACAATGGTGGCAATGGTGGCTACAATGGTGGTCACAACTTCCAAGGTAACCGTCAACAGTATGGTGGTGGTGATAGGCATGGGCCTCGTCCTGTTTGTCAAGTTTGTGGCAAGGAGGGACATATTGCGTTAAGTTGTTGGCAAAGATTCAAGAAAAATTACCGTGGCCCTGCAAAGTCAGCTAGTGTGGCTGTTGGGTCATATAGTGTTGATCCCCATTGGTACAGTGACTCTGGAGCAACTGATCACATCACGGGCGAGCTGGATAAGCTGCATGTAAGGGATCGCTACAATGGGAACGAGCAAATTCACACAGCCAGTGGTGCAGGTATGGATATACGTCACATTGGTCATTCTGTAATTCGTACCCCTAACAATGATTTGCATCTCAAAAATATCTTGCATGTTCCCGAAGCCTCCAAGAGTCTCATATCAACTAGTCGTCTAGCATGTGATAATCATGCTTTTGTCGAATATTGGCCTAATTCTTTTTTTATCAAGGATCAGGACAAGAGGGAAATACTTCTTCAAGGTAGATGTGTGAAGGGTCTCTATCCAATGCCGTCATCATCCCCTTCGTCTTCTACTCGGCAAGCTCATGGTGTCGTCAAGTCCTCGTCCTCGCTTTGGCATAGGCGTCTAGGTCATCCGTCTTCGGGTGTGGTTCATCAAGTTCTTCGAGACAATAATATTTCGTTTAGTGAGTCGAATAAAGAATCTGTTTGTGATGCTTGTCAAAAGGCCAAGAGCTATCAACTTCCATATCCTAAGTCTTCAAGCGTGTCCACTTTTCCTCTTGAACTTGTGTTTTCTGATGTTTGGGGTCCTGCACCAGCTTCGGTTGGAAGATATAAGTATTATGTCAGTTTTATTGATGATTATAGCAAGTTCACATGGATATATCTCTTGAAAAATAAATCTGATGTGTTTCAAAAATTTCATGACTTTCAGCATCGTGTTGAACGACTCTTTGATAAGAAAATTATTGCTATGCAAACTGATTGGGGGGGTGAGTATCAGAAACTGAATTCCTTTTTCCAGAAAGTAGGCATATCCCATCTTGTTTCGTGTCCTCATGCGCATCAGCAAAATGGTCCAGCTGAGCGCAAGCATCGGCATATTGTTGAAGTAGGGTTGTCTCTTCTTGCATATGCGTCTATGCCTCTTAAGTTCTGGGATGTAGCTTTTCTCACTGCGGTTTATTTGATTAATCGTCTTCCTAGTAAAGTTACCCATAACAAAACTCCCCTTGAGCGTCTCTTTGGTGATAAAGGTGACTACTCTTTTTTGAAGCTTTTTGGTTGTGCATGTTGGCCAAATCTTCGTCCATACAATAAACGTAAGTTGGAGTTTCGGTCCAAGCAATGCGTGTTTCTTGGTTATAGTCCACTTCATAAAGGCTACAAGTGTCTTGATATTCCCACTGGTCGCATGTATATCTCGCGTGATGTCGTGTTCGATGAATCGGTGTTTCCGTTTGCTTCTCTCCACTCTAATGCCGGTGCCCGTCTCCGAGCAGAAATTCTTCTGCTTCCTTCCTCATTGCAACCTTTAGTTATGCATAATCATGAGGGGCACAATTTACAGTTTGATCCTGACGTTAATCCTAATGCTAATATTCCTGCTGAGTCTTTTGTGCAACAATCAGGTGAAAATTCTGTTCCTGGAGAGAGTTCTGCTGAATTTTCTAGTTCTGGAGCTAATTCTGGAGAGGATTCTCCAGCCAGCATGCACCGATCAACACAGCAGACCAGCCCAGCGCACTCCGCCTCTGGATCGCAGTTTGGACCTGCCTCGGGTGCGCGCCTATCGGAGACAGGGCTGTTGCCTACAGCAGATTCGCCACCCGCCTCCCCAGCTGGTCCCCACGGGTTCGCGTCGCCGTCAGCATCAGCGTCCGACGCGCTTTCCTCTGCCACGCCTGGATCGTCATCCTCTGGATCGTCTGCGACAAGCATTCCTGTAGCTCAACCTGTACCTGTGCAGGATCGTGCTCGTACACGTCTTCAAAGTGGTATAACTATGCCGAAAGTCATTACTGATGGTCGTGTCCGATATGACCGTATTCGCTTTGCGAATTTCTCTAGTACTGGTGAGCCTACTAATACAAGTGAAGCGCTTGCGGATCCCACGTGGAAGGCAGCTATGGATGAGGAGTTTTCCGCGCCGATGAAGAATAATACTTGGCACTTGGTTCCTGCTAGTGCTGGAAAAAATGTTATTGATTGCAAATGGGTTTATAAAGTTAAGCGTCGAGCGGATGGATCTATTGATCGTTACAAGGCTCGCTTGGTTGCTAAAGGGTTCAAGCAACGTTACGGTATTGACTATGAGGACACATTTAGTCCTGTGGTTAAGGCAGCTACTATTCGTCTGGTTCTATCGCTTGCTGTTTCTCGCGGTTGGCATCTTCGCCAGTTAGATGTGAAGAACGCGTTCTTGCATGGTGTTCTGGAAGAAGAGGTCTATATGAAGCAGCCTCCAGGTTATGAGGAGCGCTCTCTCATGGGACATATCTGTAAGCTGGATAAGGCTTTGTATGGGTTGAAGCAGGCACCTCGCGCTTGGTACTCTCGGCTTAGTTCCAAGCTTCAGTCTCTTGGTTTTTCTGCATCTAAGGCTGATACTTCTCTGTTTTTCTACAACAAAGGGGGCATATCCATCTTTTTGCTCATTTATGTTGATGATATTGTTGTTGCCAGCTCCTCAGAGAAGGCCGTTGATGCTCTCCTTCATGATCTTGGACTAGATTTTGCTTTGAAGGATTTGGGCTCATTGCATTATTTTCTTGGGATCGAGGTGAAGAAGGTACATGATGGTATAATTCTTTCACAAGAAAAATATGCAAATGACTTACTTAGCCGTGTGAATATGAAACTTTGCAAACCGGTTGATACTCCTCTGTCAGTGTCTGACAAGTTGTCCCTAACAGATGGAGAGAGTTTGAGTAGTGAGGATTCTACTCGCTATAGGAGCATTGTTGGAGGTTTGCAGTATATTACATTGACTAGACTAGATATTGCTTTTTCTGTGAACAAAGTTTGCCAGTTTCTGCATGCACCTACTACAGTTCATTGGACAGCAGTCAAACAGATTTTGAGATATCTTCGAGGTACAATCTCACTTGGACTGCGTTTGAGTAGGTCTACCTCTACTTCGGTCAGTGCTTTCTCTGACGCCGATTGGGCTGGATGTCCAGATGATAGGAGATCTACTGGCGGTTTTGCAGTGTTTTTGGGTCGAATCTGATCTCGTGGAATGCAAGAAAACAGGCAACAGTTTCTAGGTCTAGTACAGAGGCCGAGTATAAAGCCCTAGCTAATGCCACGGCTGAAGTTATTTGGGTGCAAACATTGCTTGATGAGTTGGGAGTGTCACAGTCTCAAGTGGCGTGTTTGTGGTGTGACAATCTTGGAGCTACGTACCTTTCGGCAAATCCGGTGTTTCATGCTCGAACAAAACACATTGAAGTGGATTATCACTTTGTTCGTGAAAGGGTAGCTCAGAAGTTGTTGGACATACGGTTTATTTCTTCAGGAGATCAAGTGGCGGATGGTTTTACGAAGTCACTTGCTACACGACAGTTAGAGGTGTTTCGTCGCAATCTTAACTTAGATAAGTTATGATTGAGGAGGAGTGTTAAACTGTAAATACGTAGTTGTTTAGGACTCCTGTATATCTCCTGTATTGTACCATGTACCGTATGTACCCACATATATAAAGCACCAGCGACCCTAATTAGGGTAACGCTTCCCATAATCTTTTACAGAATGAACGAAACAAACAAGTGAAATCACTTTCATTGTCAGAGAACATGATGCGATGCCGTGCACTCTGTTGAATCTGTCAAAAATCCATTGAAACCGCTTTTTTTTTTACACAGTGTAGCCCAGTAACAGGAAGCGAGGGTCCGATTGAAAATGCTCTAATTATTTCTTTTCCTTGATGCAATAGTAAATAAAATGTTATCTATGGATAAACACCCAGCCATATTTTTATAGAAGAGAAGCTAGGGGAGCTATGAGCAACAACTTGCGGTGTTCAAGACTCAAACCCGGGTCGTTAGGCTACCGAGCGCACTCCACGCTCAGCTAACCATCTGACCCTCTGGTCAGGCTACCTTGATGCAATAGTAAACCGGGTGCCCGGGCCATCTGCAATTTACAATCGACCATTGGATATGTACGAATCTGGAAACCTAGAAAGAGAATGTCAACATCGAGCGAAATTTAAGCATCCAAATGAGCCTGCGACGACGCCGCCTCCCTCGTTGAAACCCAATTGAAACGAGGAACGCAAGGTGAGTCGACAGCTGGACGGCGAAATCAACCTTCGCCGCCGTCCGTACAGCCAGCCAGCCGGCGAATCAGCAGATCGGCCCTGCCGGATGGAGCTGGCGTCGCTGTACCGGCGGGTGCTGCCGTCGCCGCCGGCGGTGGAGTTCGCGTCGACGGAGGGTAAGCGGCTCTTCGCGGAGGCGATGCAGGGCGGGACCATGGAGGGCTTCTTCAACCTCATCTCCTACTTCCAGACGCAGTCGGAGCCGGCCTTCTGCGGCCTCGCCTCCCTCTCCGTCGTCCTCAACGCGCTCGCCATCGACCCCGGCCGCCCCTGGAAGGGGCCCTGGCGCTGGTTCGACGAGTCCATGCTCGACTGCTGCGAGCCCCTCTCCAAGGTCAAGGCCGAGGGCATCACCTTCGGCAAGGTCGTCTGCCTCGCCCACTGCGCCGGCGCCAGGGTCCAGTCCTTCCGCGCCGACCAGACCTCCATCCACGACTTCCGCGCCCACCTCAGGCGGTGCGCTGCCTCCCAGGACTGCCACCTTATCTCATCCTACCACCGCAGGCCATTCCAGCAGGTACTACTATCACCTGTTTTCTCTGTTCCGAAATTCCCCCAAATCCAGCAGGCCCTAATAAATAAATTGGATCCACATGTGTTCATTGGTGGATGCAGACTGGGACTGGCCATTTCTCGCCGATTGGGGGCTACCACGCCGGCCAAGACATGGCCCTCATCCTGGACGTCGCGCGCTTCAAGTACCCTCCCCATTGGGTTCCCCTGCCGCTCCTCTGGGAAGCCATGAACACCACCGATGAAGCAACCGGACTTCTCAGGGGGTACTACCTTCACTTCCTATTAGCACATTTTCCTTAGCAACATGTTTTCTGTATACGATGCTGCTGATGAATGTAGTTTAGACTGCTATCTTGTAGTAGCTCTTAGATTAACCATCTGCATTTTTACTACTCGTAGTGGATCATTCGGATATAAGCATTACTTCTTTGGTTCTGTGTTGACGCGGCAAAGAACATGCCTTCCGGTGACTAGTAGCTGTGAAACTCATGTCTTATTCAAGAAGGCCGCTTTCGTGCGGTTGATATTTTGATGTGGATTTTCCATTATCAAGCCCTATTGCAGGGAGCATAATGATTTTGTCAGTTGTAATTGTCTAGCCTATTCTTTTTATTATTGATTTGACACCTTCATTGGGAAAAGTCGGTGTATTCTATAACTCTTTGCTACTTGAGGGTGCCTGCTGTTTTGGTTGTGATGTACTATTAGATTGGATAAATATCACGACAGCTGTAGTTATTGAATGTTTTAAAAAATATTGTTGCGTAATTCTTGTGTCTATAGAGTCGTTGACCTTGACATTCTTTTTAGAAAATCGACTGGGGCATGCCTGTTGTTCATCTAGAGAAGAAAATAGATCACAAAACTGCAGTATTGCTCCAGTTTTTCTCTATCCCAAAATGGATTATAAAATATGCAGTGTTGCAAGTTTATTCTATTATTCGTGCCACTTTTAAGATGATTATTGATTTGACATGTTCATTGGAAAGGCTCGGTGTGTTCTCTAACTCTGTGCTACCTGAAGTGCCTGCTTGTTTTGGTTGTAATGTACTATTAGATTGGATAAATATTATGAAAGCTGTAGTTATTTAATGTTTTTCTAAAAAAAAACTAGTTGCATCATTCTTGTCTCTGTAGAGTCGCCGACCTTCACATTTTCTTTAGAAAATCGACAGGAGCACTGCCTGTTCACCTACTGAAGAAAATAGATCACAAAATTGCATAGTTGCTCCAGTTTTTCTCTATCCCAAATAGATTACAGTATTTTGATGTGGATTTTCCAATTTCAAGTCCTTGAGGTTATTGCAGGGAGCATCATGATTTCATCAGTTGTAATTGTTTAGCCTTTTCCTTTTTATTGATTTAACACGTTCATTGGAAAAGGCTCGGTGTATTTTTTAACTCTGCTACTTGAGGCGCCTGCTTGTTTTGGTTGTGATGCAGTAGATTGGATAAATATTATGACAGTTATAGTTATGTATTTAAAAACAAAAAACTAGTTGCATCATAATTGTGTCTGCAGAGTTGTTAACCTTGACAGATCACAAAATTGCATGGTTGCTCCAGTTTTTATCTATCCCAAAATGGATTCCAAAATATGCAGTGTTGCAAGTTTATTCTTATTCATGCCACTTTTAAGATGATGGCGTCTTCATATTTTGTAGGTTCATGCTTGTCTCAAGGCACACCTCAGCTCCTTCATTGCTCTACACAGTGGTAAGCATGCTAATTCTTGATGTATCAAAGACAGATGGACACTTTCGCTATTCTCCCTTTGTTCATTGGTTTGAATTTTCTGCAGAGTTGTGGGGATGAAAGTTGGAAAAACATGGCGAAGTACTGTGTGGAGGATGTACCCAATCTTTTGAAGGATGAGAGTCTAGACAATGTTGCAAAACTTCTGTCCCACTTAGTGGAATCTCTTCCAGCTAATGCTGGAGATTTGATCAAATGGGTTATTGAAGTTAGGAGAAAAGAGGAAGGAATATCGAGCTTGAGCGAAGAAGAGAAAGAGAGGCTCAATTTAAAGGTCAGTTTCCTTTTGCTTTTTGTATGATGGTTCATACCCCTCCCCCCTCCTTCCGTAGCACACCTTGTAGGCTGATACCTTGTGCTTACTGGCAGGAGAAGGTGTTACAGGAAGTCCGTGATACTAAGCTTTTCAGAATAGTCCATGAATTGCAATATCCCAAGAAGCCATGTTGTACTTGCTCATCTTCAAGTGATGAAGAATCCCTTGCCCGGATCGCCGCCACTATGTGCTGTCAAGGAGCTGCATTCCTAGCTGGGAGCCTTGTATCAAGAGATGGATTCTCTTGCAGAGAAACATGTATCAGATGTGTGCAAGCAAATGGTGATGGGCTAAAGACTGTTATATCAGGCACTGTGCTATCTGAAGGCAATGAACAGGGTGTTGATCTACTTTTACCAACATCCCCGTCCAGAACAAGCCCATGCAATTCAGACTTGAGGAATGGGGTTGCCAAATATCCATCAAATGCAGATATTCTAACTGTCCTACTGCTGATATTACATCCGAGCACTTGGTTTGGCATAAAAGATGAGAGACTGAAAGCTGAATTTCAGAGTCTTGTTTCAACAGAGAACCTTCCTGTTCTTCTTAAACGTGAGGTGTGTTTATTCGATCCGAGTATCTTGCAAATCTATTTACCTTTGCTCCTTAGCAACATGTGTTAGGTAAAGAAGGCACTTAATTTGTTTTCTCAAGCCTTGTTTTGAATGGCTCGGTTTCTTATAACACATTTGATATGAATCCTGAAATAGGTACCGAAACAATCACTACCAACCAAATATAAATAGACAGACACAAAAGAAAATATAAATAGAATAGGAAAAAAAATACTTTAAATGAATGTAGATAGTCTTTAGTCTGGGATATTGCAAGTTTGGACTTCCTGTTGAATCGGGTTGTCTTAGTCGCTGATTGTCTGGTACATGAGCCATATTAATTGCTCACAGCTTGCACACTTCATTCTAAGTTCCTTTGTTTCCTGAACGTTCGGGTGCATCTTTACTGATGCATTTTTATAAAAAATCATCTATCTTGTCACATCGGCTTCGAGTCTCTGCTGTTTTGTACAAATGCAGCCTCATATATTGATATTCTGACTTAGACCATGTTTACATTATAAATGATTTGTGCATCAAACTGTCATGGAACACTGTTGCACAAATTGAGAAAAATAGGCAAGATATTACGCAATGATAGGAACAGAGTTCGAAAATTACCACAGCAAGTTAAATAGCCGATAACCAGGCGGTTATCAACCGGTTACTGGCTTACTGGTCTCTTTTCCAGTTTCTAGTTCTCCTCCTTTGGTTATACTCAATTTTTTTGTTTCTTCGTCTCTTTATTAGGATCATCATCAAGGTTTCATTTATAGTGTGAAAACTCCTGTATCCAGACTGATATATCTACAGTAGATTGGTATCCCTCTCCAAAACAGACTGCTGTATTTTGCGATCATCTTTCTTCATGTTTTTTTCTCCTGGAAAAGCCGCCATTTCATGCGGTAGTTCCGTTCATATCCCATGAGAGAAACCATAATGTAGTTTACTATCTATCATGAACTGCTGCTTCTTCTTTTCAAGAACGAATTCGAAAAAGCCTTATTTGTATGCCACACGACGTAACTAGATTATCTTCCTTGTTGGCAGATATTGCATCTAAGACGGCAGCTCCACTATTTGACGGGTTGTGAAGGAGAGGAAGCATGTCAAGAGCCTCTGCCAGCATCCCCTTAGGCGACAATCGGCTCACTAACGTCTACGAGAGAAGCCTCCGTGGAGACCACGCTAGCATGATATTCCAATGGATGTAAAAAATGGGTCAATGAACAAACTTATTTCTTGAGGCGGAGTATCCAAATAATAACTGGAGCCAGACCGACTTCTGGAAAACCGCCTGGCTATAGGTCTAGTTCGGTTGACTATATATGTATATGTTTTGATTTTACATAGTATTTTCCTTGGACTGGAGTATCCATTTGTTGGTTTTAAAACTGTTAGCACCAAGATTTCACTGAAGCTATCTTGGACCGTTACGGAATCCTGGAATAGCTTGCAAGGCAATTCTGTCACTGCTTCAGCGCAACGCTGTTCGATTTGCAAGTACCACCTATGTTCCTTAATATGACTTCTTATATTAAGGAACATAGGTAGTAGGAAAGTGAAGAAGCAAGTGCCATAGAAATGAAATTGCAAGCACTCGCTGGTTCGTGCTGATCGCGTGGATGCAGTATCTTAGCATTTGACATGTTCCGGCGCCGTCGAAAGGGACACGCTCTTTGGATCTGCAAGAAACAGTAGCTAAGTGCATGACTTGCATAATTTCCAGCCAAATTCTCGAGGCAGTTTGATTCCCGGCATACATCGATTTCTATAAAAAAAGAAAATAAACGAGTGACAAGGGTATTGCAACAGAGGAATAATGAGATGATTTTCATTGCCAGCTTGTAGCTCCATTACAGTGACAAGTACATGACGATCTACCAGATATGTAGTTTTACAATGGCAAATTTCAAGTATGCTCAACTAATTTCCAGAACGTACTACAACTATAAGTATGCTAAAATAATTTCCAGCAACGTACTACAAAGCAAACAGCATGCTGACAGGACGGTAAAAAAAACAATCGCCAATCATTTGCAGAAAAATCGATTCCCGACAAAACAGAGTTCTTTCTTGCGGAGCGGGAGCTTCAAACTTGTAGTCCAGGCACGGTGGGCACCACCGTGTTTGTTCTCGAAGCACGTCTCCAGGAGGAGGACAGCCCGCTCCTCTCCCGCAGCTTCAGATAGTTCGCGATCCCGCTCAGCAGAACGATGAGGAGCACGAGGTACACCAGAGAACCGACGACCAGCGCGTAGACATACACCGAGGTCCTCAGCTTGCGGCAGCTTCCCGCGGCGAAGGCCGTCATGAGAGCCAGCAGGTCAAGTACCACGATCAGGTGCAACACCTCGAGCGGCACGTCCTTCTTCCTGACGGTTTTGCTCAGCAGCAGCATGATCACGACGATGGACGCCATGAACGCGAAGGAATTGAAGCAGAAGAATATCTTGTACCGCCGGTGGTTGATGTCGTGAAGGACCGGATTGCCTGCCACGTGGCCTCCACCATCGGACCAGAATCCACCGGGTGGGTTCAGGCCAGCCTGGTACGCAATCGATGCTGCCAAAATTGCAAGAAGCATCAGGTACTTGTGCCTCTTTCTCACTGTTTTTCCGCAACCTGAAATTTCCGGGCTCTTCGAAGTAGCAACAGCTTCTCCAGCATCTGCGTTGAATAGAAGGCTTTGTAGAAATCCTATAAACTGAGCCAGTGGTCTTCCTAGTGTCGAAGATAGTAGGACCTGAACCATAAGGGAGACTAGAACCGACATTGCAATGATGCTCAGATAAATGGCCTGCTTAGTATTTCTGCAACTTCCCGCAACATAGGCAATGAGGAGGCCAAGCAAGCCCACCACCAAACAAACTCGCAGCGCATACGACTTGATTCCATGCTCACAGGATTCCTTGTTCACGAGTAATATCGTGACAACCACAGACGAGACGAAAGAAACTGAATTCGAGTAGTAGAAGACATCGTAGCGCTTTGGATGGGTATCCTGAAGGATAGGATTGCCTGGCGTGCCAGTGACATCTTTGTCATCAGACCATACGCCTCCTGGAGGGTTCATGCCAGCTTGGTATGTGACAGTCACAGCTAAAATAGCAAGGGTCAACAACAGACTGCGCCTTCGCTCTAATTCCTTCTCACTAGTATCATCCCCAGTCTTGTCGTGGCCCGAATGACTCCGCACTGGCCAAAACTGACCAACTGGTGAGTGCTTTAGCTTCTCTGACACCCGACTTCTCCATTCTCCAGGTATTACGTGTATTGCTATCAGGACATGAAGAAGAACATAAGCAAGTACAATCCATATGAACACAAATATGAAAATTGGCTTCTTTGTCTCCCTGCAGCTCCCAATAGCAAAACCTCCAGTCAGGGAAAGTAGGACCACTATCATCATTACTGGCAACACACGCCGTTTCGTAACCATCTTGCTCATCATCGTGTTCAGGATCATCATGATTATGATAATGGATGCCACAAAGGCGACTGCGTTGAGATAGAAGAATGCGATAAAGCGGGGATGGTTATTGTCCTCAAGGATGCGATCAGCAGCTGAATGATGATGTTCACTTCTTGACCAGAAACCACCTGGTGGATTCAGACCCGATTGGTACGCTAGAGATACTGCAAGAATGGCAAGAAGCAACAGATATGTGCGGGTCTTCTTCAGATGCTTCTCAGTTTGAATATCATCAGCATTTTGACTCCGTACTCCTTGATTACAGTCAATATGGCCATTCTCAAAATGTGCAGAAGGCATATTAGCACCACGAATTTCAGTCTGACTCTGAGTATCATCTTTAACCAAAATGCTTTGTTCAGCAGAGCCCACATTACCACTGGCTTCCATAGGAGCAGAATTCCCTTCCTCCTCTATGTCATGTCTAGTGTCTCCATTGATGTGAGTGAGAGCGACTGACATATTTTGCTTAACTGGAATAACAGACATGTTGGGATCATCGGTTGAAGATTGCTGCCTCATATTTGCAACCTGCTGGTTGTCTGCATGCTGGTCTTGTGGTTCAGGTGATGGATGCTCTTGCTCTGTGCTAGATTTAGCAACCTTCATATTTGCAACATCCTCAGTATTTTCTGAATGTTGGCAGTTCACTGATGGATTCTGTGAGGTGGACACATCCTCCTTCATATTTGCAAAAAGTGGGTCATCTGTTGACCGAATCTCCAGGTTGGACACAACATCCTCGATGTTTTCTGATAGCTGGCTGTTCCCTGATGGATGCCGTGAGTTGGACACAGCCTCATGGGGCTCACCCTCTTTGCTACTTGGAGCTTGCTGGTTGTCTGCAGGCTGGTCTCGTGGTTCATTGGTATTATCTTCTGTTGGTGCATCTGTTGAACGGACTGAAGATTGATGATGGCTAGCAACAGAATTCTCCTGCTCTGCATTGCTTGAGTTTTTGTTCAATGAGAGTGCTCGGCCCAGTTCACCCAGGCACCAGAGGCTGCGTGATTTGACCTTTTCTAGCAAATTTGCTACAGGTCTGTATCCAAAGATTGCAGCTAAAAGTGAAAAAGATGCCAAAACTATGATGATAATAAACACCACATAGAATGATGTTGCTACCTCTCTGCAGCATCCTGCCGCATACGCAACGACTAGGCACACCAGGTCAGCTACCACACACACAATCACCGCGTTGGTCCTTATTCCATGACCACTCAATTCTGGGCTCAGAAGCAATATGATTATGACCAAAGATGCCACAAAGGAAGTCGAATTGAAACTGACAAATATATTATAACGGTGGAGGTAGTTGTCTCGGAGAACAGAAGTGGCTGGATGATGCTTGTAAGGAGGAAGGGCCAAATGTATAGTAGAACCATGCTCATTTTCAGCCCAAAAGCCGCCCGGTGGATTCAATCCTGCTTGGTATGTGATACTAGCAGCAAAAGTTACAAGCATCAAAATGAACTTGCGAGCGTCCTCAACTTCTTTCTCTAGATGGCCCCTCACTTGCCTGTCACGGACACCCCATCTGGTCAGAGTTCCATGTAGGATCATCAGCAGCTTTCTTGTCAATGCTTCTGGAATAACCTTTGTGGACACAAGGATATGGATCCCAATATATAAGAAAACTGCAATGACTAGAACCCAGATGTAAATGGATGACTTGATTGCTCTGCAGCTTCCAGCAGCATAGGCCCCCAGCAAGCTGAATAGATCAAGTATCATGGTCAATTGCATTGATCGGAGCCACATCTCCTGCCTTGTCACACTCTTACTGAGAAGCAAGATGATTAAGACAAGAGATGCAGCAAAGGCTGTTGCGTTGCAGTAAAAGAACACCTCGTATCGTTCAAAGAAGCCATCATGCAGGATAGGGTCACCAGCTTGATGGGCATCCCTGTTTAGTGTCCAAAAACCCCCTGGTGGTGTTAATCCAGCATTGTACGTCACACCAACTGCTAGAACTCCAAGCAGTACCAGATATTTACGCAGTCCCCACAAGAGCTCAAAATCAACATTGGTGCTGGATCCGTGACTACTGTGTGATGAATTCCTGCTGGACGATCCATTGATGGAATCCTGCCTAGTGCTGCCATTACCCATGCCAAACTCATCCTTGCCACTCAACTCAGTCCCTGGTCCCTGGCTATCCGCGGTGCTGGCCACATCAATGGTGACTTCGGACTGCCTGACATTTGCCATATTTTTGCTCTCAAAGCAAGATTGCAAGTTCAGGCTATCAGTTGCTCCCCATGATTCCATCTGCAGCAACGGGTAAAAGGTTCAAAGATAATTCAAGGATGGTTCTGAACAAGAAAAAGCAAAGAAAACTGCTAGGAAGAAGAGGGACTTGGTGAAGTCTATGTCCTGAACGAAAACAGCAAAAAGAGAGCGTGTTAAAGGCTACCTTGCCTGCTTGACCCCCACAATGATAACCACAATATGTCTTATTTATTTTTAAACAAAAGCAACCATATGAAACAGTAATTGCGTATATAGACTTCTCGTTAGTTTTGTACTTAGTTGGCCCCCGTCAGCTGTAAAGGCAAGAGCAGATCGCTAGCCTAATGTGAAGGATAAACCCCATTGTTACATACCAAAACTAGATGGATTTCCTGCGCAGTATGCGTGGCTAGATATCATAATGCATATGTTCATATTTGAGAATAGAATTCTCCTCGTTATATCATGGTTGGACATAAGCTATGTTTCTCATGCTACAACAAAAGGCCTAACACTCAAAGACAGGAAGAGAAAATAGAAGACCATACCATTACCTGTCATGGAAAAGCATTGCAATGCTCACATAGACATGTAAGGTAAGGCGGGCTGCTCCATTAGCCGTGCACCAGTTCCCCAGCTGAGGTTGCAAGTTTGAGCTGCTTGATAATCAAAATAAGCAGCCGAAGATATGTCCCATTCATTCCTCTGGATGCCTAGATCCGATTGCTATCACCAGAAAACACACAAGTAAGCATTCCACGGGGGTAACAAACTAGTAGAAGGAACTCCGAGCGGAGAAGCGGCGACAGAGCATTGGGAATCTTGGCCTGACAACGTGTGAACCGAGGACAGGAACAGAAAGCAAGAACCATACCTGTCATGGGAAGGCGTTTGCCTAGGCTGCAGATTTGAGCTTGTGTCCAGAGCGATGGACTGCAAATGTGCTCCTCAGGCCAGTGAGGAGAAGCTCGGTACGCTGCGTAGTGTCGTAGCCGAATTGTTCTCCGTTCTAGCGTCAATCATGGTGTGAAGTGTGAACAGTGGACAAGGGGGGAGACGACCTGTGAAGTCAACCAAAAAAATGGCACAAACGGAGCAGAGACCCCACAGCGATACACGCGGGATGGACCCGGTCAACAGTCGCAGTCCAGGTTGACGCCTCCGGTCGCTAGATCGAGTTGGAGCTGCGGTAGCCAGCTCCGGCGCCCGCCCAGTCAGCCATTGGCGCGAGCACCTGACGGGCAAGGAGTGCTGGTGGGGGGAGGAGCCGGGCAGGCGTGTCGTCGAGCGCCCGGTAGGCACGCGCTGCTCTGCTCTTCCCTCCTTCCGCCAACATCGTTCGCCGCGACCCGGGGGTCCGTCGGCTCGCGTTCCCCGTCGCGTGGGAAGACCACTCCTCGGCCGGGCGGCCGGCGGACTCGCGTTTTTTTTTTCTGATGAAGAATCAGCTTCACTTCTTATCTATTGCGCTCCGTACACCGCAGATAGGTAAAGAATTGCTTTACATTTTGGAACGAAGGAACTGCCATTTCGTTCCGACAACTCATTTTTGAACATTGACGGAATTCTGAATCTTACCTAAAATGTAAACCAGACTTTTTAGTTGTATACGTGCGTCAATTTCACCAATAAACTATGTGCTACTCCCTCCGTTCACAAAATGATGTCTCAACCTAACTCAAATTTGTATGTATCTACACACTAAAGATACATGCAAATTTGAGCTAGCTTGAGACATTCTTTTATGAACGGAGGGAGTATTATTTCGTAAAACACTATAGCATCAAATTCGTACTCGTATAATTTCCTGGTATAGGAGGGGCTTAAACTGTAAAACAGATGACCGAACTAGAAAAGATAAAGGATATAGATACGAGGCCGAAACTAAAAACGTTGACTTTTACTACTCTTCAACACTCTCCGAAACCAGAAACAGAGGCGACGCTCTAGGATTTTATCCTCTGCTTGCCGCTCTGCGGCGGGAGGGGGTGGGGGTCTTGGACCTGCATGCTGTTGCAAGGTACCTAATATTAAATTTTGGTATGTGTCTCCCTAGCGGCATCGGCGATGTGGTGGCGACGATGGCGCATTGGAATAAGGTCTCTTCGGTCTCTCCCAACCTCATCAATGTTTTTGGCGTTGGCGAAAGGCCAGTGAGAGTAGGTGCTGTTCGTCTCCATTGGATCTTGGCAGTTGGTGTGTCGTTCTGTTCGCTGGTCTATGGTGTGACATTTTCGATCTCTTCGTTCGTTTGGATCTATGGTAAGGTCCGGTTTCTCCAACCCTTTGGATTGGTGGTAGAGGATTGCAAGCCTGTGTTGCTTTTTGGGGTGTGCCCTCAGCGGATGTTCCATCTATGTTTATTCGATCTCATTGTTCACGGCGAGTGGCTATTGCAGTATTCAAAGCCATGGTTGGTGAGGGGTTTTGCAGGTGAACCAGTCTTTTACTGATTGTTCAGTGCATATTTCAATCTCCGCAGCCGTTGAACAATCGGAAGAAGAAGACGACCAATATTAGTTTCAGTGTATTTTTATTTTGTACTGGCCGTGTAGCGTCGATTTGTATCTCCTTTCTATCAGCTTTTCTTGATAAATATCAGATATAAGATACCCTCGGGTGTCTTTTCTCAAAAAAAAAAAGGTGGACTTTTCCCTAAGAAAAACGTTAACCTGTGATTGAGAGGAATGTGGCGCTTGTTTTCTCAAGATCAATTACAGTTACAGCACCTTTCGCTGGTCCGACACCGGCCGTGCACCAGGGCCTTGCCGGGCGCTTGTGCTGATTCGGCTCTACGCAACACACAACCTTCTTCAGAGTTGAGAACAAACTTACGTAGCCAGTAATTTCTGCTCCCCTAACCCTGTGAGTGTCAGTGTTTGTAAAATGGTACTCATTGAAATTGTGGCCTAGTCTACCTGGTCTACTTGCAGCGCAAGCGCCCGTTGATCCGTGCTTATCTTTGTAGAGGCAGCATCTCTGCATTTGATATGTTTGCGTCGCTATAGGAGGCTACATATAGCTGACTGATCTCGTCTGGCAAAATGGACTTGTTGACCAAGGCAAAGAAATCGTCAGCGGTATCTTGCGGAAGAGGCGTCAAGATGTGGTGTATGTTCGTATTCCTACTAACTTCCTTTGATGATCTCATAGAAATGGTATATGCCATCATATTACTCGAGATATTATTGTGAGATTTACTACAACAAGACAACTCATCTGTGAAAAGTACGTAAATATTGCCTCTGAAACACCTTGGGTCATGAATACTCTAACCTGGTGGACCGAGGCATAGCCCGGTGGTAGGGATCGTGCTGATACATCCCACCCGCCCAAGTTCGAGCCTCCGCGCTCGCATTTTCGGTGCGTACGCACAATTATCTCTATCGCAAAGACAGCCCTGCTGGTTTCTTCCCAGCACGGCCACCTTTTTTTTATGAATACTGTAATCTTAGACCATTGCTTTGTTTC
Organism: Poa pratensis; assembly: GCA_947311845.1. Taxonomy (NCBI): domain Eukaryota; kingdom Viridiplantae; phylum Streptophyta; class Magnoliopsida; order Poales; family Poaceae; genus Poa; species Poa pratensis. The sequence continues at coordinate 4,802,252 of CAMZMU010000094.1, read as the reverse complement.
TAGTAAGGACATGCGTATTAAATTACCATGGTAGACGATTGTTCGCCATTTTGTTTATCTACTTTTTTTTGTACACTTGATGATCAAATTTTATTATTTATAATTAGGATGCAATTTTTTCTTTCTACTTTTCAATACATAATTCTGGCCTAAAATCCTTAATTCTGAAATTTCAGTTTTTCAATTTCGAAATGTCGTGTGCCAAAATGTTACTCAATTTCTTTCCTCACGAAACTTAGAATCTTAAGAAATGTAAAATAAAAATACCTTCCTCATCTTAAAATTTGTTTATGAAATATTTGTATTCAAACATTGAAACTACAAGGCGTTGTCGTGGAGCCCCTTCACCTCCCAGATCTTTTCAGCCTCGGGTTCTCCGGGTGAAAGCCGAAGCTTCGGTTCTGTCTGGAGCGGACATCGGCGGCGGTGTCCTGTCGCTTCCTCCTTAGAAGCGATGTCTTGGAGATCCGGCCTTTAGTTCGTTGGCAGTGGCTTGTGTGGCCTTGTTCGTTTCACCGTTGGCCAGGTGGGGGCACGACCTCGGGTCGGTGTGGAAGCCGGAGCGGCGGCTCCGAAATTCAACTGCGTTTGAGGTGATGGCCCTGGCTGCTTGGGCGGCAGAAGCGTCAACATGACTGGTGCGTGGCCTTGGGGCCGGGCGTGGAGGCTGGAGCGGCGGCTCCAGAGACCGCTTGCGATGTGGGGTGTTCGCCCTGGTCTCTTGGGTGGCAGAGTTGACGACTCGGTTGTTGCACGACATTGGGGTCGGTGAGGTGTGTTGTGTTGAGGGGGTGTCGTCTCTGGTCGCTTGGGTGGCAGAGTCGTCGGCTCGTTTGGTTTCGTAGCCCCGGGGCTGGAGTGTGTGCGTCGCTGTTGTATCGGTTTTTGGTCAGCTTTGCTCATAAATTGTTCTTTTCTCTTCTTCTTAATGAAAAGGCAGAGCTCCTACCGGTTGCTCCAAAAAAAATACCTGCACTCATATGTGCTTGGACAGTTCTTAAAAAAGAAGAAGAATATTTGCTTGGACGGCGGTGGGAGGATTAGTGACAGGAGAAAATATCCAGAGGAAAACCAAGCTACAATGGAAACCAGCGTGAAATCTACGTTCCAAAGTTTACACAAATTCTAAATGATTACAACATATCGACGAGGTGATATTCTATAAGCACGTAGAATTTCAAGTTATTCATTTGAGAGGAATGTGAGAACTAAATTCAGCGGTGAATCGCGACAAAACAACGCAACATCACGATTCGTGCAGAATTAGGTTTTTGTAAATGACTTTGAATTTCAAATTTCACATGTTTGTACAATATCACCTTCCTAGAGTACCTGTTTTTTGGAACTTTTTGAAAGCTTTGAAACGTGATTTCGACAATCATTTATTTACTCAGTGATTTTTTGAAAGCTTTGAAACGTGACTTTGAAAATGGTTTGTAGCCACGCTGCCCTCCACGTCACCCCTTACGCACGGCCGCGCGTACGAAAAGAGCTCGCCGCTTCCGAACTCGCTGCTGCACACAACCTGCTCGGCTAAATTGCTCCGCGCTCGAACGACGCCGGCACCGGCACCGGCACCGCCACCGCCGATGAGCTTCCTCGCGGGTCGCCTCGCCGCCCAGGAGGGCGCCTACTTCCTCCAGGAGTCCAAGATCGCGGCCGGCCGCCTCGCGAAGAAGCTCCCCGCCTCCGTGCCTGGTCCCGGCCCCGGCCGGCGTCCCCGCCGCCGTCGCCCGACGTGCTCCCGGAGATCCTCCGCCACTCAATTCCCATCAGGCCGACGCCGCCTCCCTCCGACCCCTCCCTTCACGGGTCCACCCGCTGGGCCCTCCCGCCGGGCGGCGCCGAGGCAGCCGGCGTGTCCCCTGACGTGCTCAACCCGCTCCGCTCGTACGTCTCGCTGCCGCAGGCCACCTTCGGCCCCAAAAGGTGCGGCTCCGCTCTGGTCTGGCGTCTTCATATTTGCTTCAATTTTGCTGTCACAGTAGTTATATGTAGTATGTGCATGTGCTGAATTGGGGAAACATTCACCTGATCGTTCGTGCTTGGGTAATCAGCAAAGAATTGCGTATTTGTGCATATGCGATCAGCTTGTTAGAGCGGTAGGAATGCGATTAAGTCAATGATAGTGAAAAATCAATGGGAAGTTTAATTTGTCTGCACATTTGATCTATCACTAGATAGTTGTGGGCGTTCAAGCAAGAAGCCAATCACATGCCTGTACTCCAATATGATGGCTATATCCGTGCATATGAGATATTTTTCTTTTATTGGCAGCCTGCTTTCTGTAATATGTACAGAAGCACTCGTTATGGGTCCTCTGGGAATGCAATTGTGTACTACTTGTGCATACAAGCAAAGCAGCAATGGAACTGTAATTTTCTGCACTAGCTTGTTAAAGAACTCAACTTGATTAGAGCATGAGGATATGTGTTAATTCCTTGATTTATGTTTTATAAGACGACCACGCATTTTATGATTAAACTTTTTATGACCTGACAAATGGTGCCATTAGATATACCGAAGGAGTATAGCTTCCAAAATTGTGAAAGAAATACTCTTTATTGTCTGTGTAGCATCTAATAGTTCCACATGACTGAGAGCTGCTAGATAGTGCTATACTTTCTCCAGCTCCACCAGCTCCCATTCGCCGCCATCGCTGCCTTGTTTTGCCTCTACAATTGCACGCTTGAGGGATGATCTGGCGGCAGCAGCGGAGCTCTCCTTGTTCACCCGAACATTTTTTTGGAGAATGCTCGTGACTGGAGGTTGAAGATGATATCCTACTCCGAATAGATAGTGGACACTTGAAACCCATCCTTCAGAAGAGTGGTGGAGGGTTGTGTCAGGAACATCTCCTCTGTTTCTTCAGTAACAAGATCTTCAGTTAACACTCAGTACCGCTTTGTGCCAGAAGGTTTCTCTCCCAGCCGTTCATCTCGCATCCCACGGCTCAGATGGACTCAAGCGTCACTATTTCAAATCCGACAATGACGCTTTACACCTCAACGCAATGTCTCCTACCTGTTCACTCGCTTGTCGTGATACTAGCTCTATATGTACCTCCGATCTGGAGAGATTTGTGCATCTTCTTGTATTAGGGTTTATAACCCTTTCTATCGCCGCCTCTGTTTGGGGTTGGCTAGAACTTCCTCTGTAATCGGAACCTCTTTAAGTAATAGACTCCGATTCGTAGCTAAATTGAGTTCTTGCTTTACTTTGTTCTCTGATTCGATCAATTAGCTAGTCTGAGCATAGCAGGTCGTATAGTATTTCTATTTAAAGTTGCTAGTAGAGCATTACCTATGGTCTTAGTCTCTCAGCTATTCCGTGAGGCAATTAGTTAATGCCGTAAAATATAAGTTGGTGATGCATTTTCATTTTTTTCTGTATATGTTTACAGATGGCAACTTCCAAATGAACAGCCTTACTACTCATCATCAACCGCCAATGAGCGCCGGCGTGATATGCATCCTCCTCCCATGGACCCTGAGAAGTTGAAGGCTGTAATTGCTGGATACTCACAGGGTATGTATCTTGCCAACATTTTTGTGTTGTTGTGTTGGTAAAGATCTGTTGTTCTGACCTTTTTATTGATACAGTTGGAAAAGCATTTGTTGCTGGGACTATATTGGTGTTTGGAGGAGCAACAGCAGTGCTGTTGTACATGGCGAATAAACTAGAGTTGCATTCAGTAAGTCATGCAACTGGCTCTAGACTGAAAACATAAAAAGTATATATATCTCCTACCTTCAAGAAAAGGAAAATACGCTGTGCCAGATTTGCACATAATAAAAATATAGGTTGTTGGCTACAGCATGCTTTTTCCCCTATCTTGTTTGATAAAAACAATGGCCAAGACAATGGATGAAATTCGAGACATCAGACTGGCAAATATGCTCTCTGAAACAACATTGATATCTCCATTCAGGTAGACGACGTCAGAGATAAAGGAAAAGAAGCAGTGCAACCACATGCGGATATGATCAATGAACGAATAGCTCCACTGAGAAAATGGGTAAGAGAAGTTCAGAACCTATTTTGTATTCATGGCTGTTGTACTTATCCTCTTGACTTTAAGTTGATTGTATTTCAGTGTTGGTCGAACTCTGGTTTCTTCTGATTGGTGTAACATAATTGACCTGTCTCCACATTCTGAAACTGTAGGCTGAAGACACATCCCGAAAATGGCATTTTGAAGGCGACAAAGAGTCCAAGGAGAAGTCTGTCCTTGTTAGAGAGCTTTCAAGAGCACTCGGTGCTAAGACAAGGCCGAATTGATTAATACCGACTGCTGGTTGTTGTTGTTGTTATTGTAACCTGTAAGTTCACCATTAGCAAGCTCTTCACTTGTTTTGTCTATATGTGTAAGACTACAATGAATCAAATCAGTGTACATATGTTACCCCTATAGTAAATAAAGCAGAGTCCATTTTGATCTGAGAAGCTTATAGCTGTATGCCTGAATCTGTGTTTGTCATATCTGGATCCCCCTAATTTCAGTGCTAACAGCCAATTTTTCCACACCAGTGAAGAGAATCTGTACAAGACATCTATCTCCACGTGCTAAACCGGAGCTGGTGAGCACTGCAGCAGGTTTGCTGCCTCCCCACAATGATTGTTGTGGGAGGTAGCCGGGCTGTTATGTGTTGGAATATAGGATTATGGAATATTATCTATATAGGCAGGAGAGTAAGATTAGAGATAGAGATTGGATCCGTATCGTTTGGATTATTACTTAGGGTCACGTTAGTCCTCCTTTGTTTGTCCTACCCTAACCAATCTTCTACTCCCTAATCCCCTTTGATGTGCTGTCCGGCCATCTTCATGGCGGTAGTTACTCAAGTTTGTTCCACGGGCTGAGTGGGTTCGAGATCACAGATCTGGCGCTACCATCCTAAATGGCTGGGCATATAGTCTACCGGTGTCTTGTGAACGACGAGCGTCCGGTTTCCACGGCTGGCGTTAGCTGGTCTCAGCACCAGCGGGCTGCGGACGCCACACTCAGGCCTTGTTTACCTCTAGTGTATTTTAGGGGATGGGAGGGGATTATCCCGGATCTCGGAAAATCCCCACTAGTTTGTTTACTTCTAGTATATTTTAGGGGATGGGAGGGGATAATCCCCAAATATCCCCCACCAACCCTCTCATTTTTGTCTAACACAAAAACTCTAGTCCATACTAGTGTATTTTTGGAGAAGAGTATTTGTGGAGATTTGTGGGGATTGAGTGTTCACCAAATCTCCTCCCATCCCCACTCTTCCCATCCCCTAAAATACCTTTGGAGTAAACAAGGCCTCAGTGTTGTGTTTTTCCAAGTACGAGTCTGGTAGCGGTAGGTGAAAATGTCTGCAGGATTTTTTTGTATACTTCAGGAAAATGGAAATTACAAATATCGACTTTAGAACAGCACAATGGACGCACACGCAAAGTAGTTCGGCTCCACAGAATCCTCTTGAGCTTACTCTGGAAGATTGAACATCCTTTTTTGATGGAAACAGCAGCGCTGCTTCATTTTGTATAGAAGAATAAAGAATAGAGTTTTACAAGTGCCAGGTAAAGAGACGGTTATACACAGCGGTCAACAAACAGCTAAGGAAAGCTAAAGGAAGTGAAACAAGAGCACTAATCAGGTTCACGAGGTCTTTGTCCCAAGGCTCCTATTCTTGTTCTACCAGCATGATGCCAGGTAGCAGCTTCGTCGACGATCTTGCTGAAAACCTCCGCGGTAGAAGAGCAAACATTGTTAAAGGTGCGGGCGTTGCGCTCTTTCCAAATGGACCAGCACACCAAGGTGATAACAGCGTTTAGTGATCTTGCTGCGTTATTTGTTCTTGAGGTGACCTGCGAAAACCACCACTGACTGAAATCGTCAGCATCAGCCGGACTCGGGTTTAAGGTAATCTGAAGTTTAGCTTGAATGAGATCCCAAATCTAAGGTAATCTGAAGTTTAGATTGAACATCCTTTGATCCTCAGCATCTTCTTCTTCTGAGTGGTGACCCAGATCAAGTCTCAGCTTGCAGAGCACACCCATGGATCTCTGCTATTGTTTTCTTCAATGATAGGACGAGGACGGTAAACTTGGTCTTCTCCTTCTCGAGGTGCTTGGCGACGCGTCGTGTATACTCCTCGAATAGCGCGTCGAGTATGGTTGCTCCGAAATGGCTTGTAATCAGGGACTCCATCACTGATCTGATGCACTTAGCGGGTATTGACGCTGCTGCAGGCGCTGTCAAGAACGCCATCACCTTCTGAATCATCGTAAGGGTCCCAGTTTTGCTCAAATAGTTTGACATGAGCCATGTCAAACATGCCGCCTTCCTCGACTAATGCCGTCACTTCAGCAACCGACGGCCCGTAGGCTGGTAAATTGAAGGAGCTCAGTTTTTCCTTCTCCACAAGTTCCTATATATCATGAGCGAAATTATTTAAATTCATGACAATTGTTTTTCTCAAACAAACAAAAAACTGAAATGTTAATTTTGTCAAGTAGGTTAGTATAATTTGATATACTTTACTCTAATCTACCTTGACAACAAGAGATTGTAGCGACTGTGAAAGCAAGCCAAAGAGATGGTTGAGATCTCCATTATATACATCCTCATTCTTCCTCCCAAGAAGTGTTAACACCATTTGCCCTCCAAACACAAGTTCTTTTTTTTTGAGAAGTCCAAACACAAAGTTCTTCATGACGAAGCCTCAGGAACAGGGAGAAGTCATTTCGAAACTGCTCTTGGAATAGCTTCACCACCAAGGGTTGTGTATTTTTGGTGATGTACATGTTTTCTTCATTGAGGTACACTTCTCTTTTGCCCTCAAGACCCTCCGGCACCTATGTATATGCATGATATAACAGTATAACACTAGTTTCACAATTATGCTCTGAAAATAGCTACAAATAATCTAGAATTCCACATATATTATCCTACTGAAAATTTGCATGGTTCCAGATATATCACAACAAATTGTGCTCGCTTTCTGAGGGACATAAATAACACAACGTCATGATATACAATAATCATTTTTCTTTTTTCGTAATAATCAATACACATTAGCACATAAGTAGAAGTCCACGATCTTTTCTTGTAAGTATATCATTACTTAGGACGTGTTTGGTAGACCGGTCCAAGGCAGATATTCTCACCTCACCCCATTTTTGGTTGTTTGGTAGCCCGGGTGAGCTACTTAGGCCATTCCCATCTCATACCGAAAAAGCCTCTCAGCCATGTCCGGATGAGAAGCTCAGATCGAGCTTTGCACCTCAGCCCTGCCCAACTCATACAGACAAAATTCCCACGCGTGGGACCCACGTGAGCGTTGCACCGTCCGCCCCTCGCGAAACGTCTCCTCATTCCCCCCCGCCTCCCTATCTCTCTTCCTTCGCTCCTTCCTTCCGCGACCTCACCCCGCCGTCATGCGCTGCCTCGGCCTCGCGTCGCTGCCCTGCGCCGCGGCCCACGCTCGACCTCATCTTCAGGCCCGCCGCCTGGAGCCGCGACGAGCACGCGTAGCTCCCAGCGCCGCCCCGGACCGATGCCCAGCTCCTAGCGCCGCCCTAAACCGTCAGCCGCCTCCTCGCGCCGCCACAAACCGCCAGCCGCCACCTCACGCCCCCAAGCTCGGGGACGAGCACTTCCCGACGTTCCCGTCGCCGGAGACGACCACTTCCCGACGTTCCGTGCGCAGACCACGATTTGGGAATTGCTGAGTACCCAATTGCTTTTTTATTTTTTTGTTCAAGGTTCTTTGTGTAAGAATTAGGACCTATTCATAATTTCAATTACTGGACCCTACTCTCAGCCTGGCCCAATACATACAGGCCACCAAACAGCTTCCCATCCCAGCATGTTTTAACACATACAACCCACCAAACACAGAACAATATCTCAACCCAACCCGGCCCAGCTCAACATGTCTCTACTGGGAAGGCTATGCCCAGATGATACAACCTACCAAACACACCCTTACTGTATTTCTACATACCTGAGAGCGCCAATGGAGGCAGTAGGAGGAGTGGAAGAGATGAACACTTTGACGAGGAAAAAGCCTGATGTAGTAGGAGCTTGGTAGCCCGGAAACATAATATGGATGTAATGTATTTCCCTTCCGATCCATTGCAGCTGATCTCTTAAACTGTTCGAGTGACCAAAAGAGCTGGTTGAAGTCGTTTCCTGGTAGGTCATTCAGGAAGAACTGAATCTCCATGTAATCACCCTGACCAAGCTTAGTGCAACGGTCGGCTATGGCGTTGATTACATTGGAGACGAAGATCAATGTGTTTGGTCCGGAAGAACAGCCTAGATCGGCAACAACCATAGTTTGAGGCAGAACAGCCGCGTGCACTTCTCTTATAGCCTTTTCAATGACCTGCCTAGTCTCTGAAATAACTATTACCTGCCACCATGCACAAATATTTTCTGTTCTTAGGAGCACAATGTAGAACAGGGTGTAGTTACACATTGGCAAAATTTGATTGACCATAGGCACACTACACGTGGTAGTTGGTGCAAACCAATGGAATTGACAATTTAAAATACTATAATTCCAGTTATTTTTTTTAGAGAGGAGGGGCAAAGCCCCCAATTTCATTCATGAATGAAACTGATAATACATCGTTTAAGTTCCAACTCCACGCCTTCAGGGTACACACACCCCCTGTAAAGCATCCTCAACCTGGCTCAACCACAGAACCACGCCCAACTAGCAGCAGCTACAAAGAAAGGAAACAACCAAAACACACCACACGCCCGCCGCAAAAGCTCCTCCAACACTTCTGGACACACATGACCTAGCTACTAACAGCTAAAACAAACTTCTTCTACATGAATGCAACTACAAGTAGGAGTTTTCCAAGTTAACTCCAACTACTCTACATCAGGCTTCGGTTTAGCCGCAGCACCAACGGCCCCCAGCCTTGCCGTCGATGAAACACTTCAGTAGCCACTAGCACCAGCCGCCTAGCCCCTCTGCGCTGCGGTTCTCGCAGTTTTGTTCTCTGCAGGCCAACAGGTAAATTATTTTACAAGAGAACTACACATGATTTAGAAAACGTATCACAGAAACTATTGAGATTTGTATCTCACAGAACTACATTTACTTTGCTATAATGTTCCAATACACCTCACATCCGTGAGACTGAATCTTAGAATGTAACTGACAGCAGAATTTGCGTGCTTTGCGAAATACCTACTTTTCTTATTTTTTTACAGGAAGCGTGTAATTATTCATGATCGATTAAAAGAACAATAAAAACAGATACCAATCACTGAAATGTAACCATCACATATACGGAATTTGTGTGAACATTTGGGCCATGCATGTTTAAGTAGGTCCCACGTGTCAGGTTTGTTGCCTTGGATCCAGTTTATGACAGTATGTGTAATTTTATTAAGATGTTATATTGAAGTAAGTGCAGTTTTGTAAATCTTTAAGATAAAACGAGCATTTTTTTTGATTGTTATGTCAAAACTGTGTAGCTAATAGTACTACGTGCTTTACTTGAATTATTTTCCATGTAAGAGATTAATGGATAAAAAAATGTACTTAATCTTGGAAGTAACCTAGACCGACTGGTTATTGGTTTTACCTCTGTTCTCTTTTCGTCTTGACTCCACAAGGGAAATAAGAATTTCCACACTCCACATGTTTGGAATAATATTAACTGTTAATTTGGTCCATTGTGTTCCATCAAATGAACGTGATTTAAAGTGTCCATAAGCAGAATATGGATTTTTCGGTGTGCTTCAACAAATGTGTGTGTGTGTCCAGGAGCAATTTTTGGGATTTTGCAACTTGTAACTACAAAAATAACTGGCTGCTAAGAATAGCACCAGTTTCATTTCAGAATATAAGGCATATCCCTAGGAGTCATCATAATCAAGAAGGTTATAGATCAAGAGAAAGGACAAGGAAGAAATAGCCTATGCTATCCCTGCATAAATATGATAATAATAGAAGACAAAATGCAAGATTTGTGATATATAAATACAATGTTTTGTGTGGCAGGTATTGTAAGAGTTTCAGTTTGTTGCAAGGCAAGTTCGATTATATCATGCTCTCATTTCTTAATTATAACCTTGTCTTCAACTGGAACAATGCATTGCATGAAACATATTTTTGCATGATAGAAAATAAGTTAGAATATTACCGGCCGCCTAGAATTCTTGGCGTAGCTACTTTCTCCTTCCCCTTTGGACATGTAAAAATCATGTTCAATATTCATCATCTAGTTTCTGATGTTGCCAATGGAAACGTTCAGTGACCTCTTTCGTGAGGTGCCTTTAATTTATAGAGAACAGGCAAAAGAACTGTGCTAGATTTTTTTCCCTCTCTCCTACCAGGATGCAATATGTTGTCCACACAATGCGTGATTCTTTTCTGGAGCGACAAGTCAAGAAGATTCGAAGGAGCACATGATTGGGGAGCTGTCATCTCATCCTCTCATCTAAGATAGACTTTTCCAAACTCCCATGTTTTGAGTCCGAGATGGGCCATGCATGTTCCCATCGCATTAATCCTGTGATAGCTAGTACAAAATATGGGTGTTTTATTTTACAAAACCTCTAGCTCTTTTGCCTCCATTAGAATTATTTCCGAACTGTGCCAGGTGGGCGATAGTATCGTCCTCTTGCTGGTTCTCTAGCTAAGGAAATGGATAACAAAAAACTTGACATCCCATTTCGTACTTCTGGCTATTGTACTTATCTTCTTGACTTTGAGTCGATTGTATTTCGATGTTGGTGGAACTCTAGTTCCTTCCGATTCATGCGACGAAATTGACTTTTTTTTTTCACATTCTGAAACCGTAGGCTGGAGACACCTCCAGAAACAGCATTTAAGGCCCTAGGCAGGCTAAGGATAAGTCTTATCGTTGTTGGAGAGCTTCAAGAGCACTCTGCGCTAAGACCGCGGCCGAATTGATGATCAACACTGGCCGCTGCTTGTTGTGGTTACTGTAACTTGTGTGTCCACCATTACTGACCCGTCCACTTCTTCCAACGGGACAAGGCGCTGCTCTCACTCTTGTGCATGCTCCCCCGTCGCCCCCTCTCCGAAGCCCTTCTTATCTCCATTCTCACCGAGCCGCAGCTGTTTTCTCTCCTTCTCGCAAGCCCCACCAATCCGTCTCGATGGTCATGGTGTTGATGTTGCTTTCAGAGGCTCTAATAGATCTCGAAACAGGTTTTCGCCCCGCTTTATAAATAAAGCAACATGTCAATCAAGTCAATACAAAGTCATCACCCAGAAAAGGAGGCTAGAAAAGAGGAGCTGGGGCAGCAGCACAAGTAAGCCCAAAAAGTAGAAGTAGCACTAGGGGCAGAGAACAGGGGGTAGGGGGAGGGAACATAAGGGGGAATAAAAAGCCACTCGGCGCTAGCTGTTAGAGGTGGAGGAGATGCGGCGCACGGTCTCCATAAGTCTGTCAAGCATGTCATCAAGCTGCCCCCTGTCGCGCTGCCTAGCAAGCGGGTGCCACTGCTGCAAGAAAGACAGAAATTTAAACATGGAGTCAGGGGCACGCTGAAGAAATACTCGCTCAATCACCATCTTATTACGAATCGTCCAAAGAGTCCATGCCATCGCGGCGAACACCAACCAGAAAAGGCGTCGCCTGTTCCCGGTACGGTTCGCCTGGGTTTCAAGGAACTCGCCAAGGTCAGAGGCCTGCCAAGCAGGCCCAAGCGCCTCGTGGACGAAGTTCCATAGAAACCTGACCGCAGGACAGCTAAACATGATGTGGGTTCCCGTTTCGGGGATCCCACAAAGGGGGCAAAGCCCAGTTCCCGGTCCACGTGGCTTTCGGACCTCGACCCCTGACGGGAGGCGGTCCCTAAAGGAGTTGCCACACGAAGATTTTGATTTTTAGGGGAGAGGGGCCTTCCACAACGGGGAGGCCCAGGCTCTAACTGGACCACTGAAAAGACTCCAATAAGACGACTTTACAGAGAAGGTCCCAGAGGGCGCAAGGTGCCAGGACACCAAGTCCTGGCCCTCTGGCAACGCCTCCGGAAGCGAACTCCGTAACTCCGTCCAAGCCGTAGCCTCGGCATGGCCAAATGTTCGTCGGAACGATATGTTCCAATTCCCATTTTGCACTGCCGAGGCCACCAACTGCATCGGGTCCGAACATATAGCAAAAAGGGAAGGGGACCTATACTGTAACGGACTATCACCAAGCCATGGATCCACATGCTCTAATAGATACATCTAAAAGAGACTATATATCATTTCCAATCATTTACGTGCAAACAAAAATCAAACAGCAATGTGCATTTGAATACGACAACATATAGTTGAATCAAAACCAAGAAAAAGAAAGAAAAAAACGCTTACATATAAAAACGAAGTAGCTGTCATCAAGTGGCATGTAAACAACCTTACATATTCATCAGATTGCTCAGGTCAACCCAAACCAGCCTGGCCATGATGTTGATGTTGCTGTGCATGCTCTACATACCATCTACGCTGTTTCATCTTGTCTATATGTCCAAATACATTGTTTATATGTCCAGATATATGATTAGAGACACAATAACATAACAAAGGAAACTAGGAGAAGACTTTTTGGGTGTATGATCCTGCCCTGCCAATATAAATGAAGGGACGCTGGGTGGCGACCGGCGACTCACAGCACAGAGAGGTATCAAATAAGCCAGAGCCATACGCCCAAATAACCATCAATGGCTACTGCTGACAAGGAGCAGGTCATCCCCATCCCCATGGTCGATGCGGACGAAGCGCACACGCTAGTGAGCTCGGGTCATGGCTACATCGATGTGAGGTGAACACCCCCCTCCTCACCCGCTCTATCTATTTCCTTCTCTGGCAAACGGAATTGATGGATGGATCTGTGAAATGATCAGGATGTCTGAGGACTTCGAAAAGGGGCACGCCGACGGCGCTCGCAACATTCCCTACTACGTCCAAGTGGCTCCCGAGGGTCTGTTACAAATTCAAGAAATGTTTTTTACTTTCTAAATTTATGCCATATGATCTTACTTGTTTTATTATCCTAAGGGAGGGAGAAGAATCCACACTTTGAAGAAGAGGTAGCTGCACTCTATGGGAAGGAAGATCACTTTATTGTGGTAATTTGTTGCAACTCTCAGCTCATGGTCCTCCTTTTGAAAATAGATAATGTTCAGATATTCACACGCCATCCAACCTTCATCCATTCCTTGACCGTCATTTTCTATATACACTTATACAAGTTTATCCTATAACATTAACCTTGGCTCAAGTACTCTTTTCTCATTTCGGATCCTTGTTTTCATGTAGGGTTGCTTTACAGGCACACGATCCAAGCTCGCAACCACAGACCTTCTAAACGCGGTAATTTCATCAAGGCCTGCCTATCTCAAACCGTACTCAGATCTACTAGGGTTCTTTGTTGCTGAACCAACATTTGAGTGTGCAGGGTTTCAAGAACGTGAGCAATCTCCAAGGCGGTTACCGCGCCTTTCTCCAAAGTGCAACTCAGCAACCCACCAATGATCCGCAGCCGTCTGCCGATTGAGCTATCCAGGAATCCCAGTTTGTGATCATCATCATATATATAATTGAAGTGGGAGAAATAAGTTGCTCGCGGGTTGTATTTCTTGTCCATGTACAGACACCCAAAGTGGTTTGGATTTTACAAGTGTGTGTGTATGTTTCAGGAAGATGGTGTAATAATTCGACCAAACGCTGAAATTTTATTCCCAATTGGATTTTCTGTTTGCAGCTGCGTGTGCCCTGGTACTTGAGTTTTCTCACAGAATCAGATCAAACATAGATGTCCAACCTGGAACCATTTGTTGCCTGCCTGTGGTACACGAGGTCAGAGCAAGAATTTTTCATCCCTAAATAAGATCACTACTGTCAGTTGCATGCAGGTGTTATTGCATGAGATTTTCTGTTATCCATAGCAAAGCAGCGGACAAACTATAAAAACAATGTGATATGCTATTGCAAATTTGCAATACTATATTTTCTTGATCACGATATCATTCCATGGATTGAGCCGCCTACCAGAGTGTAAGGATTTCCACTAGAAAGAATCAAATATTTACCGAGCTTATTTCACATACAAAAATGTTACATTGAGAAGCACATCCCGAGATTGTTGGATGTTTCTCAGAGGAAAATTTCGCCTTTCAAATGGGAACATTTATTCTGAACTGTAAATTTATACCCATATCTAAAATCCCAAGAGCTCATTATGCAAAACAGATAAGGGAAAACCTGTATTATGGCTGTATTTTCAGTTGCAGAGGGAAAATGGGTTTGGCCTATCGAACTCCTAGACAGCAGAAGCATTATTGGCTTCACTGTTGTTCTGCTGTGACCACAGTTCGGCATATCGCCCGCCCTTTGTCAGAAGATGATCATGCGGGCCCTGTTCCACTACCGTTCCATTCTCCAAGACAACGATCTGAAAATCGACATGAAACATGACTTCTTTAGGAATCACAGAAGCGATGACTCCAACAAGTATTCTTCACTATTGAATACACTGGAAAGATTTAATGTTCAGAAATATCAATGAATTCAAAGCATGCTGAGATTTAGCCTGTTTAGCCATTATTCGGATAACTGTCTCAAATTCGCAACAAGCCATGGTTTTCACAAAGTTCTCTGTTAGTACTGTTCATGAATGTGCATACCTGATCGCACTGCATTGCAGTTGTGAGTCGATGAGCGATGAAAATTGAGGTTCGATTAGTGGATAAAGACTTGAGGGAATTCAGAATCGATGCTTCGGTTGTGCTATCAAGAGCACTTGTAGCTTCGTCACATAATCTGGTCCAAGTCAGATAAAGAAAGGAAATAGATTAAGAACAATAAGGTCAGTTGACACTGAAATTCAAATGCGAGAGGGAAGGAGCCAGACAACAAAAGCAAGGGGCACTGACAGAATGGAAGGTTCCTTCAAGAATACACGAGCAATTGATACACGTTGCTTCTCACCGCCACTCAACTGCAAAATGGCCATAATACATTTTTGAGATATGTTGAGCTGCTGGCTATACAATAAGTTACAAAATGTCCCTTTTTTGCACATAACCAAGACAATGGCTCACCTTCAATCCTCGCTCTCCAACAACTGTGTCATACTTGTCAGGAAAGTTCATGATTGTATCATGAATGGAAGCACGCCGAGCAGCATCATAAACCTATATGTAAATGAACATTAGCTTTCCAGAACAAGCATATGACTGCAACTCCAGAATGTATTGGAAGAAGACCATGCCTCATCATCTTTTGCTGATAACCGCCCATACTGTATATTATGCTTAATTGTGTCATTAAAAAGTACCTGCAGTGAAATTAATGGTGTAAGCTCCGTTGTACTAGGAAGAGTGCCTAGTGACATAACGTATATTAACATAATTTTCCTAAAAAGCTATTTGGCGGAGCAACTACAATTTACTCTATCTTACTAAACGGAAGAAAGTTTTAACAGGGCATAGTTCTTTCCATTATCTTTAGGTAATCTTTATATTAAAAAATCCCACATGTAATGCTATTTTGGTATTTTCTCACTAAAATGGATTCATGGTTGGGTACCTAACAAAGAAATATCAGAGGATGTCCAGCTATTATAATAGCAGCAGAAGCTTTAAGTTTGCAAGAAAGGATATCTAGCCAAATTGCTAGCATGTAATAATTCATGTTTGGCTGCCTAATGAGTAATTACTGAGGACAGTAAGAGTAAGAAAATTTGAGCGGTCACAGAGATAAAATATCGGAGGGATAACCGTATCCTGTGGTACGACACCAATACAATCCCGAAGACTCTCTAGTGTGACGCCCGGATGTCTTGCCCATCTATACGTATCTACAGAAAAAAATATGACGAGATACATCACAATAATGGAAATTTGATGTACGTCAAATCGTCAACAGGAAACAGGTTGGAAGATAGATGTTTTTGGGTACTTACCGATCCTGAAGTCGAATCGAAAAGCCTGAATAGAAGTCTAAGTATGGTTGATTTTCCTGCAGAACAAGGTCAAGTTATCGAACAAGCTCATTTACCTGCAAAAACTTGAGAGGTGCTGTAAATGCTATTGCTGAAAGAAAGTTAGTAAAGCTATTTCATGGCCCACAATAAAACAACATCTCCAAAACGTGCTGTCAATCAAGTACACAAGATATGGACTCAATCGTCTATGGACCCTGCTTTTCCTTTCAAAGCGAGCAAGGAGATTCTGCAGTGTGTTGGCAGTGCATTGGGGCTCGACCGATCAGATGTCTTTGGATGGACCTGCAATTTCTCGCCGATGTCCTGCCTTGCACACTCTGCGAATACCCCATCACTTACCTCAGCTTGCAGCTTTTGCTATGCAGATTGCGCAATTCAGAGCTGCAGCTCCTATGAACATAATATAACTGATAGAAATCTAGTTTCAGGTCTATAGTTCCAAAAAGTGTTTAACATTTTTCACCAAATAAGGAGATTAGTTTTACCGCTGCCACTAGTTCCGACAATTGCCAGACTTTTTCCTGCGGATACAGTGAAAGAGGCGCCGTCAAGAATCTTTCTTTCAGGTATGTACCTAGTAGTCAATAAGAGTATGACAGTAAATCAGATTATTCTACTTTACACCTGATACTACACAGTGGATCTACTTAACGCCTTGGTGGACCTCTTAATGCTATATCTAGAATTAATTCTTGATAGTTATTGTTAAAATACAATAATCCCTAAGCCGTGCCATCCGAACATCTTCATGGTGGTAGTTACCCATTTTGTTCCACCAAAGCAGACCGAAGTTTACTTGAAGACAGAAAAAACAGCAGCATCTAGTTGTACTAATGGTTAAAATACAATAATCTCCTGAGAGCTCTGTTGATTTGGAACACACTTTGTTTTTCTTTTAGGAAAAAACAACAATTTCATTGATTTTGACAAATTAATGAAGGACAAAATTACCCAAAATGAACGTTCTCAAATTCAACGCATCCTCCTTTGAACTGCAATTGTTCTGCATGAGGCTCGTCCTTTATTCCAGGTTTTTCCTACGAAAACAAGAAAATAATAGCCTAAGTCTCTCCGATCACCATTATGGCTAAATTAGAACTGAAAACCATTAAGCGCAAAGTAATATGGATAGAGGATAAGAAACTTTTACCTCAAGCAAGTGGAAGATGGACTTCATGTCAATAAGGCTTTGTCTAAATTCTCGATAGACACCCCCAAGGAAATTCAGAGGCCATGAGAGCTGGAATAGAAGTCCATTAACCATGACCTGTATGCCAATATTTCATTAAAAAAAATCAAATGTCATTGCAATACAAAAGAAAAACAAAAGGTGGGAAAAGGTGAAATTTCACACTAAGTAATGGTGTAAATATAACAATGGTTTTAATTGTTCCGTTTAGTTACACATTTTCACAAAATCACTTATAAGAATGTAATGGTAGAAGATACAAAACTCAGATGGTTGACATAGAGAATTACCAAATCACCAACAGTTAGAGCACCACTCATGACACCATATGAGCTCAAAACCATTGCCGTGGATAAAGCCGAGCTCAATATAACATTTTGACCAAAGTCAAGGTAGGCAAGGCTACTCTGGGTTTTGAGTGCAGCATCCTCATATTCTGAGCATATTGAAGAAGTACTTAATATATTGAATATATTTAACAAAATCAACTTATGGCATCAGCCACTGTTACTCACCAATTGGGATCAATCAAATATATGAAGCACTTTCTATACAACTCACACAATCCTGAACAATTTTTGAGATTTTAAAGATCATTTCCAGAATTCAATAATAGTAGGAGTACTATCTTTTTCTTTTCTAGAACATAACTGAACATATCCAAATGCGGATGATAGCCATCATAATTTTAACATATGTAAGAGAACAGTGCTGGTTGTCTTAGAATGGTGACCACAAATTTAACACCAGCGGGTCAAAGAGAAGAACAAAAGAACACATAGCTGTGCATTCGCACTCTACAATGAAAATTCTCCCAAGAAACATATTTACTCACGTTTTAGATATTTATCATACTTCTCTACTTCAAATCGTTCGTTCTTGAAGTATTTGACAGTCTGTATACAACCAAAGGAAGACTGGTAAGAAGTTGCTATAGTACAATACAAGCGGGCAACTTGGTGGAACAGACACCAGACCGATAGAAAACCACGAGATGACCTCATAATTCAGAAGGGAATCAACTGCCACGTTACTAGAAGCATTGTCAGCTTCATTCATGGCTGTCCTGAACTTCGTCCGCCACTGTTGCAATTAGAGTTACGCATGATTAAAACAATACCATTATAAGATATACTGAATGTTTGTCATAAAAGGAAGAGTAGAAGATCCTAAGAGTAAGAGGTCATGGGGAGATGACAGAATACAGTGTTTTCACCTGTGTGACAACCAAAGTGAAAGCAATATAAGTAGCAACAGAAGCTGAAGTAAGCCAAGCAAAAGTTGAACCAAAGTTGTATGCCAGAATAGTTGAGACCATGCCAATCTGTAAATGAGAAGCAAAAACAGAAGGAAGGTGTGAACTGACAAAAGAGCCCAAAGAAAAGGTGAGGTAGATTACCAAGACAAAGATACCAATATCACAGGCAACAGGCTCAACTGATGGACTGGAACAGTCAGAGACAATAATTTATATTTACCTCTAATATCGTGGGAACAATATTGAATACCATTATTGTAAGAAGGCTATTTATGGCACGGCTGCCTCGGTCAATTATGCGATTTAGAGCACCAGTTTGCCGGCTGAAGCACAAATTGGATAAGGAAACATAAGAACTCAAATATTCTCCATTAGTACCAAAACTCACCTAGTATATAGATATTAGTATTGGATTCTTATAACTTATCTCAATATTGACTTACATAATACAAACTACTCCCTCACTCACTGAGTCGATATTTAAAAAAATACAATTAGCCAAAGCAAACCAATCAATCTATAATTCGTGAACCATCTAAATTACTCGTACTGTTTTCGCCATATAATGTGTTTTCTGTCAGTACAATGAATAATGTATTCACTCAGAAAACAAGCACTTTCTAAGTACCTGAGATGATAACGAAGATCAAGCTCATGCAAGTGAAGAAATGCCTGCAATACACGAGTACAAATTATGGTAATACTACAAGCATCTGCAGATCAAAATAAACAGTATTCTATCACTAGTTAATAGTCAGCCAACAACTGGAACTGGATGCAAATGTCCACATGACACTGATAGTGAGTGTTCCTTATTTGGATATAAATATATAGGAGAAGTGCAGAATTACATATAACGAAAATCTCTATTCAAAAAACATATGCATCGGAACACCTAGATAGCCTCAAGGAACTAAAAATGATCAAACAACTTCAAAAAGTGGTAACACGGAAATGAAAAAAGATTCAAAATTTACCATTCTGCAGACTGAGCGGGTGGTTCTCAAGGTTACTTTAGAAAATAAGGCATTGCGCAATTCTGCAAACAGGAAATTTATGATAATAAATAAATCATACAGTAAAGAGAAAATCTGTAAAAAAACATTGCCTATTCCCATAATCACAAATGGAGTTTCACCAGCTTTTCAGGAAATAAGATAATCATACGGAATTTTCTAGCAAAGAAGTATTACCTGTACAAGCTGATGCTCCTGAACGTGCAATACCATATCCAATCAGAACAGCTGCTGGGCTTGCAAAGAGAGCCAACATGGTAGCATTAGCATCTGTAAATGATGCCAGTGAGGCTTCAGTACCAGCAAGGGCTGCAAGCCAATCGACAGCAAGCTTAAACAAGAAAGGCACTTGAACATTTATAACCTGGTATTCATTAGAAATAGAAAAGGTCAAGAAGCAGAGTCAAAAGCTTCACATCGTAACTTTCCACATTTTAGATCATCATGTCATTGCCATCGATCATAACTGGAAGGGATATATTCTTTCATTGATTCATAATGACGATAGTTGATTAGTTGTGGCCAACTGGACACTGATGAACTATCTAACACGCTGTATCTAAATTGATGAGATTGTGTGAGATACGTGTAAAGGATCTTTTCGATAAAGAAAGGAAAGGGAGGGTGTCAGTGCAGCAGTGTAACGCAAATATATGGCATTCCATCCATACGAAGTAGGGATACTATTGGTCTTGAGCCTACATCATGATGGTTGAAGTTAGCTTTTATGAGAAAATTGCAGCCAAATGGGACGGCCAAGATTCTTAACCATTAATGACTTGAACAGAAAATTGAAGGCTTGGCCAGTGAAAGTGTTTTGCTTTATCTTATTTTGAACTATAGAGATACTCTATATTTCATAATTCTGAAACAGCAGCGACAACAAAGCCTTTAGTCCTGAGGGAGTTGAGGTAAGCTTCAAGGAGGACCTTAATTCTGATTTGCTAGAGTGGTTAACTCTCATCAGCTCGGTCGCCGAGTGTTTTGTGGTGGTGCCTCGTACATAATTATGTGTCCCCCTGTATTTTCTGTTACCATATTAATACGATTTATCTACTGTCAGAGCCTCTCCTACAGTTTTCTTTAAAAGAAAAAAAGTAAGTGTAGGCTTGATATGAGACCCATTAAGCGACTCACAAACCAAAGATTATAGTTCACATTTTTCTAAACATGTAACATTTACCTTTGCGCCAACTAAGAGGCCCAGCGATGACACAAGCCTGAACCGGAAATCAGGGCTGTCATTCAGCATCAAGTACTTCACAAGGTTACGGAGGATCTGTGTATCTGCTATCTCAGCATCGGTGTCCTTTTTCGGGGCATCTTCCGCCGCAGCATTTGCTGATGTGGAGAATGCATGCCATCGCTGCGACCAATATTATACGAATCACAAAACCAGTATTTGACAAACAAGCGCTCGAATTACTATCTTTTCAGATGGAAGTAAAAGGCGCAGCGCGAATACAACAACAGCAACTATACTTAATACTTCACAGAATCTGACAAACAGGAATAAAGGGGAACCCATCTGCACCCCTGTACTTCATTTTTGTACTTTGATTGACTATAGCACAAACAAACTATCTTGAGAGAGCACATTGCAAACTTTGCTCGCAAACATCTACTCCTATCTAAATAGAGAAAATTTGATACATGTAGGTATACCAGGAACCCAAGGCTATAGTGAACCTTCTAAATGGGTCATCTATTTGCAGCCACTAGAAAAATAAATACTGAAGCCCTGTCAAAATGAGGAAAGGCGGGCAATTGTTACCAGGTCGCGGGGAGGCCGCGCGCCGTGCGGCAGATAGAAGCTGGGACGGCCGAAAGGGGCGCCAATCCGAGGAATGGGCCGACAATTTGGTCGGAGGAGAGGGCTGCGCAGAGCCCTCGGCGAGGGCGGGGCAGTGGCCCCACAGAGCCGCCGGCGTACGGCTGCGGCCGTAGAAGTTCCGAAGCCGCGCGGGAGGAGGTGGTGGATGCGGGAGGAAAGCCACATGGCGGACCACCGGCGACGGAGGAGATCTCCGTCCAGCGGATTCAGCGAGGGAAGAAGACTACTCCACTTGTCCACGACGCCCCCTCGCCGGTAAGCACAACTAAATGAAATTATTAAAAGTTTTACTTTCTGCCTCCCAACAGTTATTGGACACGTGTTACACCGGGTTCTGCTCACTGAGATTTAAGATTCACCAAATTATACAAAATTTCGGAATCTCTCGGACATCAATTTATCAAAATCCACTGAACTGTGATGAATTTTGTCCTGATTTTAAATTAGTTTGGTCTATCCCAAAATTTCGAGATTACTAATATTATGGTACCACCGAAATTGAAATTCAGAACCATGTTGCTCCGTGTTGCTCCTAGTGTGCCAACTGTGGTGGGTTCATCAAGGCGTGTTCCTAGGCGAAGGCGGGGAGACATGAAGACTTTTGCATTCCTTAAAGTTTATGTGGCGGAACGTAATGTTATGGTTCTGTTTCATGCAATGGTTCGGTTTTATACTTGTGTTTGGTTAGGACAAAAAGGTGGAACGGAATGGTTCCGTTCCATGTTTGGTTAGGATAAAAACGTGAACGGAATGGCTAGAAATCGGTTTAGCTCACCTCTTTTATATGAATGGTAAGCATACCGTCCACATGTGTAGTGTATTTTTCTTTAGATTATATTCTCTCGCGACCGTACAAATTTCTGATATGTGCTGTAAACTCTGAAATAGTCGAGGATAAGAGCATAATCACTTTCTACAATCAGGTTTTAGTTTGAATGAAGGAGCGCCATCTCAAGACCTTTTAAACCGGCAATGGTTTCACCAATAGTTGCACTTTGGCAGTGTGGAATAACACCCCAACCTAAACAAATAGTCTAACTATTATGGTCTCGAAGTACAACGCCCCATGGACCTTTCTTCTCCTTTTTTAGAGTTACAACCAACATCCACTGCTGGGATTACCAGCTTAAAATTTTACAGCACAACCCGTAGGCAAACGAGAAGGCAAGGTTAGCCAAAATGGCGGCTAGATAAGGGGATAACTTAAACTCCAGGTTAAGGACATAATAAAACGAAACCCACCCCCGCCCCCGCGTCGCCCTCCTCTGGGCGACCCGGGGGAAACCCTAGCCGCCGGAGTTAGGCCCCCCACCCCGACCTCCTCCCGCTTCGCCGTCGCCGGAGGGGGCGCCGGCAAAGCCGCACGCGCCCCCGGGGAAGGTGGCGGCGGGGCTGTCTTCTTCGATGTGCTCGGTTTCTCCGGCGAGATGGCGTGGCGGCGCACTGCACGGCGCGGCGGCGGGGAGGAGCTGCACGGCGCGGAGGAGCTGCGTGACGCGGAGGTGCAGAGGTGCGGAGGAAGATGGCCGCGGTCGTCATGCGGCAGCGAGGCGGCGGGCCGCCCCGGGCTCGATCTGGGCCGGGCGGGCCGCGGCCGTCTGCGCTGTTGGGAGGCTGGGGCGGCGGCCCCAGGTACTGGAAGATGGTGCGGCGACGGTCGCTTGGCAGGAGGCGCCACGGTTGGCTCCGGCGCGCGACGGCAGGAACCACGACATCCCTCTGCTCGTCTGCTACTCCCGGCGCTTTGCGGGCAGATCAAGCTCCGGGCGAAAAATTGCATCGACTCCGGTCGGTGCCGATGACGGCGGCGCCTTTGGGCGTCGTTCCCTTCTTGTTTGCGTCATCGTGGAGCTCGGATCGTGTCCGACGCGAGTGCTTCCAAGATCTCCGGGTGAAAATGTAAGCTCCCTCGGAGCGGGCGACGGTGACGGACACGTCACTTTCTTGTTGGAGGCGTCGCCTTGGAGCTCTTGGCCTCGCGGTGCGTCGGCTTCGCAGCGGCCGAGCGGGATGGCTCTGTGGTCGGGGGAGGCGGATGCCGGGGTGGCGACCCCAGACGGTGGTGGTACGTACGTCGAGGCGGCGGCCTCGGTCCCCTCTACAGCGACGGTCCTATGGGGCAGGGCCTTCACCTAGCGAGGCTTTGGGTGGCGACTTGGTGCTGCGAGGGCAACAGGTGTGTCGACCTGGCTGGTTCGGCTCCGGGCAATGCGGAGTTTGATCTGGTTGCTACGTCGGGGCGGCGGCCCCGGATTTGGCGCGACGTTTGAGGTCTGCGGCCAGTCGTCTTTAGCGAGGGTAGCAAGTGCTACGAGACGGCTGGATCGTGCGGCGTTGTGGCTCGTGTGCGGCTTTGGTGCCGAGTGGTGTAAGTCGGGGCGGCGGCCCCGAGGTTTGGTGGTGTGTTTTGGAGCGTTCGGTGGGCTAGCGTCGTGGGAGCGACGGTCCCCTCGCTTGTGCAGTTTTTCGGCCCTGTTTTCCTCATAAACAGGGCATTTGTATGGTTTTTTGGCCCGGTCTTCCTTATAAACTGAGCCAATTCTTCTCTTCTATATGAATTGCAGGAACGCCCTGCCCTCTTCGAGAGGTTACTCGAAAAAAAACTCCAGGTTGAGGTTATTGTTGTTGCTGCTAGATGGGCACATGGGTGGACGCGTAGTTGGCTTGAAGCATCTGCACGAGCTCCTCCACCAAGGGCTTCAGCTTAGGCTTTATCAACGACCTCCATTGCTGCAAGAAGATAATGGATTTCAACACGACATCAGCAGGTTGGCGTGGAAAAATAGCCTCCGTTGAAAACTTATTGTGAGTAAGAGCATCTCTAGCAGAACCCGCAAAAGGGGTAAACCCGCATAATAACCGTCCGATGCGGATTGAAAACCGCAAAAAGACGGAGAACAGAACCCGCAAAATTACCTGACCCGTAAAAGATTTTGCAGGGGCCCGTGAATCTAGCCCTCAAAACTGGAAAGTTAAAGATTTCGTGGCCAAATATAAGGTGGCCTGTATACCCGAAAGCAGTTGACGGGAGGGAATATTCAGCTCACACCGATGAACTTCTGCCATGAAAGTCGCTGGAATCCTGCCGTCCTCCACCAAATTCGTCGGAGTCACGCGCCTCCTCGACCGGGGCCGCTGCCGGCGCGCGCCTCGTGGCGTCTCTCGCAGCCGTGGCCGCGGCCTCCGACGTGGTCTTCACCATGGTCGGCAACCCCGGCGACGTGCGCGCCGTCGTCCTGAACGCGGCCACGGGCGCGCTCGCGGAGCTCCTACCCGGCGGCGTCCTCCCTGGTGCGCGAGCTCCTCCCCAAGCCGTCGACGCCCCCCGTCTCCGGCGGCGACGCCGGGACCCGCGACGGCACGCTCGCCGTCCTCGCCGGCGGGGGGCTCCAGTCGCGTCGCGAAGTACTCGATGCGCGTCGCGCCGGCGTCCCCGGCCGGGCCCAGCAGCGCGGCCGACGCCAGGAACCCCGCGCCCAGCGCGAGCATCCCCCTCCTGCTACCGCTGGCCGCCATAGTACTCGAAGGCGCCGACGTGGACGGCGACGCGGAGGAGAGCGCGCGGCCGCAGGGCCTGGCGGCCGGCGGCGACGGGATTGGGCTGGAGGCCATGAGCGGCAGCGGGGAGATAGGAGGCGGCATGATGATTATCTCCAAACTGTGGCTGCAAGCCGCGCGCGGGCGGGCACGCCCCGTGGCGCGGTGGCCGTTTATACGCGATGCTGGTTTGCCGCGCCAATTTGGGCTGTGTCCGTGCTGATTTTGCTGTTCCAGATTGGGGAAAAAAGACTGAAGGTAGAAGACGAGCGAATATTCTACGGCATATTCTGTTTTACAGTTTTGTTTTGAGGTTTCTGTTCTGCGCGGCGTCGTTTTGAGTCAAAAAAACGCGCGTTCCGCGACCCGCAAAACAGTTTTGCGGTTCCGCGTTTTGCAGGCTCTGCTAGAGATGCTCTAACCCACAACGCCCAGCTTTGGGCCGCAAAAAGAATCCACAAAATCTTCCTTCAGCTCCCAGCAAAGCCATCAAGAATCAAGAAAAACTCAGCAAAGCTTGCATCAACATCGCATTCATCCAACTTACTTAGGGTTTACCCCAATTTTTATGGTCATTTTCATCAATAGACTTTTGTTCAACATGAATAATTGTATGGTACACATGTAATTATGTAAATAGTGAGAAGAATTGACAATGCATGGTTGCATCACCTTTACCAAAAATAATATCATTATGGTGGTGCCAATATCTTCACCAGATGAACATCATCTTTTCGCGCAAATCTTTATTCAGCTTATCTAGAAGATCTGCACATCCTCTTTGGGGCTTCGGCCAGGTAACAAGATAGAAATATTTGCCAACACACGAATTATATTTCATATCAAACACCAGCACGCGACAATGGTACTCACTCCGATAAATAAAAATGTCAGCAATTCTGAAGTGGGATTATTTCAGAATTGCTGACACTTATTATGAATCGGAAGTAGTAGCTTATTTTGCTGGTTTTCCTTTCGTCGTGACAGATCCACTCGCTCACCAAGCTCATATTCGGTATCAACAGCGCTACTAAAGAGTAGCCTTGAGCGTGGCAAGAAACTCCTGCATGCTTCGGTAGCTCGAGCCGCCTGGGGCGACGGCCTTGGTCGCCTCCTCCCGGATCTCCGCCGCCCTCGCCGCAATCGCCTCATCCCCCATCACCTCCTTCACTTTCTCCCCAATCTCTGCCCCGCTCACCACCGAGTTCTCATCGTCCCAGCTCCAGTGCTCCATCCACCGGCCGAAGCCGCCGCTCCTGATCACCGTCGCGATCAGGCGCTGGTCGCCCAGCGTCGGCCACGCCAGCATCGGCACGCCGTACGCGGCCGACTCCGTCACCGAGTTCCACCCGCAGTGGCTCAGGTACAGCCCCACGGCCGGGTGCTTCAGCACCGCCTCCTGGTCCACCCACTCCTTGGTCACCAGGCCGCGCCCCTCGACGCGAGCCAAGAACCCGTCGCCCAGCACGTCCCCCAGCTCCGCGGTGTCATCGCGGTCCACCACCGTGGTCTTCACCACCCACAGGAACCGGCAGCCGCTTGCCTCCAGCCCGGCGCCGATCTCTCGGATCTGGTCCAGCGCCGCGGCGTTACGGTTGCCGAAGGCCACGTACACCACCGAGCGTGCCGGCTGCTGGTCGAGCCAGACAATAGGGCGGGCGTCATCGCTCCCCGTCGTGCTTGTCGACTTGAGGGGGCCGACTGCGAACACCGGCGGGAACCCGGGAACGACCTTGCCGCTGCGCAGAGCAGCGAGTGCGTTCGGCTCTAGGGCGTCGAACGTGTTGACCAGGATGCCGCCTGCCTCGGCGATCTCGCTGCCGTTGGCGATGAACTGCTTGGTGAAGAGGCTGTTGGGGTTGCGCAGCACCTGCGGGGGGTAATCCACCGGGAGAAGTCCAATGCCGGGGACGTCGACGTCGCCGGCGAGGTGGTCTGCCTTGGCGTGGTCAAGGTAGGTGGGGAAGTAGGCGCAGAATGACAGCATGGTTGCGCAGGAGATGAAGAGGATGTGGCATGGCAAGTGCAGCTCGTCCTTGGCTATGGGGATGACCTGGGAGGCCAAGGTGACATCCGTGACGACGGCCGAAGCGCGCGGCGTGGCGCCGGCGATGAGCGGGCCGAGGAGGTGGGCCGAGCGGCGCAGGGACTCCCACCGTAGCAGGAAGGGGTCCGTTCCGGCGAAGGCGGCTTCGTCCAAGGGCAGGAGGTTGAGGTCGATGCGTCGGATGGCGGGGAATGCGGCGAAGAGGCCGGCCAAGTGGTCCGCCTCTGCCTCCGAGACCGTCGGGAGGGCGGTGACCACGGAGATGTCCACGCCGCCCGTGTCGGCGAGGGCGGCGATGAAGCGGGTGAACGGTAGGAGGTGGCCCATGCCGGCGCTGGGGATGAAGACCAGGTGCGGTGCGGCCCCGTTGCCCTTGTTGCCGGAGGTCGTCGTCGCCGCGAGCGCCATTGTGTGGAATGAACAGAACACTTTGCTTGTGACTGCGAGGCTCACGTACGAGTGTATTTGTTGTGCCGCGAGGTGTGTAGCCCAAGGCAATGATCAGTTAGTTTTAATGGCAGATCCGGCAGGAGATTCAATGTCGCACGTCCCGGTTGTCGGGTGGGAGAGACGTACCTATCCTTGGTGGTTGTCCGGACGCGTCTACATGGTACAGCTGCTTCGCCCTCCATTTCGTAGTACAGCTGCTACGCCCTCCATTTCGTAGTAATGGCGCCAACGAAGGTAATGTTGTTTTGTTATCGACACTGATGCGTCACTTTTCCATTTCGTTGTCATGTACTCCCTCCGTTTTTTAATATAATAAGTTTTAGGTGGTACACATGTTGTCTATATGCACATTAAAATGAGTGAACATGTACACAAAAATATTGCAATGATGTTAAACGACAGTTCTTACAACTTGAATGTAGAACTGCACGCACCGAATCAATTCATCCAAAAGCTCAACCTCACGGAGAAAAGAGGGTTATGATGCCCTGTATGACTGCACGCCAAAAATCGACCTAGCGTTCCGTTCCGTCCCTCTGGCCGGCGAGGCCGCCTCGAAGGTGCGGCGGACCACAACCCCTTGCCGGCAGTAAGATTTTTGTTATTTTTTGTGTGCTTATTTCAGTGTTTTCTTTGGAATGGTGTGACAACGGCGACATCGTAACGTCAGTATAAATACCTCCCCCAGGGCGGAGCTGGATCTCAAGTCACCCTGATGCACTACTTTACTATGGTATAAATTTTTCAAACAACAATATACTATATATAAGTAGGTTTACAGCTTCTAATAATATAACATAATAAAATACAACAATATAAATACAAAAGAAATAGTACCAAAAAAATTAGACGCCTACTATATTGATGAAACAACGGACAAAGTTACATGGGAAAGATGTCTTGCATTTTTCAAATTCAGGATGTCTTGCATTTTCATATTCCAAAATACATCATCAAAGGGCATAACTTTCCCCTGCAAGATTAAAAAAAAATTATACCTGCATTTGATATAAAATTATTTCATATGTGACTTGAAAATTTGCCTAAGCAAACAAAGTGTACTAATTAGTACTAATTACGTACTATACAAAACACTTTCATTATTTTCATTATAAGTTATCTACTAGCCACACTTTTGCTAAGTAAGGGAGTGAATTTCGAAGAAATTACCATCAGGAACAGTTGAAATTGAGGATTTGTGGCGAATGTTTGATTGATCTACTGCGACGAAGGTGAAAAGAAGAGACCCATTTTGGTCAGTCAACGCGTGACCCCGTGAGGGAAGTGGGGGCGTGGTGCCTGTCGGCCGGAACCGCGCCCGCGCCGGTAGTCCGTAGCCTGCTCGCCGAATCGCCGTGAATATGGTTCGGACTTCGTCAGAATATTTGCAAGGCGGCGGGCCGGCGGCAGCCGGTAGGCCTCCTGGCGGTTGTTATGCGATGCGAGGCGGTGTTGTCCTTCTGGTTTTTCTTTGATCGATCGACATAATCCAGCCGCTCGCCGATCACGTACGTTGTTTGTTTAGAAGTGCCGATGGATTGTGTACGTGCGTGCAGTTTTTTTTTTTTGAGATTCCGCCTACACTTTATTGATCAATTATCAAGTTCCTAGGGATACATAAACCATCTGGAGGGTTGAGGAGCCACAAGCGGCGACCCCCACCCTGACTAACAGAGCTACGAGCGAGACTATGAGCCTCGCCATTTGAGCCTCTGCCTTCGTGTTTGAAATCCGTCGTCTCGAAGAGGGACGCCGTCGCCTTTATCTCTGCAATCACCATGCCATACTCACCCGAGTAAGGCCGCTTCAAATTGTTGATCACCTCAAGGAAATCCGATGCAATGCAGATATTGCGTAGTCCGAGGTCCCGAGCCAGCGCTAAAGCCTCTCGGCAAGCAAGTGCTTCCAGTGTAGCTGGAGCTAGGCCACCTCCCACGGTCAAAGTAGAGGCCCCCATAAAACCCCCATCCCCACTTCTGCAGACTGCTGCTATAGCTCCTCCCCCTCCTGTTTTCGACGTGGCGGCGTCAACATTGATCTTGGAGAAACCCAGGGGTGGGGCTATCCACCTCTGAACCCTTCTTGGTTCTTGTTGCATGTATCGCCCAGAAGGTGGTTTCGGGTTCAGAGCTAGATCATCAAGAAACCTTCTAACAAACAAGAAGGTAGATAGTGGGCTTTGTTGATCACCTTCATGAATCAGGCGTCTTCGTGCGTACCATATAGCCCACATCGTCACCACCATCTCAATGAAATCACCATGAGCTAGTGTATCCATCATCCCAAAGAGCCACTGCTTTGCGGATGGTTCTATGGTTAGCCACATATGTTGTGTTATGTCGTCATTCACTAACGCCCAGACACTTTGGGACATATTGCATTCCAGTAGAGAATGACGCCACCAGTCCTCCACTCCACACACCGAGCACACACTGGATTCCGCCATGTGACGGTGGTGTCTGACATCACCAATTGGCAGCGATTGCCGAGCTAGTCTCCAAAGGAAAACACGTAATTTAGAAGGAACCTGAATCTTCCACAGCTTGGTCCAATTTTTCTCCTCCATTGCTGTATTCGAGGCTGCGGGGCGGCCCTCTGGCCAATCCTCCCTTCTCTTTCTCGTCCTCGCCAACATGCGATATACAGACCTAACAGAGAGGATGCCGGTCTTATCATAATGCCACGACCATATATCCTCTTGCCTCCTTGTACTCAAGGGAATTTTGCAGATGTGCTCGACGTCCATGGGTAGGAAGTAGTTGTTAAGAGCCTCAATATTCCATGTAACCGAGTCAACATTGATGAAGAAGCTTACTGTTTCGGGCGGGCTATCTTTGGTACAAGCAACCGGTCGGAGCAGGTGATCTCGAGGGATCCAATTCTGGTTCCACGGATGTGTTGTCTCCCCATAGGGTCGTGTGGCTCACGAAGTGGTCGTGATAGTGCTGATCCAACAGCTCACAAGCCCTCAAAAGAAACACACCCCTGATCCAACGGCTCACAAGAGCTTCAAAGAAACACACGATCCGTGTGCTTCTTTAGTCCACCAACCAGGACTAAATGCGGGCTTTGCGGTCACGACTCGTGTCAGTCACGTGTCCTCCCCCAGCGCTGCCCTAGCCACGTGTCCTCCCCCAGCGCTGCCCTGGAGGTCTATATGTATTGTCACCGACGGGGTAAACCCTAATCCACCATTCCTAGCCACGAACGCATCGTCTCCACGAGATGGATCCGCCACGCCCGCCGCAGCGCCTTCTGGACGAGGTCGAGCGTGCTCGGCAGAGCGCGCTTGGGCGCTACCGCGGGAGCCTATCCCGCCGTATGCCCACGAGCCCGGCGTGGAGAGGAATGCCAAGCTACCGGCCTCCTACTCCGGTGCCGGATCCAGTGCGGAGGGCGTACGAGGGCGCGTGGTTCGACGTCCCCGACCCCGACGAGGATGCATACGCCGCAGGGATGGCATGGGCGCCATTACCCCTAGTCCGTTTATGCAATAATGTAACAGTGTTCTGAAAATTGTTGGTGATGTGTACTAATAAGCATGTAAATCAAAGTATATAAAAGAAAACCGAAAAAGAAAAAGAAACTAGAAAAAACAATTGAAAAAGCATGTAAATCAAAGTATATAAAAGAAAACAGACATTTAAATTCTATTAAAAGCATTTTTAAAATTCATATTAAAAAACATTTTTAGAAATTTAAATGATATAAAAAACAATTAAATCAATAGAATAAAAGAAATCAGAAAAAAGAAAGTACACAAAAGAAAATTGAAAAAGAATTTACAAAAGCACCTTTAGTACCGGTTGGTGATTCCAACCGGTACTAAAGGTGGGCTTCGCGCGCGCAATTTTCAGCGGCGGCCCGGTTCGTGATACCAACCGGTACTAAAGGCCTGGGGTACATAAGCGTCACCGCCGTTCCCCTTCTTCCAGATCGATCAGTTCCATCCCCGACGAGAAGCAGAGACCCCGACGTCACCGTGCTGCTCCTGTCACCTCACCGCCGCGGCTCCGTCCTGCTCTCTCCCCGGCCGGCTCGATCCCTCTCTCCTCCGGCCGTTCCCGGTGCGGCGCTCCCTCTCTCCTCGACCTCCGGCCGCCACGAGTCTACTCCGGCCGCCGCCGGGTCGCTCTCTCCTCCTCTACCGTTCCTCGTCCGCAAGCCGCTCAAGGTGAGGGTTTCATTCTTTTTTGGGACAACTACTCGTGTGCCCCTGGTTCCTTAGTTGTACTCAGTTTTCCCAGCAACTGAAACTTTTGCTCACTTTTCCCCATCCTCTTGTCTAAAACCGTCACAAATGGTCGAGACAGACGTCTCCGTCGGGTCAGCTGTTGACCGTTATCTCTGACGAGTGGGGCCGCGTGGGACTGTGTCGCCCGTTTGACCGACTGTGTCGCTCGTTTGACCTGACAGGTGGGGCTGCGTTTCTGTGCTTTTCTCGTTGGGCCGTGGTTGGCTTTGCACGTTGTAGAATGGGCCAATTTGTTGATAAATAATTTAGGGAAGCCTGCAATGGACACGTGGGATCGATGAGCCTTTTATGCATGCGCCAATTCAGCCTGTTACTGTGGCATCGTTTTAGCCTGCTATGCATGGGACGCAGCGTAGACCTGCCGCTCGATTCAGCACGCACGCAACCAGACGCTCGATTCAGCACGCACGGCTGCTTCCGCTCGCTGCCGCTCGATTCAGTCCCCGCCACCGTAGAGCTTTTAAGTATTCCTTCCTTTGCCGGGCACGCAACCAGATGAACGGAACGGCACGCGCGCTCGCTTCAGTCGTGACGCAGGCGTCCGCCGCCATGCACGCATAGGCTCGCTTCACGGTCGTTTCTGTTGACGCGTCAGTTCACGCGTCGAGTCACGCGTCGAGGCACGCATCGGTTCACGCATTGAGCCAGTGAGGAAACGGTGGAAAAAAGCCTAGGCTAGACATACGGATCAACACCACGCCTCGATCCAGTGTGAAACACGGCATCTACCTCCTCCCCTCCCTTGGCTATTTAAACCGCCCCCGGTTACATCTTCCTCCACACTTCCATCTGCGCCACCACCTACAACATCTTCACGGACGTGGAGAGCATCTTCCCCACCGTAGGCAGCATGCATAGCCTCCCGTACTATCTCGGTGAGAACGGCCAGGAGGAGGAGTGAAGACGGCGGTGAAGCCCCTAGCTAGTGTGTTGGTGAAGATGTCGTGTTCGTTCTTGTTTGTTTCCCGTACTATCTATCTAGGGTTCCCATCTATCTAGCATCCCATCTATGTATGTCATGTTATATGTAAGCTCTTTGTATTCCGCGTTTTTTATCTAAGTTATGCGTGCTATGTTAAATGGTGTGTTATATTTTTATTGTATTCATGTATTGTTATATTGGTATTTTATTTGTCCCAGTTTAGGCACGGCAAATTTATTTATGAACTTGTAGTGTGTTTGTTGAGATACGCACACAAAATCAGAACAAATTTATGAACTAAAAAAGTAGGGTCCCAAAAAACTATCAAACAAGTCTAAAAGAAAAGGAACATATTTGTTACCACATGGTATATGTGGTGAGCCACCGAACCAAAATCAATATATCAGCAAAACTAATTCAAAAAAAAATGACCATAACTAATTCAGAAATAGTTATTTTGTGCATTTTGTAGACCCTTTGGTCCAGAGTTTGACCGAACTTGAAATGACCATAACTAATTCAGAAATAGATGAGCTTGGGCACCTAGTTATTTTGTGCGTTTTGTAAACCCTTGTATTTTACTATCAGAAATTGATGAGCTTGGGCAATCAAATTAAATCGTAGAAAGAAAATAAATTAAAAGGAAAAAAGAAACAAAGCCATTCTTCAAAAAAAATAAGACAGAGACATCGCGTGTTTGTGGGCCTCTTTCATCCTTTGTGGGCCTATCAGACAAAGTCATGCCACGGCCCAACCAAAGTTTGATTCTGTTTGGGCCCAACACGACTTGTTTTTTTTCCAGCACTCGGTGTAACCGACAAACTCAACTGAAGAAATGCGTCAGCTGCAGAAGAGATGATCTTGAGGGATTTGTGTTGCGCAAATACTGCTAACTGTCATCTGATGAAACTGAGATGATCTCGAGAGATACACATTGAAATCCATCGCATTAAGCAAACATGACATGGATTAAGATAAACAGTAACAACAAACCACACTAATTACATCTCTAACGAGGGTTGACCATCAGGTAAACAAATCCTAGAGCAACTACAAAAATATAAATCCTAAATCTATCAGATTAGCTTGCTTCTTCAGTTCAATCATCTGCTTCAAGTTCTTGTTCATCTTCTTCAATTCCCCCTTCAGATCCGCATCCCCCACCGTCGGAGCGACGCTGTCAGAGACCAAATTTTGCACAGCTGACGGCAGATTGACCTCGCGGATGTAATCACGCCTCGAATCAAGCACGCCTTTCCTTTGCAGCCTCCGGATGTAATCATCCATCCACTCAAAATGATTGCATTTCTTCACGATCTGAAAACGAAATCATGAACCCTAAAACACAAATCCGAGGGGGGGAAATCAGAGCAAAAGGATGCGAGTAGAACTCAGATCTAACCTCCCCCTCCGGCCTGCTCTCGCATCTGACGAACTCGCGCCCAAGGTTCCCATTCTTGTCCTCCTTCGAAGTCCACCGCTTCAGTGGAGCGATGCGTAGGCAGTCAGGACATCGCTCCACTGGCACTGGACCATACGTCGGCCACGTGGGGCTGGGGGTTGAAGTGGAGCTCGACATCTCGCCGGAGAGGAAGAAGCAGAAGAATGGCTGCTCTGTCGCCGGGGAAAGGGAGGGGGAATGGGGACGGGAATGGTGGGTGAGCACGGGCTGCTCTGTCTGTGGGTGGAGAAGGAGGGTACCGAGCCCCACTAACTCTCGGTCCCACCTGTCATTGGAATACAACGGCTCCCACGGCGCGGCCAATAAGATTGCAAGAACCAGCGTCACGCGGATTGCCCGCGGAATTCCTTCTAGAAGGCCATATCTGACGGCTTGCTTTTGGCGCTATGGTATGATCGGACGGCTGACGTTCGGCGCTAAGGTTTGGAGGGGTTTTGAGTGAGTCAACGAGTTTGACCGAACTTCAAATGACCATAACTAATTAAAAAAAATCAAAAAATTACAAACCTGACGCGGTTCGTCGGTTTATAAGATATAGTTACCAAAAAAAATAGACTTGGTGTAGGCACATTTAAATGAAAAATCCTTTTTTCAAGTGAGCCATCAAAATCAAGTTCAAATGCGCATAAAGAATTCAAAAAAAAATCAAAAAAATAGAAAACTTGTTCAAAGAGCTGTCATATGTGACATGGTTACGAGAAAAAAAATATAAACTTGGTGTTCGGACATTTTCATGAAAAAAGGTTCACACAAAAGAGCTATCACGTACAAAGCTACATAGAGTTCGAAGGAGAGGTGAGCCATCAAAATCAAGTTCAAATGCGCATAAAGAATTAAAAAAATCAAAAAAATAGAAAACTTGTTCAAAGAGCCGTCATGTGTGACATGGTTACAAGAAAAAAATATAAACTTGGTGTTCGGACATTTTCATGAAAAAAGGTTCACACAAAAGAGCTATTCCTTTTGGAGTGAATAAGAAGGTTCTGAACTTACTTTTTCATTTTCATATTTCAAACGTGTTTTTGATGGTTTTCAATTAAAAGCCTATTTTTTCAAACAAAATGTAATAATATGAAGATTAACTCAAAAAATAGTGATACTTCAATTGGACACTATATTGATGGAATAGGTGTTCCAAAAAAATATTGGCTCATTTAGACAAGGTCGGAAAAAAAACTTGGTACAAATGGGGATGTTTACCCTAGCTTCGGAGCTCGTTTCTAGCACATTTCTCATTCGGATTGAGAAACTTCAAATATTGGACTTGAAATGTTGGTTCAAATACATACCACAGACCAATGGAATTCATATCTTTGCACAGCTTCAACTTTGGCTCAAATTCAAATTTTGTTTCAAATTCAAATATTGCTTCAAATTCAACTTCTGTTTCAAATTTGAATTCTGCCTCAAATATGATACCAAAGTACAAACAACATTATTACAACTTATACTCAGTTTTCACAGTAGCTCAAATTGACAACACAAACACCTTAGTACAAATCTATAAAGTTCAAAGTGATCGACAAATTCAAATCTTAGACTTGCTCCTTGTGTTCGCAGATGGCTTGACCGTCTTGCTCCGGGTTTCCCTTGGTGTGATGTTCTGTGGTTTCACAATCATCTTGTTCTTGTTCCTTTTGTTTTTCACTTGGGATTGTGGCGGTGGCGGTGGAGGAGCTGCATCATCTTGATGACCAGTTGACTGTCATCTGTGGGTTCAATAATCTGTAAAGGAATGACAGGAACAATTACTTCCTCATGTGCTACAGCTGCAAATCCTTCATAAGCCATGGCTTCAAATTCTGCAAATCCATCAGTTTCTTCCTCTCTAAGCCTTTTCCTAGAGCTGGGTAAAAAAGAAGTAAGATTATAAGCCATCGGTAAAAAAGAAAACAAATGCCTAAAAAAAAGGGAAGGCACACATACCAAGCATTTGTTGCTGCATTCTCCTCTGCTTCTTCTTCATTGTCCATTGCTGCTGCATTCTCCTCCGCATTTGCTGCTGTCCATCATTCCTCTTCTCCAAATGATGCATCCACTCGATTGGTACAAAGCCTAGCAATGTGCCCAAGGATTCCACATTTTCTACACTTACGCTGTTTTGGTACACGACCCTCTTCACCTACTCTTACTCTGTTCTTTCTTGGTCTTCCTGGTGGTCTAGTCAGAACAGGAGCATGAAGTTTGAACCCTAGATCTACTATGTTCCATTGATCTTTTCCCAAGAGTGCAGGCACATTGTCAGCATAAGCAGCCCTAAATTTGGCCACAGAGAAATACTCAGAGTAGTACTGATCAACTTCACCATCTGCACCTCCGATAACTGTCATTAGATGCAGGGCATGTATGCATGGCTTCCCACGGATCTGCCATTGCCTACAACTGCATTCCTTAGTTTCTAGGTTCACTAGATATCTCCATTCCCTATTTTTATTGTCAGTATATGTTACCTCAGCAATGTGTGTGGATGATCGAATGCATTTCATTTTCAAGCCTCTTGCCTTGGCATGCAATGCCTTAATCAGTGATGGGAGCATAAGATGGCCAACATATTGTGTGTCTGCAATTCTTTTACGAAGAGCCATCTTTATCATTATCATCTGCCTCATCTTATCAAATGCTTGCCACAACAAAACCCCTTTCACTGACTTGAACTTTGTATTGAAGAATTCTGCAAGGTTATTGGTGACATAGTCTACTTTGCAGATTTCGTTGAATTTGCTTCTTGTCCACACCTGTCCATGATGTGCATCCAGGTACTCCTTCACCAAAGGATTGTGAGCATACAAAACTCTCAAATGGCGCTCATGCTTCCTCAAGCTGCATGTGTATGATGCTGGCCACAAATTATCATCATAAACTTTACCTTTGAACTTCTTTTTAAAATTCCGCGCTAGGTGTCGCATACATTCCCTATGCTCCACTCCAGGGAATACAATTCCTACAGCACTCTCTAAGCCCTTGCAAGCATCTGTGTGTATAGCTAAACCTGGGGGTGAGCCAATAATGTTGCGCAACTGCTGCAGAAACCAAACCCAACTTTCCTTGGACTCTGACTCCACCACACCAAATGCAACTGGGAATAGCCAGTTGTGTCCATCAACTGCAGAGGCTGCTACTAGGTGTCCTCTCCATCTTCCAGTTAAATGAGTAGCATCGACAGCCAAATAGGGCCTGCAACCATCCAGAAACCCTTGCCAGCAAGCCTTGAAACAAACAAAAGCCCTCCTAAAACACTCCTTCTCAAATGACTTCCCTTTTATTTTGAATGGAACTGTATGCTTGTCAATCTCTACAACACTCCCTGGACTGGCCATCTCCACTTCAGCTTTAAAGGTGTTAAGCAACTGAAAACTATCATTCCAATGACCATTAATCATGTCAAGAGCCCTTTCCCTAGCATAAAAAATCCTCATGTATGGAATTTTAATCTTGTACTTCTCAAACAGCTTCCCATGCAGTGCTGTTGGACCAAGATTAGGTTCCTCCCTCAGCCAATCCAATATTGCATCTGCCACCCACCTAGTTTTTGCTAGCTTGGTTTTGGCCTTCCCACCTCCCCCTCCAGGTGGACAAGCATGGTTGTGTGGATTTTTCTTTATCTGAAACAAAATAAAAACAATGATGTCAAATGCAATTAAGAAACATTACACAATGATCAGAAACAAAAAAAGAAGGGATGCCTTGTAGTACCTGAATTATTTTGCTCTTTATCATACAGGATGCATGCAACCTCCACCTGCATCTATCATATGGGCAATGAACAGTAAACCTCCCTGGATCACTCCTATCAATTACATTGGAGTTTTGAGTGAGAATGCAATATGTTGTCACTGCATTCCGACAGTCCACCATTGATTGGAAAATGGTGCCTTCACGAAGCTCAGGATTTTCCCTGTCCCACTCAATTGTTGGCATGTCCTCACCATCGTATTCATCCAAAATTAAGCTGTCACCGTTCTCCTCCTTCTCTTCATCGTCAGTGTCATCAAACCTAGCACGGCTGATGGGCTCCTCCACATATTCTTCATCAATTGCTCGCTGACTGGCTCTATCTACCAGTTCAGGGAACATCTCCTCGTCCTCATCATCAAGTTGAGGCACTGCATCGTCAGGTTCAGCATCTTCTTCTACAGCGACTGCAGCAGGGATATGAGAAGCAGCAGCACTACCGGCAGCAGAACCGGCAGCAGACATGTTGTGGCTTTCAGAACCACTAGCTTTACTTGGCGTCGACCTACAAGGTGTGCCGGGGCGCTGGCTATTAGCAGAGACAGATGATTTCTGAACCCCCTTCCCCTGCACCCGTTCTTTGCGTGGCTGAAGCACTTCGATATGAATTTTACCGAAATGACTGTCAGAATTCAAAGAAAATAGCAATCCCAGATGCTCGTCGCAAGTTAGTGGGACAAATCCTTGCTCGCTACTGTTGAAATAGCTCAGTTCAACAGCATCGGCAGGGCTCCAATCATACTCAGAACGGAGAGCCTGGCGCAAGCAATTGAACGACCAGCTGGTTTCTACCACCTTCGGATAGTAAAATCCAGTTAGCAGATGCGTTTTAGTGCCACGCAGCTCACTAATTTCCATTCTAACTGCAAGCCGAAAAGCTCGCGCAAGATCAATCCTATCCGATTGAAACATAAAAGGTTAGGCCGAAAGAAATTCAGCAAAATTCGAACGATTCAAGCGACTATTGGTCAAATACTGCCTAATTTACGAATTCAATCATCAATTCAAGGATATACGATGCTTACCCAGCTGGAATCCATGAATTATCCCCATTGGATTTGACCCAATCATCTCCACGGTCGATGGGCCGGAGGGAGCCCTGACTCGACATCGCTTGAGATGGGGAGGTGAGGTAGATGCGGCGGATACGGCACGTACGTGGCGGAGGGGGCGGGCGGGGCCACGGAGGGAACGGTGGCGGCGGAGGCGGCACGTCGGCGGCGGAGGGGGCGGTAGTGCTGATCCAGGTTTCAGTGAGCTTCAGTCAAGAGCGTGTCTCATTCGGCCCTACGCGGCCCCACTCGTCAGCACGCAACGGTCAAGGAAGGAACCAGCCCTACGCGGCCCCACTCGTTAGCAGTTAACGGTCAATGCATTGACCCGACGGCAAACGCCCATTATGTCCTTTTCTCAGAGTTTTGGACAAGGGGGTGGGGAAAAGTGAGCACAGATTTAGAGTGTGGGGACAAGTGAGTAGAACTAAGGAACCAGGGGCACAGAAATAAATATCCCTTCTTTTTTTTGTTATTTTCAGTACCATTTTGAAATTTGTAGTTGCTATGAATTTGTAGTTTTTAGTTGCACCTTTTTAACATGACCGTAAAATTTGTAATTAAAATGGTAGTTTAAATTGATAGTTTAAGTTGGTAGTTTAAATTGTTAGTTTAAATTATTAGTGTTAGCAAAATTGTTAGTTTTGTGTATGTTAGTTTAATTTGCAAAGATGTTAGTTTAATTTGCAAAGAAGTAATTTAGTGTTAGCAAAATTTAGGACTAATTTAGTGTTAGCAAAATTTAGAAGCATATTTTTAGTTTAGTTGTTAGAAAAAGAATTAGATGTTAATTTTAGTTGTTAGAAAAAAATTGTAATTTTAGAAGGTATTTGTTCAAAGATGTAACTTAGATGTCAGAAAAAATTAGATGTTAATTTTAGTTGTTAGAAAAAAATTGTAATTTTAGAATTAATTTGTTAGAAGATGCAAATTAGATGTTAGAAAAAATTATGCCATTTTCCTTAATTTGTTAAAATTGTGTTTTTAGTTTATTGTTCTCGGCGACGATGTCTCTGTTGGACCAGAGGGGTGATGTCCGGGACTGGGCTCCGCCGGACTGCCACTGGGAGGTGCTACCTTCCGGGATGCGCAGCTTGGTGAGGAATCCGGGTGACGTCGTCGACCTGGATCTTCTTTGGTGGCAGTCGCGTGGGCCACACTCGGTGCAGAGGGAGCCGGCCCCCGAGCAGGTGGTACGTCGCCGTATCAGGGAGGAGGACGAGCACGTCCGTCGCTACATGTATTTGTTGGATAGGCAGTATAGCAATAGTTGTTCGTTTCTTCAGAGGGTTCCTTATCATGTGAGCTATGACCCTGTGAGGGTTCCTTGTCTTTGGATGCGCAGCGCCGGCCGCTCAGCACCCCGCGGCTCAGGACCCGGTCTAAGTTAGTTTGAGAGGTTCATGCATGGGAGATGTATTAGTAATGTTAGCAATGTTAGCATTGTTTAAAATTTGTGTATGAAAATTGTTAAATAACACTTTAACAATTATGCTGCCCATTTTGTTTGATTATTCAAAATGACACTTTGCAAGTTTTTTCCCAAAATTTATAGAAACACTTTGCATATTTAGGTGACATGTGACCAAAATTGATTGCATATATAATTGATTGCAGGGACATTGAGCTATGGACTCCCCCGGCGGAGACGAGGAGTGTGAAGACCGAATGTATCAGATTATATATGGACATGCAAACCCGGGTGAAGAAGATACCGGTGAAGAAGATGCTGATGGCCCTTCACGTAGTTACCTGCGTGAAAAGTAAATGGGTTAGGTTGAGACTCCAAGTGCAGAGTGTGTAGTAAGTGGAAGACGTGTTTTCCCCACGAGGGGTGACTCGAGGGTTTAATATCGAACTCTCGGGGAATCAGTAGTGAAGATTTATCTTTCCTATCCTTCTTTTGGTTACCTACAAAACAAAGTAAATGTTTTGGTCCTCAACCTCACCTAGTGGTTGTCAAGCACAAGGTGTGAGAATGATATCAAGATAATATGCAATGCAAACAAGAAATAAATATGCAATGGTGGTAAATAAATATGCAAGGATGGTGGTAGCAATGATAAATGATATTTTTGGGTTTTATATGATGAATGCAAGATGTAAAAGTGTTTTTGTATTTTCGGATTTTTAAATGGCAGAAAATGGAAAAGTGGTAAAAGTGGTTGGAAAGGTGTTTCTTATGATTAAAAATGGACCGGGGTTCATGGTTTCACAAATGCACTCTCTCTTTAATAAAGTGGTAGACAATGGAACACTAGAGTTGACATATGAGATTGCAACACAACAGTTTAATGACAAGTTATAATTATATGGGCATCACGTCCTAACATAGAGACCTTTTGGTTATTAGTCTCTCTTATACTCCACCAAGATGCGAACTAAATCATAACACCTCAGTAATTAAGATAACTCAGAGTATAGCAATAAGTATCATGACATGAAGTTAAAATAAGAACATGCTAGATCTAGTCATGGAGGAAGTGGCAATGGTCACACCCACATCTCCGGTAGCATGGTATTTCTTTTTATCCCTAGTGAGGCAACAAAGTAAGGTAAAACACCAAGTGGATCGCAGAACTTTCTCTCACGTTCACTGCACTAGCCACCCCCCGTTACTCCAACTAATGCACACGTTCCCCCTCACACGCTCTCATAAACATGCTTGATCATGACAAGTAAATAAGAACGGGGTACATAATATGCATCTACTTTCATAACTGAAACAAAACCATTGCAATCTCAAACATATATTAACTCATAAAAAGATCCACCACAAAGGTATTACATAGATGACCGTAATCATGTTCAGCAGCTCATACGGTACTAATTAGTGAAGCTCAAGAGAGAGAGATACATAAGTTACTTCCACAAACCCATAGTCCAGAGGTGGACTACTCCCTCTTCATCATGGAGACGGTGGAGAAGTCGTTGGAGAAGATGGAGACCACGCCGGCAGCGCCCCGCCGGAGTTTTCCCCCTCCAATCTGCAACTCCAGGTCTCTGTTTCGGTGTTTCTGTGTTTCTGCGGCGCTCCTTCCAGAGAACGTCGGGGGACTATTTTTATAGGCGGTTTTAGGTCAAAACGGAGTCGGTGGAGGAAAGATCGACGGCAACGGAGCTCCGAGGCCAAAAGGGGGGTCCCACGCGGCCAGGTACATGGGCCGCGTGGGCCCACTCATCTGGGCCCTCGGGCCTCCGCTTGTTTGCTTCCTTCGCTCCCACGCTTTGTTCCTTCCAAAAACTGATGCTCGTAAATTTCCAGGTCATTTGGACGTCGTTTGGGTCCCTGAAACATTAAAATATAGAAATAGGGTTTTCTGCCTGCGCAGGGTTAATTCCATAAAAAATAGGAAACATATCAAATATTCCCAAAATCATTATAAAACAGTGATATAACCCTTATATGATGCAAATATGACTGGAATATAAGTAAAATAATGCAAAGTTCATGTATGCATTTTACATGCATCAACATCCCCAAGCTTAACCTATACTCGTCCTCGAGTATGAAGGTGATAAAACTAACATGGACTTTGCAATTTAATACTATCAATGGATATCAAAGATGATTACTATTGCTACATAGAGTCAAATGATTCATTCTTAAAAGGAGTAGCAATATGCAAGATAGTTTATGAAGTGATATCAAGTATTCAATGCAAGGATGTTCAATGATAATTCACAAAGTGTAACATAAAGAAAGTACTATGGACCACATGTATGCATAATGATAAGTAAGAACATCCTACAATGGTCATAGAGTATTGATGAAAATCTGAATATAAAAGGTGGACACTTTGGAAAGATATATATATGAGTAGAGGTAAAGCATGAATAAATTTCATCTAACTTCTGAACTTCTCTACTTAAGTTAATGATTGTAATATGGTAATCCTTGGTGTCAAGCTCTCATTCCCCTATCATAGCATCTTGAATGATTAAGTTTAAAGTGAAAGCAAATACGAGTAGTGTGCTTGACAAAGTACAGGTTGAAAGTCTCATGCCCCTTGAATACAAGTACCTACTCCATGTGTTACTCAACTTGGAAACAAAGCAAGTTCAAGTTAAATATCATTGTAAGTAATAATAGTATCATTAAGAGCGTCAACTGGGGTACCTCTTGTCCCAGGATATGGAACAAGCCCATATCAAAATGACAAGACAAACAAACACAATGAACAATCTCAACACCCTTTTTATTTACCATTAGATAGCTTTTTATTGTAAGGTGTATCACAGAAGGTTCACCATAGCATGTAAGTAAATTTCCACCATGAATGATGCATGGCTTAGATTAGCGGCCCAGGCGTCTCTCTAACCATTTATACAAACTCATTTAAACTCACTTCATTTCCACATTTATTTCACCCATGGTAAGCATCCATAAACAAAAGTACATGATATCAACTAAATGAATGAAGTGCATGTTGAAAGCTTGCCATGTGACAGCACATATGAGCTAACTCTCAACCAAAGACATTTGTCAAGCCCACAACATCATAATTTTAATCACAATGGGTCATATTTTATTTATGCAATGAAAGTAAAGTGTGCATCAAGTTCGAGAGAGCTCTATAACCAACTTTTCCCATAACAATCAACAACATAAGCATTTTCATTCAGAGGTATAGATAACACAAATATCATGATAAACATACTCGGAATAGCATAAAGCTAATAGGTAGATATGGTGGACTCACTGGAAAAACTTTGGTTGAAGGTGTTGGAAACAAGTTTTTGCTTGTTGGAATTTTTGGGCTAGCAAGAGGGAGAAAGTTGACCATCTAAATGCATGCATGAGTGTCCATAGAACTAACTAATCCATGTTAAAACAAGGTAAAATAACATTCAGCATCAAAACATGAATAAAAGATAGCTCTTGATAAAATACTTGCAAATTATTACTCATTAACAAGCTCATGAATCATGCAACTATATGTATCTTTTAAAATCAACTCAACATCCCTTTTCCCAATCTTATAATAGCATCCAACATAATTCAACCCAAATTTCCAGTAGCTCTCTCATATATAAATGATAGTGTGGTGGTCTCACAAAATAAAAATCAAA
This sequence comes from Poa pratensis, assembly GCA_947311845.1. Taxonomy (NCBI): domain Eukaryota; kingdom Viridiplantae; phylum Streptophyta; class Magnoliopsida; order Poales; family Poaceae; genus Poa; species Poa pratensis. The sequence goes on along the minus strand of CAMZMU010000094.1, from coordinate 4,758,456 downwards.
CCTAAACAAACAAAAAGACGCTCCAAGTTTATGCGATAAAGTGTTTCGATCGAAAAACAGAAGTTAGACGTGTGCAAACCGAGAGTGTGTAGGTCCAGTGGGGTTGTCTTCACATCCCCAAGCTTATGGTCTTCACCATCCTTGGATAGCTCTTGGTGCATCTCCTCTAATCCCTGTGAAAAAACTTCAAAACACCGTTTCTCCCATTTCTTTTTCTGTGGGGTGCATTAGTAGTGATAAACAAATAGATTTCTTGCTGCATATAATCCTTGAACAAAAATTCATATGAATGTCCAGAAAGTGTATAATGTTGTATGCCTACTCATAAACTCAATTGGATCAAAAAGATTCAAGTTAAAAGTTCTAAGCATGCATCAAACAAAATGGGACAGAATCTGTCCAGAAAAACAGCAGCAGCTAAACGTATTTTTCTACCCTACTTAACTTTGTCGAAAATTCCGAAAAATTCATGCATACAGAGGATGAAAAGTTGCATACAGTTCAAATATGAGCTCATTCGGAGTTACAGAATAAGAATTAAAAATCATACCGTGCACAGATTCGTGCAGGAATAAAATCTCCGAACGCTATAAGCAACTTTTCAACCAAAATGAGTAAAACTTGGCACTTTATTAAAAATTCCAGAAACTAAACTAAACACTAAGTCTCTTGTTACAGCAAGAGGACACAAAGAAAATCACAAATAAAAACAACCGGGTTGCCTCCCGTAAAGCGCTTTCTTTATAGCCATATAGCTAGGCTTCTTACTTGATGTTTATTGTGGACGAAGCTCATGAGGGAGCTTGAACTTTGATGTGTCCCTCTTCCTTGGGAAGTGTTCATGCATAATACCAGGATCCCATGGTGTTCTCAAACCAATCAAAATAATAGTCAAGTTGAACCCTAGTTGAGAGAAAAACAAAACACAAAAGTAATAACAACGAAGTCTAACTTTCTTTCTATGCATTGGCATTTTGTATATGAATGAATCACCATAAATAGAAGTTTCCCAATGCATATTAACAATATTTACTTGCAGCATATAATTATTAGTAACATAAAGAGGATTATTAAATTTATTATGGAATTCATTAGCATGCTTCCCTCTTTCAAAATAGTTAATAAGATCAATATCAAGTTTACTATCAGGATTGCAACAAAGATTTGGAACTAAAGATAGTTGCAAATCACATAAGTATTTCTCAACATAAGCAAATTTCTCCTCTATGGTGTAAGTAGGAGAGTTCAAGAACAAAGTAGGACTCTCATGAGTAAGAGTACCATCACAAACAGCAAGTATATCATTTTTATCCTCACATAATTTAGTAACAACTAAACATGGAGGTTTATCAATAAGCATAGGACCATCATCTAAAGCATTATCATATAACATATTTAAGCAATACTCCCCATTATCATCAATAAGTCCACTAGTAGCATTAATAGAAAGTAAAGGAGCATTTTTAGTTTCATCATAATAGCATGGGTTATCATAAACTTCTTTAGGAGTAAAATATTTAAGAAAGAAAACCTCCCTCAAAATACTCCATTCAATAGTGACTTCTTCATCCAAAGACCTGAACCAAATACGAGCATTATCAGATAAAGACAAATAATAGCTTCCTTTTTACCTGATCATCAGAAATACCAGGAAGCCTAAATAAACCACATATGTCTTCAATTGTCTCCACGTGTTCACGTGCAGACTTAGTTCCATCCCCTGTAAATGGATTTTTCATAACACTTTTAACATGACCAACGGGGATTTTAAATCCCACTTTAGGTACCTCAGACACAGTAGTTTCAACCACTTTAGGAGCAATAGCATAAGCATTTTCATATAAAGCAAGATGCAGCGAGGCACGATTCATAAATGCCATGGTAACAATGAGATAATAAAATTCAGCTTTCAAGTTTCCTTACCAAACTTCTTACCAATAGCTTAAAACACATATTAAAAACAACACTTAATTTTTATGGATTTTATGTTTTTAGATGAAAACTGAAAATAAAGTATGCAAACCGAAATATGATATGCAAGACAATGACAAAACAAAATAAATTGCTTTGAAGGTAAAGATGGATAAGATGATGCTCACGTAGGTGCAACCTCCCCAAGCTTAGGTGCTAGCACAAGTTGGTGATGAAGTTGACTTGGTGAGATATCCTTGGATAAACCTTTCACCAATGATTCCCCGGCAACGGCGCCAGAAAACAGTCTTGATGGCCCTTCACGTAGTTACCTGCGTGAAAAGTAAATGGGTTAGGTTGAGACTCCAAGTGCAGAGTGTGTAGTAAGTGGAAGACGTGTTCCCCACGAGGGGTGACTCGAGGGTTTAATATCGAACTCTCGGGGAATCAGTAGTGAAGATTTATCTTTCCTATCCTTCTTTTGGTTACCTACAAAACAAAGTAAATGTTTTGGTCCTCAACCTCACCTAGTGGTTGTCAAGCACAAGGTGTGAGAATGATATCAAGATAATATGCAATGCAAACAAGAAATAAATATGCAATGGTGGTAAATAAATATGCAAGGATGGTGGTAGCAATGATAAATGATATTTTTGGGTTTTATATGATGAATGCAAGATGTAAAATGTTTTTGTATTTTCGGATTTTTAAATGGCAGAAAATGGAAAAGTGGTAAAAGTGGTTGGAAAGGTGTTTCTTATGATTAAAAATGGACCGGGGTTCATGGTTTCACAAATGCACTCTCTCTTTAATAAAGTGGTAGACAATGGAACACTAGAGTTGACATATGAGATTACAACACAACAGTTTAATGACAAGTTATATTTATATGGGCATCACGTCCTAACATAGAGACCTTTTGGTTATTAGTCTCTCTTATACTACACCAAGATGCGAACTAAATCATAACACCTCAGTAATTAAGATAACTCAGAGTATAGCAATAAGTATCATGACATGAAGTTAAAATAAGAACATGCTAGATCTAGTCATGGAGGAAGTGGCAATGGTCACACCCACATCTCCGGTAGCATGGTATTTCTTTTTATCCCTAGTGAGGCAACAAAGTAAGGTAAAACACCCAAGTGGATCGCAGAACTTTCTCTCACGTTCACAGCACTAGCCACCCCCCGTTACTCCAACTAATGCACACGTTCCCCCTCACACGCTCTCATAAACATGCTTGATCATGACAAGTAAATAAGAACGGGGTACATAATATGCATCTACTTTCATAACTGAAACAAAACCATTGCAATCTCAAACATATATTAACTCATAAAAAGATCCACCACAAAGGTATTACATAGATGACCGTAATCATGTTCAGCAGCTCATACGGTACTAATTAGTGAAACTCAAGAGAGAGAGAGATACATAAGTTAATTCCATAAACCCATAGTCCAGAGGTGGACTACTCCCTCTTCATCATGGAGACGGTGGAGAAGTCGTTGGAGAAGATGGAGACCACGCAGGCAGCGCCCCCCGGAGTTTTCCCCCTCCAATCTGCAACTCCAGGTCTCTGTTTCGTGGTTTCTGTATTTCTGCGGCGCTCCTTCCAGAGAACGTCGGGGGACTATTTTTATAGGCGGTTTTAGGTCAAAATGGAGTCGGTGGAGGAAAGATCGACGGCAACGGAGCTCCGAGGGCCAAAAGGGGGGGTCCCACGCGGCCAGGTACATGGGCCGCTTGGGCCCACTCATCTGGGCCCTCGGGCCTCCGCTTGTTTGCTTCCTTCGCTCCCACGCTTTGTTCCTTCCAAAAACTGATGCTCGTAAATTTCCATGTCATTTGGACGTCGTTTGGGTCCCTGAAACATTAAAATATAGAAATAGGGTTTTCTGCCTGTGCAGGGTTAATTCCATAAAAAATAGGAAACATATCAAATATTCCCAAAATCATTATAAAAAAGTGATATAACCCTTATATGATGCAAATATGACTAGAATATAAGTGAAATAATGCAAAGTTCATGTATGCATTTTACATGCATCAGATGCCGGTGAAGAAGATGGGGTAATTGGAGACGATTACAGCTCATAATTTTTGAACGAGTCCGGTGAGGGAGTTCAGCAAGAAGAAATTTGCAGAGAGGAGGAAGTGCCTTTAACAAACTCCGGCGAGGTATATTAAGCCTCCGTTGATCCATCACTAGATGCATTAATTGAGTTGTATTGCAGTTATTAACGAATCATTTTTTCTTTTAGCCCTCCGGATCAAGCAAATCTTCAGCTGCTAAAAAGACGAAACGAGGCCCGACCAGAAGGTCGGCCGATGGTGCAAGGATATCGATCGACAAAGTTGGTGATAATGGCGATCCGCTGGAACCCAGAGAGAGCCGCCATAAATTTATAAATCAATGCGGAGTTCTTGTTAGGGACTTGGTCCCGATCATCCTTGAAGAATGGCATAAGCCGAAGGACGACAACAAGGCAGCTAGTTATGTTGATGACAGAAGAATTTTTTTGCTTTGGGACACGCTCTTGACACATGTCAACCTACCGCCAGGTCTCTCAGAGGACAAGAAGGACAAAGTCAAGCAGTGGACTTTGAAGAAGATGGCTACACAATTCCAGACCTGGAAGAAAAATTTATGGAAAAATTATGTAGCAGCGGAGGAACAAGATCCAGAATTCACTGGACCACTAGAGAAGTTACAAAATGACTGGCCCGCATTTGTGAAGTTAAGAAAATCGGAGGCCGTTGTGGCCCGATCGGAAATAAATAAGGCAAATGATGCGAAGAAGACATATCACCATACTTTGGGCACAGGTGGCTACAAGACTGCCGTGCCTAAGTGGGAAGCCTTTGAAGCAAAACTGCTTGATCGAGGGATCATTCCACAGACATCAGACTGGCCCGAGAGGTCCAAGTTGTGGTTGTTCGCGCATGGGGCAGGGTTGGACCCACAGACATGGCAGATTGTTGCAAAGGGAAAATGGACGGAAAAAATTGAACAAGTAACCAAAGATCTTGTGGCCGCAATAGAAAAAGTTCGAAAGGGAGAGTACGTGCCCGACAAAGAGAACGACGAGCTGACACTCGCCCTCGGGAATCCTGAAAAAGTTGGATGAGTACGAGGCTATGGACCCGGTGTTTCGTGGAAGCAAGGGTTTCCGGAGGACGTTGAAACTTATAGAAGACGTCATAGAAAGAAGAAGCAGGAGTTAGACCGGTACGAGGCTATGGACCCGGTGTTTCGTGGAAGCAAGGGTTTCCGGAGGACGTTGAAACTTATAGAAGACGTCATAGAAAGAAGAAGCAGGAGTTAGACCGGTTATCGGAATTGGAACGCAGGGTGCAGCGGCAGCAGGAGCAACTAGACTCAATTAGTCAGCAAAGGGCATCTCAGCAGCAGCTAGAAGGTCCTGAAGTCGAAGCCGTCCCATCTGATCAGCGGAAAAGCAGCGTGGGTTCCACGCAGCTAGAAAATTCTGAATTCGAAGCGCCAGCGGCTCACTACCCCGTGGATGATATCACGGAGAAGACAGACTGTGAGCTACATATGTCAATGAAGAACATATCCTTCAAGGTGGCCGTTGGCTATGCTTTACCAAATCCATCTGAAGCAACCTTCCATCTCGGTGGGATTCCAACTGGCTATGCTCGTGTCGGGGTGGATCAAATTATGCCGGGATTTGAGACACTGGAGCTTGACATTCCTGGAGGTGACGAGGAGAAGACACTGGGAGAAGTCAGGCGTGGTATTGTTCTATGGAACAAGAAAAAACATCGTGTTTCCAAACTTGGCGCCAAGGCCACCGACTCCTCCGAGTAGCAATCCCCCACCTCAAAGTCCATCCCACCCCGCTGATTGGGAGCTAGCCCCAAGTCCATCGCCCGTGCCGTCCCGTCAGCCGACTGCGCCCACTACTAAGTCGTCCATCGCCCACACCGTCTCGACAAAGCGGAAACTAAACTTCCCGTCGACATATACACAGAAGAAAAGTGCATATAAGGAAACTCGAGAGGAACGCGAGTTGCTAAAGCCTCTTCCAAAGAGAAGTTACGACTTGTCTCCAGAGGAACTCGAGGCGGAGGTGAGAGCCGATGTGAAAAGACAATTAGCACCGAAACAGCCCCCGTCAAAGGAGATAATACCACCGGAAAAAATTGCAAGATGTTTGAAAAATCTATCGAGTGGACCGCCACAGCCGCCTGCTTTGCAAGATGACTATGACCGCTGTATTAGGAAAACATATAGTCAACAGAAGGAGGAGGAGGAGGCGGCATATAAGCTAAAGAGGGAGCAGGAGCGGACAACAAAAAGCGGGAAACAAGTGGCCCAGCTCGAAGAACAGGCAAATCAGTCGATCCCCCCGCTCAAGGTGATGCCCGACGTACAACACGACACTGGTCGCATAGGCGACACTGGTTACCCCATAGAGTATCAGTATGCATGGACATATGTCAACGGGAAGTCACTGGTCAGATCTGAGGCGGTCCAGTCTCTAACAACACAATTGCGCCACTTGCATCAGTGGTACATGAAAGCCGCAACGGACGGGCATGACCACTTCTGAGTGACATATAGGAAAGAGCATTACTTCACCGATGACGCGATGTATATTCCGTTTTCTGAAATTTTTCAGTTATTCAATCAAGACGCCCTCGACAAAGCCCTCGTCAGTTGCTATTGTTTGTAAGTGATTTATTTCTGCAATTTAATTGAGTCTCTAGCTTAGCTCGTTCATTGCCTGTAATTATCTCACTATATTCTTTTATACGCCATTATGCAGAATGAAGATTGTCGAATGCAGAAGGAACGCCATCTTTGACATTGGGTTCGTTGACCCTTATTACAATCATGAAGTTACCGTAAGGGACCATGCCGAGGGCACAGAGCAAAACTTGCTCCGGTTTTTAGTGAAACAAAATACCTGCACAGAAATATTTTTTCCTTACAACTTCAAGTGAGTGTTACTGTCTTGTACACATTTTATTTTGCTTACTCAATGTTTAGCGCAATCGATGAGTTATGTATATATGTACATATAAACATGCGCAGATTTCACTGGATTCTGCTAATCATTAGAGTTGACGAAGGAGTTGTTGAAGTCATGGACTCTTTAAGGAAAGATATGGACGAGTACCTCAACTTGCAAGAAATGCTCCAGAGGTAATTTCAATCATTAGCGCTCTATATCGACCTCTTTCGTTCATTTTCTGATATCAAGTAATTAATAACTCTTTTAATCATTTTCTTTTGTCGGGCAGGGTTCGGAAACGGTTCACCGAGAAGGTTAAAGGGGAGTGGAAACCGGAGCTGGATTTTTATTCCACCAAGATAAGTAGTACTATATATCTAGGTCCGCACAACTCTTTAATTCTAGTTTCAATACCATTATCAAGCTTGATTATTATTTGATTGAATTCTATTCTTTGTAAAGTGGTGTCTGAGGCAGGAACAAGGGACTAATTTATGTGCATACTACGTTTGTGAGTTCATACGCTCTTGTGTCACTGAGCGGAATAGAGATAAGAGATCATTTGAAGTACGTAAACACTATTTGCAATTTTTTTATTACCATATTGTGTTGAGTTACATTCATAATTTATTTTATGATGATTTCATATATATATATATACACACAACTCACATATTCATATTGATCTAGATGGAACGAATGCGGGACAAGCTCATACCAACGAAGCGTCTAAGAGCAATTCAAGAGGAATTGGCGGGATTTTTGAACTGGGGGTCATAAAGGAAACCGGAGAATTTCATCACCGTAGTAATTATATTATGCCTCCATGTAAATGACGTGATCTCGACGCGAGAATTTCATTAAAGCAACTTGTATGTGTATGTATATATGCATCAACGTGATCTCGATGTAGTATAAACTCTATGTATACGACTTTTTTTTGCGCATCAACGTGATCTCCATACAAAAAGAATTGAATGGAAAACACAAAATCCAAACCCCTAATGCCCTAAACCCTAAACCAGGAAAAATAAATAAATAGAAAACAAAAAGCAGAAATTTTTAGTCCCGGTTGGTAACACCAACCAGGACTAAAGGTCTTCCCGGTGGGCGCCCGGCTGTGGCCACGTGGAGGCCCTTTAGTCCCGGTTCGTGGGCAACCGGGACTAAAGGGGGGGGGGGGGGGGGGGGCTTTAGTCCCGAATTTCTTGTCCCAGTTGCAAAACCGGGACTAAAGGCCCTCTGGAACCGGGACTAATGACCCGTTTTCTACTAGTGTAAAGATATAGTACTCCTCGGTGTATCGGTGGCCAGTGATCTCATAATCGACCTCTCGAGAATTGCCTTCCGCGAGCCGTAAGAATACCGGAGAGCGTTGACATACGTTGATATCATTGTGAGGATCCGCCATGCCAAAGAAATAGTGTGAAATATAGAGATCTTGTGATACCATAGCTTGAAGTATGAATGTGCACTCTCCAACATGTTTGTTATATAACCCATGCCAAGCAAATAGAAAGTTATTCCATTTCCAATGCATGCAATCTGTGAGTCCAACCATCTCAGGAAACCCTTTTGAAGCATGTATTTCCAACAATCGGGTCGTATCCACAACATTTGGGGTACTGGATACGTCTGTCACAACTACGAATGGTGAGCCTAGCTAGCTTGTCATCGACAAAGAGGCCCGTCAGCATTGTTTAATGGAGCAAACCACCTCGCCGGTTCCCCGGGCGGGTGTTGCCGCCTCCCCACGTGGCGGTGATGCGGCTTCTCCATGCGCCACCACCATTAACATCGCCGATATTTCATCTTCGCCTCCGTCGTCCACATGTCATCCCCGTCTTAATCTACCCCTCCCGACGTGCTGCATCGATAACTACGCCCGCACCTATCCATGCCGGTCACCGATGCACTCCGATGACCAGGGACAAAGCTGGAGAAAAACGACAATGGGTTCATCTCTATTTTTCCTTTATGACATTGGGGTCATTCTCAATATATTGGTCTTACATTATTAGTATTTAGTGCTAATTGATGAAGGAAGTTCAAATTTCCATTGGGGTCAGCTGACCCCGGTGCTCTCATGGCAGCTCTGTCCCTGCCGATGACATGGCACACAACCACGATACTGGCGACTCTGGATCAAACCTCTTCAAGTAGAGTCTCACTATGGATGAGGCTAGGGTGTTCTCCTCCCACGACATCCTCGCGCCGCTGCTCACCGGCACCGCCGGCACAAGGAAGATCTACGCGCTCCGGGGATTGCTGATAGCGAAGGTGAGGGAGACACTCTTTGCGCCCTTGATTGTGAGGCGTGGGATGCCCTCTTTGAATAGGGAGGGCCGCTGCCCTCGTGAGGTTCAAGGGCACCTTACCGCCGACATGGTTCAACGCCGACGAGCATAGGGCGTGTTCGGTAATGCTCGGTTGTACGCTGGAGTTGTAATCCAACAAGTCCATCACCGGCCCGCCAGGATGCAGGGCTCACCACTGCGGGGAACTCTACCGCTCCGCACGCCGAAGCACGATCCCTGGGGCACGTCGAACTTGCACGCCCAAGCTAGCCGGACACAGGCACGCCATCGCGGGGTGGGGTGGTCCTCGCCTGACGAAGCGGGCCCGGAGGATTACCGACGGATTTTCACGTCCCGTCGCCTCTACGCGACGGTGATGAATACCAAGACGTGTCGGGTCTCTGGCACGCCTTTCATGCGTCCGCGAACAAACTGCGTTATTGTCGTGTCTGTACCGCCATCCCGGCGATCCCGAGGACTGTCCTGGCATCACATAAGTATTGAAGATGACGGCGGCGGAGGCCGGCATAGTCAACCGCTCCTCCTTTGACGACGAGGATTAGGGTAGTTTTACTTTATATTTAGTTCAAATTTCATATAAATATCAAGAAATTTAAATGAAATATGTTAGCAACATTTATATTTGAGGGTACAACTTTTTTAGAAAAAGTTTTAGGCCGCTGCTAGGATAGTCGTCCCATAACAAATACTCACTCTGTTCCAAAATTATAATATGTTTTAGTTATTTTAATGTGTACTACATATAGATTGAATCTAGACACTAAAATGCGCATAGATACATGCAAATTCGAAAAAGAAAAGGTAAAACATAATTATAAATCAGAAATGGAGGGTCTATCGGACACATTATGAGGGGCGAAGATTCTTGAGCTGTCCAAATCCATGATGTACTCACGGGTACCAATCTGTCCTAGGAGGGGGTACTGTACATGTTAATGGCTGTCTCTTTCCGGTCCTGTGCCGTGACAAGCTCATCACCACCTACCTGTACGTATTGCTGGGATTAAATTCTTGACGCGCCTCCCATGGCCACTGCGTGGAAGTGGAACAGCCTTGTGTTAGCGTCCCCGTCGCCTTTGAGCCAACGCATTCTTGATCTATGTCTCGCTATTGTGCAGCCACAAAATTCTTCTGGGGAGAGATGTCTCGCTATTGTGCATTCAAAGTACTCCTTTAAGGTTGTGCTATCTTGAGGTATAAGTCTTCCCATCCTCTTATGTCCCCAGTCCTCCAAGAGTGATTGGCCGGCTGTACCGAAGAATAGGTCATCGATCCAAATGCATGAACGGATCGACGATTGCCAGGTCGCAAACCCACCTGTCACCCGACACTTTGATGCAGCGGGTGACAATATAATGCAAACTGTTCTTGTGCTAGTATCATCGGCGATAATGCATCTGGCACGGGTAGAACGTGGAGTTATCGACATGACCATTCTGCAACAATGACACTCGACGAATCGGGCTCCGGTCACTTCAGTGTAATCATGCACATATCGACTCCTGACGGGATTCAGATCTACTGCGACCAGTTCGCGACCTGCCCGTGGATGATGCGGCGTCCACAAAGTATCAATTAAGTAGTCTAAGATGGATGTTCTAACGTTGAGAGCTGAGCTCACGCTGGGCACAACTGCACAAGGGGGTATGAATACCTGGGGAGAAGAACCGGAGAACAAAATCCAAGCGCTACTGTAACTGAACTGAACCAGTCCATGCGGCAAACTGGTCTCTGTGCTCAACGACGGCGTGGCGGCGACGGCCCTTCGTTGAATGGCTCTTCATCATCCCTTAGTATACTAGATAACCCGTTGCGCCACGAATCAGGTCGGCACTCAAGCCATAAGTTTTATCTTCTTGTAGGGACGCATGTCGATAGATGGCGGAATCAGGGTGTATAATTGCAGTATATCAGAATTCGGAAGTAATCAAGCAAGAAAATGACACAAGCAAAGAGGATCAAGCAATAAACTACAATTTACATTATCAGGATAAAACTTGCCAATACAAATCTGTTGGACTGTCATGTAAGGTTTCACTATGGCCTTGTTTACTTCTAATGTATTTGGAGTGTATTCTAGAAGAATTGAGGGGTTTATCCCGGATCTTGGAAAATCCCCAATAGTCCGTTTACTAGTCCGGTTTTAGAAGGGATAATCCCCAAATATCTCCTACCAACCACCTCATTTTTTGCCTAAATTGAAAACTCTAACCCATGCTAGTGTATCGTGGGGGAAGAGTATTTGTGAGAATTTGTTGGAATTGGATGAAAGCAAGAATTTCACCAAATCCCCTCCCATCCCCAATCCCCTTGGAGATGAAAATACACCCCAAGTAAACAATGCCTAATGGAAAGTATTGTCTTATGTGGGCCTTGTTTGTATAACTACATCTTGTTAATTTATACAGAGTCGACGGAATATAGCTAACAGATGGAACACGCGCATTAAGAAGAGATATAACCACGAATTGTTAGGTAACTAGTGGAGCTGATGGAGTAGCCTTTCAGGCCAAGGGAAACAAATATAGACAACTCATGTTATTGGTTCTCTGCTTGTAGGTGATGACTGTACCAAACATTATGTTATTCATATCCATAGACAATCTAAAGAACAGAAATAGAACCCATTAAAACCATAGGCTCACGAAAAATGTTGAATTTCTTTACTCGGGACCATTATTAGTCCAGTCTCACCTTAATGGCACAAAGAAGCATTTTCTAGTTCATCTCTATTTTATGGATGCATAATTGAAATAAGGAAATGTATAACGAGTGTTTCAAAACAGAGTAGCTCATGAAAATTTGCTCAATATCGTGCCTCGGAACCAGTAACGTTGGTCCAATGTCACCTTAATGGCACAAAGAAGCATTTTCTAGTTCAACTCTGTTTTACGGCTGCATTATTGAGAATAAGCTGAAGTATTGAGTGTTTCAAAATAGAATAGATCAAAAAAAAAAATCGAAGTCTATTTCTCATAATTTCAGTTTCAGTAATTTAACCTCAACCTATTTTTTGTTCTGCTATATCCTCAGTGGAGTTGGTATTATCATTCTTCTTCCGAACTTTTTTCTAATCTATAACAAAAGGACAGAGATAAACGAAGGCAAGCAATATGTGCTTCTGTAGAACAACTCAATCTCTATGAAATCATTTAGTTCTTGCTGCAAAACATAATAAAAGGGAAGAGTTCTAGATTTTGCATTTGGAAGATTTGTGTTCGTAACTAACACATGAGAATGAGTATTAAGTCTTTGAGCTGACAAAATCCTTATTCAAAAGTAGATAAACATGACCCTAAGTCACAAATGTTTATCTTTTTTCCCATAATCTACAAAGGTACAATAGGGATTCCAAGGTTGCGTACCAGTGATTACAGTGCAATGGCCCATAGTATTCTTCTAAAAGCATAGTTAGACACAGTTAGAGAAAAGGCAGCCACTGCTCACTTTTTTTTTTAGCGAGCACGCCAATGGCGTACCTTATATTTATAGGGGATAGAGTTATAATTACAAGAGAGCATCACCACCTTACAAGCAAGGCGAGATGCGGAACAACTCCACTCCACTCCACATCTATGGACTACTCATGGAGGATGGTATCTCTCTCCCTCGGCCACCTGCTCCCAGGTGCCCCACTCATCTCTAATCTTCCTTGTTAGCTGCAAAGGCGTACATTGGTTCTTCCTGTTGTTGAATGCCCAGGCGTTCCTGTGCTTCCAAAGACTCCAGCAAATGAGAATGATTAGGGTGTCCATCCGATGCCTATCTTGCCCGTGCACTCCTCTCCTGGCAACCTCCCACCAGTTCTCCAAGTTGTCATCATAATTTGGTGTTGGCAACGGCATTCTCAACTCTGTGGCACACCGGAACCATACTTCCCGGGCGTAGACACATTGCAGAAGCAAATGATCTACCGTGTCTTCCTCCTGGAGACACACAAAGCAGGCGGAAGTTTGTGCCTGAAGGTTGTGCCGATGCCTCCTGTCAGAGGTCCAAAGCCTATACTGAATGGCTAGCCAAGCAAAAATGCGGCATTTAAGCGGGGCTTTAGATTTCCAAATCCATGTGTTGGCCTTGAACTCCTCACGGCCGAGACAGAGTCTGTTATAGGTGTCCTTTGCCGTGTAGGATCCAAGTTTGGCACAGGGCCAACTGAATGCATCATCAGCCTGAACATCACGCTGCACTGATGTTGTAGCAAGCCAAAGCCTAAGGCATTGGGCAGCCACCTCCTGTGTCATTTCCCCTTGAACATCCTTCAACCAGTTGTGCTCGTGTAAGCCCTCCTCGACAGTCCTCTTGTTCTTGATCCGTGTGTTAACCATGGCGACAATTGCGGGTGCTATGTTTGTCGCTGTCAGGCCTCCGATCCATTTATCTGTCCAGAAGAGGACATCGTTGCCCTTTCCAAGCTTGATAGCAGCTAGGCTCCGGAACACTTCCAAGGTTCTGGTGTCCTTCATCATCGGAAGCCCCTGCCAAGGACGCTGCTTGTCCGTTCTTTGCAGCCATGCCCAACGAGCTCGAAGAGCCAAACCCTGCAGCCTTAGGTTTTTTACTCCAAGTCCTCCTTGGCTGGTCGGTCTACAGATTTTCTCCCATGCTACAAGGCAATTTCCTCCATTGACTTTGTCTTTCCCAGCCCAAAAGAATGCGCAAAACCAGCGATCAAGCTCCTCAAGCAGCCATGGTGGTGCCTCTGCGACAAGCAGGTGGTGAACAGGACGTGCCGCCATCACAGCTTTAATCAGCACTAGCCGGCTGGACCTCGCTAGCAGGCCTCGCTGCCATGCCGGCACATAGGCAATTGCACGATCCAGCATGGGCTGCCACTCAGCCTTGGTGAGTGGCCGAAGGGCCAACTGAAGCCCCAGATATGTAATTGGGAAGCAGGCAGTTTTACATCCCAGAGTGTTCTGAACTCGAGCTTCCTCCTCCTCAGAGCAACGAATAAAAGTGGCAGTAGTTTTCTGGTAGTTCATGCGCAAACCAGATGCTTCTCCGAACAGGTTCAGAATTTCCTTAACTGCAATCAGATCAGAGATGTTGGGTCTGCAGAAGAGGACTATGTCGTCAGCGAACGCGGACATCCTCTGTAATGGCCTTATACCTGGCAGGTTGGTCAGAAGTTGGTTGTCGACCGCTCTCGTCACCAACAGAGTGAGTACCTCCATAGCTAAAACGAAGAACATAGGCGAACTTGGGTCTCCTTGTCTCAAGCCACAGGCATGCAGAAAACTCCTTCCTGGAACTCTCACTTTGAATGCAAATACACACATATCCCCCTCTTTCAGCTCTACGTTGGCCACGAATCGAGTCAAATTCAATCTCATAGTAGACTATCTCTGACATGATTATGAGGGCCCTTGATCAATACTTCAACAATCGTGTCGTGTCTTGATGCACGGACATCAGGAGTAATCGATACCCCTTTTAGAGATTCGGCACGGGGCACTAGGATGCTAAGATCGGTTTCCTAGGGGGGTGAAGATCGATCCAATGAGCAAACTCCGACGAGTAAATCAGATACACAACGAGTTACCCAGGTTCAGGCCGCCCGAAGGCTAAAATCTCTATTGTTGCATGTCTGGATCGATGAGTTCATCATGGTGGTGGCTACAAGGTGGTTCCCGAGTGTTAACCGGGGAGTCGATGGCTGGAGGAAGAAGAAGAGCAGATCATGCCCCGGAGGAGATCACCTCTCTTTCTTCTTCTCCTCTACCTTAGCTAGGAGCCTAGGACTTTAGCTATCTCAGATCTTTCCTCCTCTCGGTGGCATTTGTCCTCCCTTTATAGGCCAGGAGGCTGCCACAGGCGGTCACGCGAGAGGCATGCTCCAGCGTATTGGCGGGAAAGCTAAAAGGTGAAAAGGTGGCAGAGAAGCGTGGCAGCGTCTCCGTCCTTCGCGCGTCGTGGGTTGGTGAGATCCCAAAAGCACACCCGCTTTTGGGAGGGACATAACTGGGCAGGTGAGCCTGACATGCCCACCCTAGCTGTCCCCCGATGACATCACCACGGCATGATCTTGTTCCCTCCGTTCTTGGTGTCCAAGTCTTCTTGATCTCATCCCTTTGCTTGAGGAGGAGTGCTTCTCTTCTGTGGGTCCGGGGAAGGCAGGTGAACCACGCTGCATCGTGGAACTAGTCCAGCCAGCCCCCGGGCGTTGCTCTTCTCGGGTCGATGTCCTTGGCTCCCGGGTAGCCCCTCTGGAGGGCTTCCCGGGTTCATCTCTCCGCAGTATATTCTTCCAAGAAACATTAACACCATTTGTCCACCAACCACCAGTTCTTCATATCGCAGCCTCAGGAACAACATCATGTCCTTCAGAAAATGGTCAATGGCCCTGTTTGGTTAGACTTATTTCTGGCTTTTGGCTTATAAGCAACAAAAGCACCAAAATGGATGCTTTTGGCTTTTGGTTTATACCATAATGTAACAATGTCCAGCTAAAAGCCAAAAGCCAGGTGCTTTTGTGGCTTTTAAGCCAAGTATAAAAAGGCATAAATAAGCCCAACCAAACAGGGCCTATTGTTTCGCCACAGGCCGTGACGTGGTCTTGGCAATATACATGTTTGCTTTGTTCAGACACATTTCATTCTTGAACGTTAAATCACCTGGAAGCTACAATATGATTCCACGCTAGTCTTATACTCTTATCTAGGACCTAGGAAATTATTATATGAAAGCAATGCTACATATGCAGATACAAAATAAGAGTGGCTTACTTCAGAGCACCAGTTGAGGTAAAATGACGAGTGAAATAGATGAACACTCTGGCGAGGGAAAATCTTGGTGTAGTAGGAGCCAGGCAGCCCAGCAATATAAAAAGGAGGCAGTGCTGCTTCCTTATACTTTATTGCAATTGACTCCTTGAACCTCTCAAGTGACTGGAAGACATGGTTGAAGTCGTTTCCTGGGAGATCGCCGAGGAAGAATTGAAGCTCCATGAGACTGCCACGGAGCTTGCCGCAATGGCAGCATATCTCTTTGATGGCTGCACCACAACCGTGTGCACATCTCTCCCAACCTTTTCAAGCACCATCTTAGGCTCTAACAAAGCTTTCCGCTAGTATAAGATATGCAATGGGTGAATAAGCAATAAGAGGCCAGGTGATAACTTTAAATGGATCGAGTAAATAACAATTGTAAATGGATCACCCTTTGTTTCGCACAGCTGTACGAGGTGAGCACAGAGAGCAGCGGGCGCCGGCAGCTCAACGGTTTTCCGTCTGTGGTTAGCGTCTAGAGTTGTCAAGCCAGTGTTTAAACGATTTGTTGGTGATATTATTTTTTTTCGTCTGAATAAGCGTCCAACTTTGGACATACCCTAATATTTGTTGCACCCTATCTAAGTGCAGATTTTCTACTGAGTAGTAATATTAAGCTATGCATCTAAGGAAATGTTCGGTTCTCTTCCATAATAACGTTAATTTTGTGCTACAAGTATGGCAAGCGACAACTTCTGTGGCGACCAAATCAGTTGCCACACTACTTGTGGCAGAACTTGGGTAAATAGAGGCTACGATAGGAGTGGAACAGTGTTGGGAAACTAAACTTTGCAACTAGTTGCTCCCACAACTGTTTATGCATGTCGCACTTTCAAGTATCCTAAAAATATGAAATAAATCATGGACATTGACTATGTTGTTTCTCATGTATCCACAAATTTTCGTAAAAAAATTGGACAATATGTGGCCTGTATAAAAAGACAAATGACATGTGAATAGTACATGATACTATTTACTTGTGTTTTCTCTTTTTTGCACAGGACATATATGGTAATATTTTGGGATGAAACTTTGTGGATGCACTAGAAACAACATAACGAATGTCCATGATTTATTTCACATTTTTTTGAAACTTGAAAGTAGTACATCTGGTAATGGGTTGCGTGCGCAACTAGTTGCGGAATATTCAACTGTGGCACGCCAGAAGCCCACAACTGTGGCTTCAACCAAACGCTTCCCACACCTGCGAAAAGTGCCTCTAAATAAAGGTTTGGCAAAGTGAAAAAACAAACATGAGCTAAGTTTTTAGGGTAGCGGGATCTTATCAAACCTTCCGAGGTTCCGATTGATCAAAATGACAATCCATTCAGTATTTGAACTAGTCGTGAGATCATCAACATCACCGTATTTGTTACTGATTTCCTCAGGAAGAGCCCCCTCACGCTTCTTAAATAAAGCAACATGCTTCTGGTAATCTTCAAGCTCCTTCTCCAACTGCTCAATGAACTTGCTGGTATGTTGAAGAGATTGTTCATACCTATATTTCCCCAAGGCCTACGAATATGGAGATGACGTCAGTCAATTCAATCTATTAAAAGATAGTATGCTAGCTCATACAAAAACAAGCAGGTTGGTCGGTACCAAAGAGTGTCAGGAGGCGACATGCATGACCTCGAGGGCTCCTCGAAGCCGCCGTGCTCACGCGCACCATCCCCGCACAGCCGTCGCGCGTCCGTCAATCCCGCAGGAACGTCGGAACAGTAGAGCGGAAGACGAGATGTGCGATCGCATCGCTGGTTGGTTAGCAGGGGCATCCGGACGAATCAGAGAGCTAGAGCGAGAGATGGGTGGCGACGGAACACGAGCGTAGAGCCCCGGCGGCCGGTTGCTGCAGATCCCTGTGGCGGAGGAGGAACCGGGGCAGGAGGGACGCCATGGCGACGGCGGCGGTGGCGCTCAGCTCCGGCCGCCGGAGGACGTCCCAAGGGTTTCAGGCAGGCCGAATGGGTTCGTTTCTTGGTTTGTTTGGGCTAGCGGGGCGGCCTGGATGGGTTGGCTATTCTCGTGTGGGCCGTGGCGACGGCGGAGGGAGAAAGCGGGCGCTGGGACAGGTGGCCGCCGCTGTCCGTCCAGTCCAGGTGAGGTTTCGCTCGCCGGAGGGCGATACGAGCCGCATCCCCAGCCCAGCGTGGCCCAGGTTGCTTTGGACGCTGCCGTCGCGACTCAACCTCGACTCAGCCACTTCTGGCTTCAAAAAAAAAAAAGACTCAGCCACTTCTCTCCCAAAAAGCGCCGCCATTTCAAACCCCCCGAGCGCCGCCATTTCAAACCCCAAATGAAGAAGAAGCCGGCGGCGGTGGCCAAGAAGCCGACGGCGTCAACCAAAAGGCGCGTCTCCGGTGGAACTGCCGTGCGCTGGCCACGGAAACGGGCACGGGATGGCAGCTGCGTCGGCCCCGATCTCATCAGCGATCTGCCCGATGACATCCTCGGCACCATCGTTTCCCTTCTCCCCACCAAGGATGGCGCCCGCACGCAGGCCGTCGCCCGCAGCTGGCGCCCCCTCTGGCGCACCGCGCCTCTCAACATCGACGCCGGCAGCCTCGACTCCAGGTACGCGCCGGCGCCACGCCGCCGAGGACCTCGGCGGCGGGCGACGTCCATCATCTCCGGGATCCTCTCCGACCACCCAGGCCCCGTACGTCGCTTCGACTTCCGCTTAGACTCCATCCGCACGACGAGAAAGAGGTACGACCAGGACGTTGCCCATGTCGAGAGCTGGCTACGCTCCGGAAGGCTCAGCAACCTGGAGAAGTTCCATATCGTCTTCCCCTTCCTGTCTCTACCATATCACGATCATCCGGAGCTTTACCCGATGCCATCGTCTGTGCTCCGACTCGCGTCTACCGTCGTCGCTGCCACAATCGGCTACGGCGATTTCCCAGATGAGATTGCTCCTCCTCCGCTCGGCTTCCCCCTCCTCAAGCATCTCACCCTGACGCGTGTTTCCATGTGTGATGATATCTTCCGCGGGGTACTCTCCGCCTGCCATGTGTTGGAGAGCCTACTCCTCGAGAAAAATAATTGCGGCGGTTCGCTCCAGATCAGCTCGCCAACTCTTAGGAGCATTGGCTTCAGAGATTTCTACATCGGCGACGCGCAATTGGTTATCAAGGACACCCCTCACCTTGAAAGGCTGCTTTGTATAAACTCTTTTGTCGACAATATTCGGGTAAATAGGGCACCTAAACTGGAGATATTGGGCCCTTTATCACTTTTTAACTCCAATATTCAGATCGAGAAACTAGTCTTTCAGGTAGCAACGTCCTTCTCCTCTAGTCATGCATTTCGGCATTCCTATATCATTCTTTTTATCTTAATTGTTTTGTACAGGCCGGGTTGGTCGTCTCAACTAGTTTGGACCATTCGCTATGCACCGTGAAGGTTTTGGCTCTCCAATTTTCTGGCACTGATCTGGATGCAGTTCTTGACATCCTCAGGTTCTTCCCTTGCTTGGAAACACTATATGTCATGGTGAGTACGTGTTCTTCTTTGCTTGCTTTAAATTTCAAAATAAATAATTCATACTCGAAAATATTAATTGATTGTCATGTAATCTGGTATATATGCCAATTACTTTTAACAGAATATTATCTTCTAAGTATTATGTCATTTTCCAGTGGGACAAATATGTAGCGGCAAAGACGAAAAAAGTTCAACACTATGACCCAGCAGATCCAGTCAAATGCCTTCAAACACATCTAAAAAAACTAGTGTTGAAGAACTACAAATGCGACAAGCAAGATGTTAGCTTTGCCAAGTTCTTTGTTTCGAATGCGAAAGTGCTAAATGAATTCAAATTTGGTGTGAATAAGAAGATCGACAAGAAATGGGTCGCTAATCAACACAGCTTGCTAGGGGTGGAAACTGAAGCTTCTCCAGATGCCCAGTTCGAATTTATACCTGGTTCTTCTTTCAATGACGAGTTGGATACCCATGACTTGTCAATTGCCGATCCCTTCAACAACCTTTTTGTATATGGGGTTGATTCTATTTCGGAAAAAGCACGTTCAAGTGACTGGTCATGTTAGCCGGTTATTTCCAGACTATTGTGCTACCTGGAGATCGTATGTCTTTTGCTTTTTCTTATGGTGAAGATGCTTGAATATTGTGTTACCGACATTCCAATTCTTATATTTGTCATGGATGCTTTATTTCTAGTTTAAACCTGCTTTTGTAAGTCCCAATATGGTAGTATGTCATGCAATAGTCCAATTAATGTCAAAAGTGGGAACTGCGAGCTAGAAACTCGATCAGCATCAAATTCCTCTTTAACATTTGTATCTGAGAAATCAGTACTCTCATTTTGTCCGCAATAATGCATTCTTGGTGGTCATAAGTTGCACCAGTCTAAATCTGAAATTCATGCTTGCATTGAAAGTTATGTTGTCCTTTTCACACAAACAAAAGTCCAACATGGTGTTGTTAATTACGTTTTGTTTCCATTTGAGTTCGATGCGCCTAAATGTGAAACAAGTGGTTGCAAGGCTGCATATTTAGTTGCACACTTAAACAGGTAATAATGGCGAGCTATATGCTCTATCTGAACCCTTTTTTTTAATGTTTATCTGATTCACTAAAGTCTACCATTTTATTTTGTACAGTCATAGGGAAAGTTCTACAACACATGATGCTGAAAAATGTTGTAAATGCAGAATATGCTTGTTGAATCTACTGTTGTATGACTTTGCACTGATTTCCTTCATTAGCGGCGTAGTAACTATCTTAGGCAACCTGTAGCTTTTTTAGTTGTGCGTATTCTTTGTTGGATTTTCGTTTTGCATATATGATCCCGTGCTTACTCTTTGATCTGCTGGTTACTAAAGCCTATATCTGATGTTTTTTTTTGCGGGTAAAACGTAGAGTTTATTCCTGATTCATAGAGTTACAATCAGCTGTTACAAGATTTGATATGAACTCCGGCTCCTGATACATCCAGCACATCGTGCAATGCTCGGAGCGCCCATAACTAGCCAAGGCATGTGAAACTCTATTTTGTGATCTGTCTACTTTAACTGGACTAAACTCCCTATCCTCCATCAACTTCTTAATTTCAGCGACTAAATGACCATACGCTGACCGTGAAAGTGAACTATCCTTGAGGGCCGTCAGTGCACCTGTAGAATCAGACTGCACTATAACAGGAAGGCTGGAGCATTGGATAGCCAGAGCCATACCGCCCATGATCGTTCACTGCATGCTTGTATAATCAGTTGCATCGTAGACTAGGCATAGAGTGCGTCGGACACAAACCTCTAGGATGAGGGTTGAGTGAGATTACAAAGAAACATGAGTAGCAATCACCAGGCCAAAGTTTGCATGAGCTGTTCATAACTACAATGCGCTATCTTACTCGAGACACCTGCCGCATATAATTTGCCTTTTTCCGTTCAGGAGTTGCTTGCCAAATTGAAATGTCTAGTACTCCCTCCGTCCACAAAAGGATGTCTCAACCTAGCCAAAATTTGTATGTATCTACACGCTAAATCATGTCTAGATACATACAAATTTGGGCTAGGTTAAGACATCCTTTTGTGGACGGAGGGAGTACAAGGTTGTCCTGATTTCGTAAGCTCTACAAACTTTTTCCTTTTTTTCTGGCAAAATAAGAATTTGGCTGGAAGTTCAGCTTATGGAAGATGTTTTCTTTTTTATTAGTTTGAATGTACGTTGGACAATCCAATGACCGACAAACTTTGTACTTTTGGCAGATAGAATTCATGTTTTGGCCACTTCACACATCTTCAATTTATCAAAATCCAGCTGCATCGTCTGTAGGCTGGCATCACGCACCCGCTCATGGCATCCCACGCCGCCTTCGCCAAGTCCCGGACGGCTATTGCCGCCATGACCAAGTCCGGCACTGCCAAGAAGAGCTTCCCGATCCATCTCATACTCGACGTCAGTGCGCTCGATTGCCTCCCAAACGCACGCGGCCTGGAGGGCGACACACATCTTCTTCGCCCAGATCGCGTAATTCGATCTGGTCAGCTACGTCCAGGAGATGTTTGGCCGCGGTCGTTGCTGCGACGGCGCGACAGTCGCTACGGGAAGTTCGGTCATGACTCCGCCCCCACCTGAAGCTTTCCCTGCCTCTTAGCTTCAGCTTCCCCGCCGCCCTTTCCGACAACTCCTTCTCTGTCGTATCTCTCTCCTCTTCGGCAAGTTTCTTCGCCGTGGCCCGGGTCGACCGGTTTCTACGACATCGCCCTCTCCCTCCTCCTATGCCAACCTAGCTCAGTGGACAAATGTCAAGACCACTCGAGCTCGCTCATCTCCCTAGTCGCAGTGGACACTGTAAACCGTAGTCATTAACGTATAATTGTAGATATGGTAGTTGTAGATTGTCTACCGACATTGTTGTAACTTGATGTACAAGTCATCCTTGATATATATATGACCGGAGGTCGACTTTGGGTACGGCAAATCATTAATCTTAACTTGGTATCAGAGCTTAGATCCAATCTCCACGCCTCCGCGCCGCCGCTCACCATGGGCACCGAATGATCTCGATGTCGAGTTCATTCTCGGCCATGACCTCCGCGTCCTCCTTTGTCGGACTCATCACTGTCGAGCTCGACCGCCTCAACTTCCCTCTCTGGAAATCGCAGGTCATCCCGGCCATCTCTGGTGCGGGCCTCTTTGGCTACCTCGACGGAAACACTCCCGTACCCCCGTCGACGCTGACGGAAGGCGAAGGGAAGGATCAGCGTATGGTGCCCAACCCGGCACACGCTCTCTGGTATCGTCAAGACCAGATCGTTCTTGGAGCTCTCCGCTCCCACATGCATCTCGACATCCTCGCGCAGATGACCTCCTTCACCACCTCGCGCGGCGTGTGGACGGCGCTCCACACCATGTTTTCTGCCCAAAACAGGGCGGCCATCAACAACATCCGGTGCCAGCTGTCAGGCGCAAGGAAGCATGACATGTCCGTCTCGGAGTACTTCCAGAAGATGAAGAGCCTTGCGGACTCAATGGCGGCTGCAGGTCGCCCCATGGACGATGACGAGATCATCGGCTACATAAGCGCCGGTCTCGGCGAAGAATTTGATGCCATCATGTCCTCCCTCACAATCTATAACATGCCTGTCACGCTAGCTGATTTCTACTCCTTTCTCCTTGGCCAAGAAGCACGACAAGCACTCCGTCAGACTCAGACACCTGAGTTCAGCTCCTCCGTCAACAGCGCAAACCGCACGGGCTGCTCCTCCAACACCCGTGGCGGCTCCTCTGGCGGCAATCCCGCACGTCCGCCGGCTCCCCAAGGCGGACAAGGAGGAGGAGGCGGTGGCGGCTACGGTGGCGGCTACCGTGGTGGTCGCGATCGCGGTCGCTACAACAACCAAGGACAACGCTGGCGGCCCAAGTGCCAGGTCTGCGGCAAGCTTGGACATGTCGCACTGAAGTGCCGAGAGCGCTTCAATCACGCCTATCAGGGGGAAGAGACTCATCACGTGGGGAACTATGCTGGTCCCATGGTCAGGGAAACCATGGCAGGTATGATGGCTACCATGGAGGCAACCATGGTGGATACGGTGGCTATTACGGTGGCAACCATGGCGGGTACGGCGGCTACCAAGGAGGCAACCACGGTGGTCCAAACCACTGGGTGATGGACACGGGCGCCACCGATCATCTCACGGGCGATTTAGAGCGCCTACACATGCATGATCGCTATGAAGGAAGGGAGCAAGTCCAGGTCGCCAATGGACAAGGTTTGCATATTGCACATATTGGTCATTCTAATCTATCTGGCTCATCAAAACCTTTAGCCTTAAAAAATATTCTCCATGTTCCACAAATTCGCATGAACCTTCTTTCTGTTTATCGTCTCATTTCTGATAATCATGTCTTTGTTGAATTTCATAAACACTATTTTCTTGTTAAGGATCGGGTCACGAAGGCGGTGCTCCTTCACGATAGAAGTCAAGGAGGCCTCTATCCTATACCATTTGATCGCGCAACCTCATCTCATCAAGCATGCTCCACCGTCAAGTCTTCCTCAAGCCAATGGCATCAACGGCTTGGACATCCATCCAATAAAGTAGTCGAGTCAGTTGTTAGTTCCAATAAACTTTCATGTATTCCTAGTAATGAGTCGTCAGTGTGTGATGCGTGTCAACGCGCCAAGAGTCATCAGTTGCCTTATAGTTCTTCGAGTCGTGTAACCACTTCACCTCTTGAACTTATTCATACCGATGTTTGGGGTCCAGCTATTGTTTCTTCGAGTGGTTATAAATACTATGTCAGTTTTGTTGATGATTTTAGTCGTTTTACTTGGATATATTTACTTAAGCACAAATCTGATGTTGAGCAAATCTTCTATAACTTTCAGAATCATGTTGAACGCCTTCTTAATTCCAAAATTCGCATGGTTCAATCAGATTGGGGGGGTGAATATCACCGTCTCCACGCCTATTTTCAGCGAACTGGCATATCTCATCGAGTCTCTTGTCCACACACCTCTCAGCAAAACGGGGTTGCCGAGCGCAAACACTGCCACCTAGTTGAAACCGGTCTTGCTTTGTTGGCTCATTCATCTCTCCCTATTCAATATTGGGATGAGGCGTTTCTGACCGCTTACTATCTTATCAACCGAATGCCGACACCTATTCTCAATAAACAAACACCATTGTTTTGGCTGCTTCGGATCCAACCAGATTATTCTTTTCTTCGCGTGTTTGGGTGTGCGTGTCGGCCTAGTCTCAGAAAATATAATTCTCGCAAACTTGAGTTTCGCTCAAAGATGTGTGTGTTCCTTGGGTACAGCCCGTTCCACAAAGGCTATAAGTGTCTTGATCGCTCCACTGGTCGTATCTATATATCTCGTGACGTCGTGTGCTGACGAGGAAGTGTTTCCGTTTCAGTCCAATGAGCGCCCTGATCTTTCCCCGTTAGCAAGTCCTGTTGCCTATCCTGACACCGAGCCAGTAGTGCAGAATGCACCTTTGCGTGCGTATGACTTGTCGCTTTTACCTGGTATTTTGCCTGTTGCAGGTTTCCCAACAGTATCGGATCAGCATCATGCTGCTGCGCCAGCGATCGACGTGCATGGTCTCGTACCTCGCGCCCATGCACCGGTGACTGTCTCGCACGATCGTACTCCTCCGCGCGCCTCTCCGTCGCGAACCGCGGCCCATGACGATACGGCCCCTGAGCAGCCCACGCTGCATGTCTTCACTGCGTCTGGCGAGCCTGCTGCCTCGCCTTCGCCTGCTGCACCTGCATCGGTCGTCGACACATCCCGTTCAGGCTGACCCTCCTCCTGCGTCATCATCTACTGCAGCTCCAGGGCCACGCTCCAGCCGTGGTCGTCTGATTATTGAGAGGAAATACACGGATGGTACGGTCAAGTATGATCCGCGAAAGCGTGCTTTCTTTGCCACCCCTACTACTTATTGGGATGCCCTGTCGAATCCAGCATGGAGGTCTGCTATGGAATCTGAGTTTGCCGCCCTTCAGCACAATCGCACCTGGATTCTTGTGCCTCGACCTGCCGGCACCAACATTGTTAGCTGTAAGTGGATTTTTAAAGTTAAGCAGCATTCTGATGGTTCTCTTGACAAGTTCAAAGCTCGGTTAGTTGCTCGAGGGTTTACACAACAGTATGGCATCGATTATTCTGATACTTTCAATCCCGTGGTTAAACCAGCCACTGTTCGTCTAGTTCTTACTCTTGCAGTCTCTCGTGGTTGGGTTTTGCGCCAGGTTGATGTGAGTAATGCATTCTTGCATGGTTTCTTGGATGAGGATGTTTATATGCACCAACCTCCCGGTTTTGAAGATGCTGCTCATCCCTCGTTTGTGTGCAAATTGCAGAAATCTATTTATGGACTTAAACAGTCACCCCGAGCGTGGTACTCTCGTCTTAGTGACAAGCTTCAACAATTGGGTTTTCATCCGTCAGCTGCCGATACATCTCTGTTTGTGTTTCATCATGAGAATATCACCATTTATATGCTGGTTTACGTTGATGACATTGTTATTGTTGGGTCTTTCTCTGCTGCGGTGGATCAGTTGATGGGACAGCTCTCTCGGTCTTTTCCTATCAAGGATCTCGGCACTATCAAATATTTCCTTGGAATTGAGGCTGCTCACAATTCAAGGGGATTGACTCTGTCACAACACAAGTATGCACTTGATTTGCTTCATCGAGCTTGTATGGAGAATTGTAAGCCAGTCCCCACGCCTATGTCTTCTGTTGAAAAGCTGTCAGCTACATTTGGACACACTTTATCCACTGATGATGCTTTAAGATATCGGAGTATTGTTGGAGGATTACAATATTTAACACTGACCAGGCCTGATATTTCATTTGCCGTTAACAAGGTTTGTCAGTTCTTGTCTCGACCCACCGATGTTCATTGGGAGGCAGTAAAACGTATCTTGCGCTATATCAAAGGCACATCGAAGATGGGACTACAGATCAAGAAATCGCCATCCACATTGTTGAGTGTGTTTACTGATGCGGATTGGGCTGGCAGTATGGATGACAGGCATTCTACGGGAGGTTTCGCAGTATTTTTTGGTTCTACTTTGATTTCGTGGAGCTCTCGTAAGCAGCCCACTGTATCTCGATCTAGTACTGAGGCAGAGTATAAAGAATTAGCAAATGTGGCAGCTGAAGTTACATGGATTCAGTCGTTGTTGAAGGAACTAGGAGTTCCACAGCCGAGAGCACCTATTTTATGGTGTGACAATTTAGGAGCTACATATCTAACTGCCAATCCAGTGTTTCATGCAAGAACAAAACATATCGAAGTGGATTTCCATTTTGTTCGAGAGAAGGTAGCTCTAGGTGCTCTTGATGTTAGATTTGTCTCCTCCGGTGATCAAGTTGCTGATGGTTTCACTAAACCTGTTCCTAAGCAGATATTGGCTCGGTTGTGTTACAATCTGAATCTTGTGAGATGTTCAGATTGAGGGGGAATGTAAACCGTAGTCATTAACGTATAATTGTAGATATGGTAGTTGTAGATTGTCTACCGACATTGTTGTAACTTGATGTACAAGTCATCCTTGATATATATATGACCGGAGGTCGACCCAGTTGGGTACGGCAAATCATTAATCTTAACTGACACACGCACACGCGGCTCTGAATCACTCCGACGAGAGTGAGGTTTCAGGCAGGAAAACAGAGGAGAAGCAAAGTAGTTTTTCAGCCACCCTGTAACTTTGGGTTGCCTTTTCATTTTCAGCTTAACCAAGACTGCTACGGACTGCAGCTCTTCTTTTACAACACAGTCTCGACAGAGCAACGTGCCCAGTCATACCTCCCTATCACCTAAACCTGCTGACAGGGACACATTGCATCTCTACTCCCATGCTGCATGCTGTACAAGTTGCGGGCATTGTAGATGATGCAATCACACACTACCATATCCAATGCTTACACACTTGCATCAGGATTAGTTAATCAAGTCTAAACACAGACAAACACACACTGTCGTCATTTTGTACATGTTTAAATTTACCAATCTTTTATATAAATCAAAACTCCCTTTATCCGAAAACAATGAGTTGAAATCATTAATCCTGCGCCAACTGAAATAAAATGGTGCCTGCACTCATGGTTTCAAATTTCAGTTTCAGCAAAATTTCGGTCCCTACTGAAATCACTGAAATTCAGTGAATTTCAGTTATTTCGGTTTTCGTTTCGGCCAAATGACCGAAATTTTCTTTTAAAATTCATTTAAATATTAAAAAAATATTTAAATATTTAAAATATTTTTTGGATTCTTGGGCAGTACTGAAAGAACTGAAATATTTTGGCCGAAAGGTAATTATTTCAGTATCTACTGAAATAACTGAAATTCAGTGAATTTCGATGAAATCTCACTGAATTTGAAAACCATGCCTGCACTACGGCTGCACCAACCGATGCCGACCCCCTTTTCTATTAAAAAAACCGGACAGTTCGACGCTATGGGAAGAGAAACTGAAAGTACAAATTGATTTTGTGTTACCGATCATCGGCAACAATGCATGGGCACTGCAGTTACATAATCGAGGGTACCGTGTTACCATTCTGCCGTCGTTGGGTCCAACCATTTGGGCTATTTCTCTAGTCGTGTATCACGGCTGTGTCACATGCAGATCAATCATGCAACGATTCATATCGAAGTTCAGCTTATCTAGCTGCTCAGATCATTGATCCATTGGGCATTGTCCTGTCTTGGTTTTGTTGTGTTGCTCTGCCACAGCGGACCATCACTTGAGAGATGAACATACGGTGTTGGGCGGCGAAGAGCTGCACGCCTGGACCATATGGCGTTCGACATAGGATAGGAACAACAGCCGTCCACACGACCACACTTCTTTCATGGTCACCTTCTGAAAGCGCTGGCCTAGTCTTAGAATCCATGGCCTTTAGCTTTTGAGTTGCAATAATGGGTTCGAGTTTCGGTTTCATGAACATGTCGCCCACAATCGAAACACTAGGCGTCGGTGAATTTGAGCGATTCCTGTTTGCACTTCGCGAAAGGACTGAAATTTCTGCTCAACATTTGCTGAAATCTGGGTAAAGCTGTAAAAATGTTGACAAGAAAATAAATTTACTTGAATTCATCTGAAATGTCTGTTCTAAAACCTCTAGAAAATTCCAATGGAAGTGAGAGTCGCTTAATTATGGTATGTACACATTAAACAACACGCACGCGACACCCGAGTTAAAGAAGTCGTGACATGCAATGACTAAACAAGACACACTAGATCATTTCATTTGTATAATACATATTGATTTAATATAGATATCGTTTATCTCCTTTTTAAGCACACAACTATGACTGAATAC
Source organism: Poa pratensis (assembly GCA_947311845.1). Lineage (NCBI taxonomy): Eukaryota > Viridiplantae > Streptophyta > Magnoliopsida > Poales > Poaceae > Poa > Poa pratensis. The sequence continues at coordinate 4,729,652 of CAMZMU010000094.1, read as the reverse complement.
TTGGTCTTCTCCCTCTCAAGGTGTTCAGCGACATTGTGCGCGTATTTATCAAAGAGAGTATCAAGCATTGATTCACCGAAATGGCTCGCGAAAATAGCTAGGCCCATCACGGCTCTTATGCACTTGGCTACGTTCATTCCACTTTTGAGGGGGTCGTGCATGCGGTCGCTCTCCGAGTAGTCATAAGCATCCCAGTTGGACTCGAACAATTTAATCCTATTAATGGTGAATAGTTGGCTTTGCTTGATCACCGTCTTCACTTCATCGGCCGATGGACCGTAAATGGGTACATTGAAGGAATCAAGCTTTGCTTTCTCCACAAGGCCTGTTGTCATACCATTACGAAGAATATTTGTAGAATCTAGACGCGTAAGAATTATTGTTATTTACCGGTGATCGATAACTTACCTTTGCAACCAGGAATTGTATTGATTCTGCAAGTAGCCCGTATACATGGTTCAGATCGCCACTGTATGGATCCTCATTTTTCCTTCCAAGAAATGTCAGCAACATTTGCCCACCAGAAACAAGCTCTTCGTGTCGAAGTTTGAGGAAGAGCAAAAGGTCCTTTTGAAACTGCTCCGGGTACATTTTGACTACATGTGGTGGCGAACTCTTTACAATGTAGATGTTTCCTTCGTTTGAGTCATCCTCTAATCCATCAGGAAGCTGCATGGCGTAAGATTAATCATAGAATTAATTACCCTTTATAATGAAGAACAAAGACACAAAAGTAGATTGTGTATTGGCATTCTTCGTAAGTACCTTAGAGTGCCAGTGCAGGGAATATGACGAGTGAAACAAATGAACACTCCTGCTAGGGAAAAGCCTGTTGTAGACTTGTAGTAGGAGTTCGGCAACCCGGCAATATAGAACCGAGGCGGCAGTGTTTCTCCCTCGTGCCCCACTGCGATCGACTCCTTGAACCGTTCAAGGGACACGAAGAGATGGTTGAAGTCGTTTCCTGGTAGATCATTGAGGAAAAACTGAGCTCGACGGCGCCGAGCTTGCGACGACTGTGGAGACATATCATTTCGATCACCTTGGAAACAAACAAGAGCGTGTTTTCACCGGAGGAGCAGCCTAGATCGCAGACGGTCATGGTTGGATGGGAGAAAGCCATGCACACTTCTCTCACAGCCTTATCAAGCATTGGCGTAGTCTCGAGCAAAGCTTTCCGCTAGCATGCGCATGCGCATGCATAAACGCAAGAGAAAATTCTTATCTACTGACGTGCAATAGTTGAAGCCAAGAGCCATGTGGAGGGATGTCTAGAAGATTATTTACAAACCTGAAGCCAGGAGTTGTTGGCATAGCTGGTCTCTCCGCCCCCTTTAGCCATATGGAGGCCATGCTTCATCGTCATAGCAACCAAAAGCTAGCTCTTCTGTCAGGTAATTTATATTGTAGTTTCTAGTAGGAAGAACGATACAATGGGTGTACTCCGTCCGTCGGTCGACTATATATAGGGACAAGATTCAGAAATTAAGACAGGTAACGGAATTGGCCTAGCCCATGCCCTTAGTAGCCCTTTCTCCCACGAAACCGCTTCTAAACAGCCTATGCATCCATGGTCTCAACCGTTAGTCATCCGTAACGGTGATGCCATCTTCACCCAAGAGGTCTTTTGTGATGACCTCAAATGAATAGGAGCCAATCATTTGTGTGGATCCAAAGGCCCACATAAGTTTATACTAGTGTTAAAGATGTGAGTAGTAAATTGCTACTACGTAGTAACAAAGGCGTCGGAAAAAGGAGGATAAGGTGTTTTGGCTCATAGGAGCATCTAGTCTCATTATGCGAGTGCATTTTTAAAGATATTTAAAATAGCAAAAAAAATCTGAATTAAAATTTCAGGTGTACCTCTGAAGATTTTATGTTGGCACACAAAATTTTACAAAAAATAATGTTTTTTGTGCTCGTATAAAAAGACAAATTTGGTGCTAAAAAATTAGTTTGTACAAGACATTTTATTTGTTTTTTACACAGGACACAAAAATGTCTTTTTTGACAAACTTTGTGTGACTACATAAAATGTCTACATGTACGCCGATTTTTTTTTTGAAATTTTCTGACATTGCGAAATATGATTTTTCATGATAGGAGCATCTAGTCCTATACGAGCCGAAATGGATTTGCGTGGAAAAAATGGTATACCAGTGGTGTGCCCCGGCCCATCAGAGCCCACTATACTTCTATCAGCCTCGTCGGTTAAAAGAAAAAGGAATTTCTAGCTCTAAAATTTATTTCCTCCCCTGTTGGCGTCCACGTTGCCTCATGCACGTCATCGGCGGGGCGTCGCTCATGCGGTTTACCTAGTCCTGCATACTCTGTACTTAGGCCACTCGCTTGTCGGTGTTTTTATACGGCAATATATTTATGGGGCTACATACCAACCGCAGATCTTGATGGTAGCACACGGAGACTGATGTATATAGGTTCGGGACGGTAAACTCTAATTTGCAACTAGTTGCACACGCATTCATTCTCGGTCCACTTCGAAGTTTTCAAAAATCGCGAAATAAATCATCCACATAGATTATGTTGAATCTTGTGCACCAAAAAATTTCATCTAAAAATATGATCATATGCAACCTGTGCAAAAATGACAAATGAAAGTTTGAATAGTAGTGACACTATTCAAACTTTGATTTGTCTTTTTTGCACAGGTCACGTATGATTATATTTTTGGATGAAATTTTCTGGGTGCACAAGATTCAACATAATCTATGTGCATGATTTGTTTCGCGATTTTTTGAAAACTTCAAAATGGGGTATCCGGAAATGGGTTGCACCCACAACTAGTTGCAAATATTTCGCGTCCAGTTCGGGACTCGGAATACACTCCAAAGAACCGTACTCCTATTTGAGCTCTGTATGCTCGACTTGCGACATTGCCAATGTTTTGTACTTGTGTATGATCATGGTGATTGTCGTGCCGATAGGGTGGCTTCCTCCCCGCAAAAGAAAAACAAATATTAGAGTCGGTGACGAGAGTCAGTTTTATCAATGCAAAAATGAACAGACGCCAATCCTCAACGACCTCGAAGAAGAAAAAACTCCAATAATAAAGTATAGGAGTGAGTCAGAAATAAACATGGGCTCCAATAATTCCATGGTGGACGTGAAAGCCACCCATATTACTCCCATCCGATCCATAACAAGTGTCGCAGTTTTGAAGTAGCCCCATTTCAAAACTGGGACATTTGGATCGGAGGGATTATAAAATAGGCCAGCGCTAGACGTCAGTCGGTTTTGTAGATTAAAAAAGATCAGCCGCCTCCAAAGCCGTCTGATCCACCTAAGTGAATCGATTCTGCATGTCCGATCTATGTAGCAAAAATGTTTCGTGTGTAGCATTTTTATCTGTGTATGTAACATCGCATGCAGCAAAAAAAATTGAGAAAATATTGCGTCCGATTAATGTAGCAAAAAAATTCCGGCTGCAACAAAAAAATACGCATGTAACACAATGTGTAGCAAAAAAATAGGATCTATAAAACTTGCGACGTGTAGCAAAAAAATCTTGTAACAATTGAAATACAGCCATGTAGCAAAAACCAACAACACATACATCAAATCTCAATTTGGTTGTAGCAAAAAATCAATAAAGCATCACATTTGCAGAAATCATTGTAGCCTTTTGCTAGTGCTTACACAACAAAAGCTATATACACATGTAGCAAAAAGCAACACCGTATGCAACATCGACAAAATCCAAAAAAACTGACCTTCAGTTTCGACCATGGAGGCACCGCCATGGCCGATTTGAGCTCGCCGGCCATGATTTTGTAACGCCGGAGGCTCGTCTCAGCTAGATCGGGTGAAGCTCGGCCAAATTACGAGGGATGAGCAGATCATCTAGGCCATATTTCATCACGCCTGTCATGGCTGGGCGTGGGGGGAGGTATGCACATCGGGGATGAGCAACTCGCCGGCGTCGGCCGGGGTAGAATGAGGACGCGGTGCACGGGGATCGACGGAGGAGGTCGTCGTTGGCGGCACGCGGTGCTCACGCCGGAGAAGCGTGGGCTCTGACGGATGAGGTCATCAGCCGGGCAGGAGGTGAATAGGCGCGCGGTGCTCTCTCGTGAGCAGCGTGGTCATCAGCCGGGCAGGAGGTGACCGGGCGTGGCAGCCGCGCTCGCCGGAGCAGCCCTGACAAACGGCGGTAGGTCAATGTGCGCGCTGGGAAGAAGGAGAATAGAGGCGATGGAAGGTGGGACCGTGGGAGTCGCGCACAGGGTGGGTAAAGAAGTTATCTCCTATAAAATAAAGCCTATAAACAGGCAATGGGCCGGGCCAAATAGAAATGTTTGTCACACTTATTTTGGACCGGATGAGTATTTTGTTTTTGTGCAAAACAGAAACTATCGCAAAACAGTATTTCGTTTCGTTTCGTTGCAAAATCTTCAAGCCCAGCGATATGAGGCCCAACAAAACAAGGTCGGGCCGCTCGTCCCCATCGTCTTGCGTCGTTCCCAAACCCTCCCTCACGGCCGCCGCCGGCAACCCAGGCACCAAGGACCGCGCGCCGCTCCGCCGGCCGCCGGTACCTTCGTCGCCCCGCTGGTACCTCCCGCCGCCTCTGCCCTCCTAAAGCCCTAGAGTCCCTCGCGCGGTGAGCCGCCGGCGCCCCGTGTCATGGCGCGGCTGCCGACTCCACCAGCTTTCACCCCCGTCAAGAAAGAGCCCGACGCCGACACCAAATTCGCCGCTCGCCCGCCCACCCACAAGAAGCCCCGCCGGGCAGACCGCATCCCCCTCCCGGTAACCCCAACCCAGCCGCTCCTCACGCCCCACACTCTCCCGTCCGGCACTCCAAGAACCGATTCCTCCTTCGCCATCAAGCGGTGGAGGAATCTGGGCCTGACGCCGGAGACCGTGCCCACCTCCATAAAGCGCGAGCCCGACGCCGACGCCGATGCCGGCAAGTATGCGGGAGGGAAAACATCGGGCACGCCACCACGCAAGAAGCGTCGTGTTCACTGCCTGCCGGAGACCCCATGCCAGCAGCCCCTCTTCACGCCCCAAACCACCCCGCCGGTGGGATCCTCGGTGGGCAAGTGTAGCAGCGAGCATCCCGGTCCGACGCCCGCGACCGCCTCCGTCGTCAAGCGTGAGCCAGGCACAGACGCGGGCAAGGATGCGGGAGGAGGGAAGTCGGCCGAGAGACGGCGGCGCCCGTACCCACACGCGAGGCCCACGGCAGCGGAGACCCCCACTTCGTGGCTCAACCGCGGCCGCCTCGGCCGCCTCCTCCACGACCTATCCCGCACGCACCGATGGCGAGACGCCGCCGGGGTCTTCGCGGCGCTCCAGCCTGGCATCCAGCACCCCGACTCCTTTGAGGAGGCCCGCGGCATTTTCATGGTAAGCATGTAATTCTTATAGCAGCTCCTGGGGTTGTTTTGGTAGTGTTGTTTTGGTAGTGTTGGTGTTTTCTGATGAAGGCGAGTTGCTCCGTTGCAGGCTGGGTTGGATGCCCATAGGCATATTGCTGAGAACGATGGCGTGATGTTGGGTGGCAAGAGACGCTACTCCCTTAGGACCAAGAAGATTTTTGATGTTTGGATACGGCGCCTAATTTGGTTGCCTACTTGTGCAAAAGTAAGTTCCTAATTTGTTGTCAACTTAAGACCGATGCAACTTCATTTGGTTATAATTGGTTGGTTGATTTTAGTGCATACCATGACTGAAACTGAAAGGAGATACAACAAGATCTGAACAAACAACTGAAATGAATACCATGGTTTGGTATAATCTGTAATTCTGTATTACGGCATCACCACCATTATGTTCCATTTAAAGCATATCTGAATAATAAATGTTTCCAGGGAAGACATGGAATTCCAATTCCAATAGGAATCAGTACGGTTTATTCATTTGGGTATAGGCAAGCTTCTCACTGTACATTTTGTTGGGTTTTGGAGGAATTTTATGAGGAAAGGGCATTTACTCTGTGAAGTCTCTGACTGGTTGGAAATCTTCTGCAAACAAGTGTGTATAAGACAGGAATCTTTGCTAAAGCATGTTTTATTGAAAACCGTCTGGCATGTGTGCGCTGCCCTGCAGCCCGCACAACTGTGAGCTCTGCCTTCTAGTGCACCTTTCTTTTGCTGCTACCAAACTGTTTGCAGTTGCCCAAAACCGCCGGTATCTAGGAAAACCATGGGTGGTCCTTTAGTAGATAACATGAAACTTAGGGTGAGGTAGATGTAACCAGGAATAGGAATCAAAGTGTATTGTAGTGTTCCTATTTAGGTTCTTCAGAAGTATGTTATGTTTTATATCTTTCCTATGCTTTTGCTATAAAGTTCTGTACCTATTACCTACGTTTTTCCAATGTTTTTCTTATTCTTGTGTTTTTTTATTACTAACATGGTTCTCTATTTATGGATTTTGAATTCACATATGGACTTTTCTGCATTATGTTTTTATTCCATTGTGGTTTGGTAGTATTGTATTCTTAGGTTGGCTGTAATTTAAATCTCAGTGTGTCACGTCTAAAATTGGATACAGTGGATCAAATTTTTTTGAATCATAACTTCATATGGGTATTTGGTTCTACATCACCTGAATACTAAGGTAGTAAGGTCATGGCATTGGCTGAACAATAAGATCATGCTATATGTGATAATCTTCAGTTCTAATTGTGTGCTGATCTCTATATTATGTCTGATCTAATCTTTTTTTACGATTTGTTATTAGATCTAAAACCATCGTGCTCTTTTGTATCTGCTTAACCCTGTTTATTTGTTGACAGAAATACTTGGTTAAACTCGAACTGGCACTATTTTATCTTTCACAAGGCAACATCAGCGATGCATACAATTCAACAAGAGCGTGAGTTATCTGCACTCTGTCAGTGCTTACTTTTATCGTGTCTTATATGCACTTTACATGTCGTTTTCTGGGAATACCTTGATATGTACAGTAATAGGCTTATTCCCATGCCTTCTTGGTGGTTGTTACATTATAGGCCTAATTTACTTCTTTAATGAAACCAAATATCAGGTTAAATCTAGAGAAATTGTTGTTTCCACATGTTATCAGTCACAAAAGGACTTGATTATCTAGGGGAACTAGGAAATTTTTCATTGAGAGTATAAACCTTTTTTAACCAGGTATTTGTGAAAGTGACAGGTTGAACCACATTTTTTTTTGTCACTTAGAAGCAGATTTTGCACACATTCCACGTGAACCACATTTTAGCATTTGAAGTGGTTCTGACATGATGGCCCCACCCTCTTGCGCTCGCATTGGCACATCACAGGCCAACTGGATGCATTTTTCACAAATACTATCCGACATGGCAGAGTTCAGCTTGCAATGTGATAGAGGCTAGCTCGACTGTCCCACATGGCAGAGCTAGGGTTAGCGGAAACTGTCTGTCAGACCTTCGTTAGCCTCTGCCACATTTTACACGTATTTACAAAATGTACATCCCAGTGTGTCTGCAACATGTCAAGCAATGAGTGACTTGTACATCTCCTTGACAAGTGTGGCCATCACGTTAGAGCTACTTCAGCTGCTAAAGTGTTGTTCAGAGTGGAACCTTTTTGTGCAAAATCTGGTTGGAAGTGTCACCAAAATAAATGTGGTTCAACCTGTCACTACAGCACATCATGTACCTAATTTAATGTACTCTTTCATTAATAGAAGAAATAGGCAACCGGATTTAAGTTGAAGAGGATGATTCTAACATGAGTTGTGTCGAGAAAGATGTGGTGTCTTAATTCTGGTAACTAAAATACTTTTCAAGTCTTGGAAGCATTTGGATAAGTTAGTCGGTTGTTGTTTTAAAACTTTCTGTTCCACAATCCTCTTAGTACCGAGATAAAGAACTGAAAGCTCCTATTGTTTTCAGACTTATTGCTAAGGACGGACTACAGATGGAACCAACTCTAAATCTGATACATGGCTTGATATCATATGATAGATGGTACTCTGGCTTGCCCAACGATATGCAACTTGAGGAATTAGATGTTTACAACGAAGCATGCTCAACTTCTACAGGGTCTAATGGCAATGGAGAAAGTGGTCTCCAGGATAGCTCAGATAACAGCATTGATGTTGATGAAGCCAGCTTTCATCCTTGCTCTTCAGAAAGCTCTATCAATAATGGGAACGTAGACAAAAAGCAGAAGATTTTCAAGAAATATGTTCATGTTTATCCTGTTAAGGAAAATGATTCAGTTGGTTCAGAAGTGAAAGAAGTGGGTCATACAGATTTTCGAAGCGTATTTTTTAATACCTCCGATACTCCTACCTGTGGTTAGTGACATTCCATGTACTTCTTCAAGATGTTCATCTGATTTTTTTGTTCCGCTGAGCATTAAGTATACTAAGGTCGTTTTAGGAGTTCTAGGGCATCTATAGAAAAATGACACCGAGTGGCTACGTTACTGGAACCATGCTATTTAAGGCGGTAAGGCGTTCTACCCCCGCTCTGATGCCTGGCAAATTTCCAATGCGCTGCCAGGGCACCTTATCGTCTAAACTTCGCCTAAGCTTCCTAAGGCAGACGCCTTAAAAACCATGGCTGGAACATATAGAGACATCATAAATAAACACTGGTTTCGTGTGATATACTATCTAATACATTCCGTCCTTATATCGACATCAGCACGCAATACTGCAACCAGGTGTAACCTTCATTCACTTTTTATCTTACATCTGGACCTGAAATATGATTCTGTGATATGAATTTCCAAAGAGGGCTGAGCAAGTGAGGAGCAAAATAATTAAGAGTCCATAGATATATAAACAATGCTTGACAACTCAAGGCTTCTTATCTCTTTCTGCATGTGGCAAGCCAGAGTCAGCTTTGGCGAAGGTGCTGGATCTATTGTATAGATGCATCATATTTTGTGATTGAATCAATTATTCATCCTTGCTAGCAATATATTGCTTGTAATTTTTAGTATCGTGGCCATCCCTCATCAGATCAACTGACCTCATTAATCCGAGCAACAATTAGTCCATTACATCTCTTCTGTTACTTTGATGATCTCGATCAAGCTTATTTTATAGCTCCACATAATCATGTATTAACATATTACACGATTATGTACTTGAAGGATTGGAAAAAAGCTTGTTGCCGTTACGTCTAAAGCATGGGACTTCAAATGATAGCTTTGATTCATACTGGAAGTACAAGTCAACACCTAATGACTTCTATGCAGATGCAGAAAGATGTCTAAGAGTGGCTCTTCATTCATCACCACCAGTAATGCCAGCCTTGTTACCATTGATACAGGTACCTGTTTTGCTTATAGCCATACGATTTCTTGTATAGGTTTTGTTTTCATCTGCTTTGACCTTTTTTTGGCTACCTTTGTTATGATGCAGATTCTCCTGCTTGGTGATAAACTGAAAGATGCACTTTCTGAACTTGAGAAGGTCTGCCACAGTTCAACTGCAGCGCTTCCTTTCAGGTTGTTAAGGCATCATGTTATTGGTTATCGTGTAAAGAATCTGTTATCTTATATCTCATCTCCCATTTGATACTACTATATGTCTATATCATCTTTCGACTATCGTAGTTCTTGTTATTTGTTCCTTATCCATATTGAGATAGCTGCATTTCTAAGTTCAGTTTTTTTTAATGCAGATTGCGAGGTAGACTGGTAGAGTATTATGATCAATACCAAGTATCAACTATTTCTTATTGCTATGAGGAGGCTTTGCAGAGAGATCCTACATGCAGCTACTCGGTTAAGAAGCTAATTGAAATGCACAGAAAAGGTTTTGTCTAAAGACATTTCTCCCAAAGTGTTCTACTATTTAATCGCTGTTTTAGTTCAGTAGTTGATTTTATTCTACTTTGAAATTGGTACTGCTACTTGCGTTCTAGGAAAAAGAATTTTGGTATTGCTACTTGCCTAACAGAATGGGAATGAACTATTTGAAAGTGCAAATTTCCCCTCAAACTAGGCTGTTTGTCAAGGGGATAAAATAAGTAGATGAACTGTTTAGGAAAGAAAATAAAATGCTATGTCGTGTATTATTACTCGACAATACATACCTCCCACGATGCTGGAACCTGTTGTATTTGGAATTATTGTGGCTTATGTTGAGGCGGTTGCTTGGACTCGTTTAGAAGTTTAAGGGTGCTATTTGGCATACATTTGACTGTACATACTACTATTGACTGATATACTACAACTACTCACCCTCTATTGTGGCACTAAATGGGTTGTAAAAAATGCAAATGGTGTAAATATGCTTCTTGATTTCGTCAATGGACAAGCATTGTGTAACACTACAACCCCGAAGAAAATGTCAGATACTACAAAAAGGGTGGAAGTATTGTTTATATACAGGATGCAAGGTTTTTTTTTGGTTTACAAAACCGAGGCATTCTTGGTTGTTGTTTGCGAGTGTTCTATTCTCAACCAACCAATACAGTTTTTACTGATATGGTCATTTTATTAGTATTAAGTGAAAAGTCATTCCACTGCTACTAGGAAAAGGATTTGGGTGAAGTATTTCAGAGAACATCATAGAATTTAAGCCAAAAATGGTTTTTCTATGAAGCCACTATCATGATCATCAAACTGAAATGATGAACTTCAGTGCAAGTAGTGGTTTCACTGGTTTCTAAAGTTTATTACACTGCTTGTCTATGCAAACTTCGGAAATGTTAACGTTTTGATTATTTTGCTTTTGGTAATTGGCGTCATAGCCTAATTGGTGGTGCTTATGTTTTCTTTACCTGTTATTGGTTCCCCCAGGATATTACAATACCGTCCGTCTACTCGAGGCTATAGCTTTGCATCTAGATTCTGTGAATGGGAAGCCTTTCATCTGGGAGGAGCTTGTGTCATGCTTCCTTCGACTTTTTTCTGGTCGTGCTACTGAACATGAGGATCGTATTTCATGTAATGCTGAGCGAGACGCAGGAATCAATGCTTTCAGTAGTCTTTCTTCGGTTTTCTCTGAGCAACATACAAGGGAATCATGGAAGCTCCGATGCAAATGGTGGATGAACCATCATTTCAGCCAAAACAGCTATACATCGGAAAGCGTGGAAGGTAACTGCTTGTCGTCCCCGAATTCAGTCATTTGCTGTAATGAATCACATGGTGCTCCGTTTCATTTGAGTAACTCTGTCAGATAGTAAATAAATGCCACCAACATGACATTGATTTAGTGCAGTCTCTATTCTATACCGTCTTATATTTTGCATTTACACACCCAGTTTTGTTGGCAGCCCAAGTTAATCTGAAAAGCGACAAATTTATGTATCCTGGCCCTATTTGCAACAGATGCATGTCCCAGGCCATGGCACGCTATCCATTGCACTCCTGTGTTGTGATCACAGATAATGATGTTTTCCGTGTGCTTGCAGGTGATTGCAAGCTCCTCTCTTCCAAGGCAGCCTGCGCTTCTCACCTGTTTGGGCCTGGATTCCAGTACGTCAAAGCGATCGAGAGCTATCTTTCCAAGCAAGAAGCCAAGGACGAGTTTGGGTTCTTGTCCAGGAACATGGAGAATTCTGTCAAATTATTGCCTAGTCTGGAGAAACTGGCGTGATGCCCCGGTTTTAGTTTAATTGGTCCTTTTTACTGGGTGTGTAATATAGTTCATGCTGTTGTATCTTATAGGTGCAATTTTGGTAGTACGTTGCTAACTAGCGTCGTATCCCTCAATACGACGTTGATTTTGGTAAAACTGGAGATGAACAGCGTTTAATCTCCATATTGTGTAGCGCGGCTGTGAGACATCAACAGTATTTGCTGCTGGTAAGGCCATATGATAAACAATTATGCTGTACGCTTGCCCTGTTTGGATAATTATCAATCTTACTCATGGGCCGTAGATAGTCTTTTCGTTTGACCAACTTGATTAAAAAAGGAAAGCTGGTGTAACATGTTTTAACCACAAGACCGGACAGCCAAGAAACAGATCCAGGGCGTACTGACCACTGAGAGTGTTAAACTATTTTAAGAGGATTCGCTGTAATTCTGCTGCAGGTATGCAAAGACAACGAGTCAGCTAACTGCTTGCCGAAACGTAACAACCAGCAGACCAGCGGGTTTTCTAAATTCTAACTCGAACCAACAACATTATCAGTGTAACTCATTTACTGGAACCCTGTACCAACCTGCCGATCCTGCCAATGTACATCAACTCAGTGCGTTTTCTCTAGTTAGTTCCGCGCCGCTCCAGGGCACGCATACCGCCTCTGCAGCTCCTCGGCAACTGAATTGTGCACTTTCTCCATTTCAGCCGCGCGCGCGTGTGCCGAGTCAAGGAAAGCATCAGCGTACACACACGGAGGAAGAGGAAGGAGGAGCACAAATGTAGTGAAGTTGGTAAAAAGGATATCCCCCGGCCTCCTGCAACCACTTCGTCTCTTCCATCGCAGCCTCTATTAGAGCTCTTTGCTCGGACATCAGCCACTTCCTCACAGAGCTGAAAAACAAGGCACCAATGATCATTACTGAAAGAGTTATTATAATTCATATACATATAGCTTGGAACTAGTTCTCTCTGCTCTGTGCAGCAGCATCACCGGTACCTGCACATCAACCACAATCTTCAGAATTTCTTTGGTCCTAGTGTTTTTTAATCGTACAAAGTGTCTTGGAAGACATGTAGCAGAACAAGTATTACGAACATAAGGAGACTAAGATATTTTTTGCACAATTCATGAATAACATCATCATCATCATCATCATCCTTGTTATTTTCATTATCTAAGAGGAGACAAATGCAGATTCACTTGTCTGGCACATTAGATCACAACATGTAAAATTTAGTTTGGTGATGTAAAGAGGGTTTCAGCTGTCACTCAGATATGTTGTGGTCGTCCACACAAGTTCTTTACCACCGATGCTCTCTGAAACAATAGTCAAGTGTTTCGGTATCACATCAATTAAATACTTCAGTAGTAACACAAGTTTTGGGGTTAGAATGGAGATGAACCTTATTATGACCAAGCAGGTATTTTTGATACTCTTCTTCCAAGGCATGCATCTCAGCCTCCATGCTGTTCACCTTATCAGCCAGATCTGTCAACATACCTTCTGAGCCAGCAGATTTATCCTTGTCGCTCACATTGTGACCTGTCAATTTGAACATTTATGTCCAAGAGGAACAAAAAAAACATCTCTACCAGAGCAAAATACACCGATGGCAAATCATAAAAGCAAATGGGAGCAGTGTGATGCAACTCATGCCTTTACATACGGCAGAGAAACAGTTAACAAAATTGTCACGGAAGAACAAGTAAGCAGTAACTTGCTTTTGAAAACACAATTTAGATTCACAAGTATATACGCAACACAGAATCAAAACATTTTGAAGCTTTTTTATCTTCAATCACAAGTTTATATTATCACGGAGAAATAGAATTAAGATAATCTTATCAGCCAACACCTTATTATGTGCAATCTTAGTCTTCTATGCCACAACACACATACACACCAGACTGACCCGACTAAAAATAGCAAGCTTGGGTACAGACAATATTAATGCGCAACATAGAAGTACTTGCTTACCATCGGTTGACAGTTCAGAGCACTTCTCTGCTAACTGTACGGATGCCATCTGTTGAAACTGCCTGCAAAGGACGAACATGGTTTTTAACTCAAGATAATTAGGAAAGAACCGACATAAGTTTCAGCTAGCAGGGTAAGCAAATACCAAATGGAAAAAACGAAAAAGTAGAGAGGTGATTCTGTTGGATTATATTGAAGAATTAAAAGTAAATCAGCAGTGTTCCGCCACACAACTTGTTTTTCATCTTTGTATGGTTATTAAAGGATCTTAATAATGTCCCCAGATTTTAAAAAAAGGTTAAAATCAGGAGATGACGAGATATCACATATTCACATGATTACCCTTACTGCATGTTTGTCCATTAAAGCATCTCCACCACTCCATACTTTATACATCACTGTAATTTTCAGATCCACGCATATTCCTATTCGAGCCCTCATTGTAGACTTGTAACAGTGTGAAGAGACATAAGTCCAGTAGTATGCCAGCCAATGACCATAGACCTTTCCAGTACCAAAGCAACCAAGAGATGCAGCATCAGCCACAGCTGATTGATTTCATATAACAGGAAGCGACATGGAGTCGTGGCAGGCAAACAAGATTAGAGCACGCACCTTATCCTTGCATTCATGTCAAGCACCTGGCTGATGAACTCGTCTCTGAAACAAAAAGGCTCATGTCATGTAGTATAATTCAGTTGCTAACAGAAACAGCGCAATACAGAGGGTTCCTACTACTCACCTCTCACTGGCATTCTTGCTCTTCAGGACCATCACATCAAACAGCACAGCCAAAACATCAAACACACAGCAAGCGTGTGTCAGTCAGATCAAAGCAGCAGGCAAGCGGGTACCGTAGTATGCTGCGATTTCCTTAAAGAACTACACTGACCTTGAGCTCCTCCAGTTCAGACCCCACCCTCGTGATCTCCTTCTGGAGGTTCGAGGTCATCGCCTGCACGAACCAAAACACGCACGAGATCGAGCCAAAATCAGGCGGCATGAAGCAAACGGAGAGATGCATGATTTCGCCGATTTGGGTCAGTGCGAGCGAGGGAGGGAGGCGACGAGAGACCGACCTGGAGCACCTGGCTCGTCGTGGCGGCGACGGAGGCCTGCAACCGTCTCAGCTCCGTCTCGGCCCCCTCCCGCGCGCGCTTGGAGGCCTGGAGCTCCGCGCCGTCCAGGCGCCGCTTCAGGCCGGACACGGCGCGCTCTGCATACGATCCCCAACCAAGGGAGACGTGCGCGATTGGGTCAGCCAGTCGAGGAACCCTAGCTACGGTAGGGCGTGACAAACGCGGTGGTGGTGCGGGCGGGCGGGCGGGGCGCTTACCGCCGTGGGACTTGGCGGCGGCGGCGGAGTCGCGGATGATGGACGGGAGCTGCTTCTGGGGCTCGCCTCGCGGCGCCCGTGCGGCCATGGGGGGAGAGGAGGGCGACGGGCCGACGGCCTGCGGAGCGTCCTTCTGGAAGGTTCTCGAGGGTTCGGGAGGAGCCGGAGCGGGAATGGAGCGGCCGGCTGGTTGGACAACTCGAGCTCTCTGCCGCCACTGTATATGGACCCGCTGGCAGGCTCGTAACATGGTGGACAAGTGTAGGTGGGCTTTTTGCTCTGTCTGCCGTGGCCTCGTGTTTTGGCCTTAAAGGATAAAGCCCAGAACAGCCCATAACTCGAAACTTGAGGGACTTAATTCCGGGAGAATAATCGTATTCCGGATGGTCCACAAACCCGATAGGTACCCATCTTAAATGGGGAGAATTTGGTGTAGAAAAAACCCACGGGGCTGCTTAGCGGGAAAATCTAAACCCGTTGGGTCTAGCGGAGGCGAGTATGGGGTACCAAACCCGTACCCTCTAACCCGCATACCTGGCAACCCCACCTGTCATTGAGTAATAATGAGTACATATTTACCTCCCATACCTCAGGCCCACATGGCCACACCCGTGAATCTGTCAACACAAAGTCACAAACCCTAATTCCCCAAATCAACAACCCAACGCCGCACACATTTCCTCTTGAGGCCCCGTCCCGCGCCACCACCTGGCCTCCTACGCCTTCATGCGCCGCTTCCCAGCCTCCTACCGTCATGTGCCTCCATGAGCCGCCCCGCCCCTCCTGTGACGCTCCTACGCTGCCTCTGTGTGCCGTCCAGCTCCTCCTGGCCTCCTACG
The DNA here is from genome assembly GCA_947311845.1 of Poa pratensis. Classification (NCBI taxonomy): domain Eukaryota; kingdom Viridiplantae; phylum Streptophyta; class Magnoliopsida; order Poales; family Poaceae; genus Poa; species Poa pratensis. Next base: position 4,713,966 of record CAMZMU010000094.1, on the reverse strand, counting down.
CCTCATGCCTCCCGTCCTGCGCCACCGCCGCTGCGGCCTCGTGTCGTTCTGCAACTCAGTGCGCTGCCCCGCTCCGGCGAGTACCCGTCGGGTCCCACGTATTCGGCGGGTGGAGGGTCTGGTGGCGCTTTGTACCCGGCGGCGGGGGCGGGGCAGGGGTAGGGTGTGGGTATGGGGTGGCAAACCCGGCCCCGAACCTGGCGGGTGCCATCTAGACTTGTATCGGTGGCGAATCATAGGAGTGGGGCAGGGGCGAGGCTGTCGAGACGGGATTCGCGAAGCATGTGAGGCACCAAGCCGGGGTGAGGAATAGAGCGGGAAAGGGAGAGGAGGAGAGCATGGCGGCGGCCGAAGTGGGAGCCGAGGTCGGGAATCGTGGAGTTCGAAGGAGGAGGAAGAAGAGAGATGGGGGAAATGTGGGGCTGGAAGGTGGGCCGCATGTCCACCTCATCTCCACCTCGACATGTGCTGCCAACTAGGCTCTTACAGATTGGCCCCATAAGTCAGCAGTGTTGTCGAAATACAATTAGACAAAAATTAGTGGGATATGTTGTCTTTAGTCCCCGGTCGGTAGATTTTTGAAAAAAAAACACAAAAACCGTGCTGGCCTGTAGTCACAGCCTCAAATATGATATATTTTTTTGTATTTTACTCTGAAAATGTGGAGAAGTGCAGGTGGTTTTTTTTGCTCTGTCTGCTGTGGCGTGTTGTTTGGGCCTTGAAGCCCATTATAGCCCATAACTCGAAACTTTCCTGAACACATAAGCTTAGGCCATTATCTCTCTCAAAAAATACTGAGCCTAGATACAGTACCACTCCAAGTCTAATCGTTGATGGCTAGGAAAAGTCAACACTGCAAAGTGTTTGCAAGTAAAATGAAAATCAGGTGAGACGTCTGAGACCAGAATGTTTTTGGGGAGCGGAAAGTGGGGACTGACATTTTGGTCTGCGGAACAAATTAGTTAGAGATGCATGAGACCAAAGAAACAATGATCCCTCCAAGATCGTAGCGTACGACCCGATCCAAAATCTAGAACACACGGTAAACAAGATACATAAGCGGCATCACATCACACGTACGGTAGCTAGCTAGCTTATGATTGGACAGCAACTGCTTACCAGCTGATCGAACAGACGCGTTCGTTAGTTCGCCGACACGCGCTCAATATCAAGTGGTCAATGATCCTGCGTATCACAAATGAGTATCTGTCAATGCCATTTCTTTTTTAATGGAGCAGATTTAAATCGATTTGGTCGTCGACGAAGCAGTCCGAGTGTGAGTCGAATCAGGCAAATGCGCAAGTTAGCTTGTGAATGTGACTCGCTCAATGCATAGCACCAGTAAGAAGAAGAGAAGCCAAGGTAAAATCCCGATAGGGATCGCTGCCGATGCTTGAGGGGCAAAGAAAGGTAGGACAGATGTCAATGAGTTCCCTGCTGGCTGCCCCGAAACTTGGGCAGAACCTGAGCTGGAACACGGTCCCGTAGGTTCAGAAGGCCTCCAGTAATGCAGGAGCGTGTTAAATGCACTGATCCGAGTACCACCGCCGTGGTGCTGAAGAAAATAGTATCTGCGATTCGAGGAACCAGCGTGCTTACTTAATCAGTGTTGGTTACTTGGGTGAACTTTACTGTATCTGTATGTGCGCTGACCATGTTAATGCAACAAGGGCAATACTAGAGGCCGATCGAAATGATATTTTGGCGAGATCCCACTTATATCTCTCTAGAACAAGAAGCCTACTGATCGATCGCCGGATAGCATCGCCTGATTTCTCTTCGTCGTGATAAGAGAATAATGGTTCAGTGAGTGAGCTGACGAGAGAAAAGTGATCGCCGGATGTCATCATTAGCATCTAATTAACACCACAGGACCATAACCACCGATACATGCAGGCATCCAAAGGTTCACTACTTATTGGCCATATATACAAATCGGTCCAACGTGCATGTACTACGAAGCAATTATTAAGGGCCGTCGTCTAGATCAATAATCCAATTTGGGCAGCAGGTGTCGCCCTCCGATGGAACTCTCCGGCCGGTTGGGTTAAAGCCCTGCACTGTACTATCAGTGACCATGAGAAACTAGCTATCTAGATCGCGAGATCGAGCACATGCGGCGGCGCTGGCTGCCGCCCATGTGATCTCCAATGATCAATCCTGAAATTAATCATCAGGGGTATAACGGTAGTAGTAGATTATTAGCAGTACATACAGAGTCTCATAGTCTCTTCAACAGCTGCTCTTGTTATTCGTGTCTCCTGAATCACAGACCAATGGTAACCGTGTTTATCTGTAACTTCTGTGTATGATTCGGTTATCGACTTTCAGGTAGTAGAACAGGAGCCAGCTTTCCGAACGTTGTTCTGGCCTCTGTAGAGAAATAGTAAGCGAGCGTCTCTTGTTAGAGTGTAAATTAAACTGATGTAGGATGATCCAAGGGAGCGTCCTCTGTTATTCACTGCCACTGGCATTCTGGCAACTCCCTTGCATGTATTATTTTTCCTTTTCTCGTGGGTAGCCCTCAGCTTCATGGGGCAACGATCGAATTCATGGCTGTCACCAGTTTATACAGGACTACAGGAGGTTGTCCCTCTAGAGAGCTGAGAGCAGCATAGGTAAGCAGAGGCATCAAGCTAGAAAACCTAGCTGCCAAGATTCACGCCCCCATTGAACTGGATGTGGATCCCCCGTCCTATGCAATTCAAGTTGAAATGATTCTCACACCGATTCATGTTCAGTACTTCCCAACAGTAGCCTATTTTGCACAACCTAATTACTATTGCTTGGTAGCGAGCATTTTTTGCAGAAATCTACTATGTGTCAAAAAATTACATTTTAGCGGAGCACTTTGTGGTTAGAGTATTGTTTTAACTATTCAAAACATATTAGTGGAAAATGCAGCAAGAGACACAAGTTGTGTGTTGTTCTAATACAAACATTACTTAAACGCTTTCGGAGAGCAGCCAATATTCGGCGGCATCAGCTTACAAGGCGCAATTCTTTGGAGAAATCTCCTCCGATATGAATACTATGGTGTGAAAATGTTTGGCGCCATCTAAAATCAAGTTCTTCGCTTGGCTTGCGATTCAAAATAGGGTATGGACGGCGGATCGTCTTGAGAAGAGAGGTTGGCCGAAATGTGGCCTGACCGCTTTGCAAAAGAAAAATGGAGTCGGCGGATCATTTGTTCACGCATTGCCGCTACACCATTCGAATTTGGAGCCTAGTCAAGGAGTGGCTTGGGCTAAACAATCTTGACTTCCAAATGTGGCCAATGTTATCCTAAAGGGTTGGTGGCTTGGCATGACCGGATCGACATCGCCAAACCACAAAGACATTGGCTCTCTCACCTTGCTCATTTCGTGGGAGATTTGGAATGACAGAAATGCACGTGTCTTCAAAAACAAGTACAATCCTACACGAGATCTTCGGTAGAATAAAAAAGGAGGCAAACCTTTGAGTAACAGCGGGGACAAAGCGAGTTGAGTCAAATAATGCCACGGGAGCAATCCCCTTTGTAATATTTTCTTAGTTGTTTCGTAACTTGTCATACTCCTTTTTCTCAATAGATCGAGGCAAAGCTTGGGTAGTTAACAAACTATAGTTCAACCTTTTTTCTAATTCATTGAAGCAAAAACTTACATATGTGACCCATATGTCATTGAAAACGGAAGTGACTTGACTCATTTTCTAATCTAGTTGTTTGACGGGTTTGACGATGGGACGGAGGCGACGAAGCGACAACGGTGTGGCAAATTGATGAGAAAATACTACAGAGCTGCTATATATCATTTTGGGCTTGTGCTATGGGAGCCCAAATTTTAAATTTTTGAAATAATATTTATATTCTAAAAATATTAAAATACCAAAAAATCAGATAATACATATAGATGTGCTCTATGGATCTGCAAAATTTGCGATATTTATTTTGTAGGCTTTGAAGCATTGTTTTTTGTAGATCACGTCAGAAAAGATTGTTGATGAAAACGTGTTTGTACATGTATAGTTTTCTTGTAGAATTATTTAAGATTTGAAAATTAAGTTTTCTGTCCTTTTTAACGAGTCCCCGAGAATTTAGGAGTCGTTTCCACTTTTCGTGTCGTCTATTTTTTGTTGAAATTCTAGGTTTATCCTAACTCAAACTTTGTTTAGCGAGTTTGTAGAAAAATGTGCTAATATCTACGACATCAAGTCCATACAGCACGAAAATATATCTTATGCTGAATCCAATAAAGGAAATTGATGTTTTAAATGTTGCTTGGTTAAATTTAAAGTAGTTTGGCTTAGGACGATACTACAACTCCGCTTAATTTAGAACGGAGGGGTACATTTTATGTGCTGATTATTCCTTAGGGCCCGATTGGATCAGCTTTTATTATGGAAAACCTCTGGATAAAGTTACGGACCATTTGACCTCCTGCTGAAAATACGGAGCTCAAAGCAGTTCCGGAATTGTTTTTAAGGATACGTCCAAGTAGACATATCGGTTTCAAAAAGGAGAGGCCAAGCGAAAAAGGAATCACTCACCAACCCTCCGCCTATCTACGAGTTCTAGGCTACCTCTAAACAGCCTCGCTGCCGCCACAGGTCTGGCTCGGTCTCCACCATCCTGATGGCAGTCTCCACCGATGGTCTGTGACCTTCGAAGACCACACCATTCCTATGCCTCCACCGGCTCCAACAAATCAAGGTGATCGCCGTCCACAGGTCACTCGCTTTGTCTCCTCTGGGGTCTTCGATGGCAGCCAACCATGAGGCGGTCATCGTGGTCAGGGACCCAATCCTCTTCCTTGGTCGCAGAACGGGCTGGAGGCCGGTCAAGGCAGGCCCCTTTGCCCCAGGCGGTATGCCGTCCAACATCTATTACTCGGCACCAGCCAGAGGAAAAACCTGCATTTGTTCGGAGCTCGCGAGCGCAGATGAGAAAAACGCCGCACAACTTACTGCCCACTAGAGAGTAGTGCCTGAGACAGGTTGAATGCAAAATTTCGGCCAGTAGCTGGTTTCACGCCCCGCAAAGAGGAGGAGGAAGACCGCTGTCCGTTCCGTTCCATCCCATGCAAGAGGACGGATTAATCGAAGTGATGTCTTGTGTAGGGTACGCTGCGCAAAGTGCCGAATAGAAGGGGAATTCCCGATCACATGCGGTGATCACATCCCACATGTATGGGGAAGGGAAGGCAGCTTTGCCACATCCCATATGCTATCACCGCATCATGTACATGATCCAACGCAAATTTGGAAGGAGGGCACGCATGGACTTGTGCCTATCCGTAGATTGGCTTTTCCAATATTTAAGTGTCTGTTTTGCTGCGTAACATATTGATGTCTTAGACCATGTACAATGAGGGAATATCTAGTGCTCCTAGCTTTTAGGTGCTACAAATGCTACTACTAGAAAAAACAATTTTAGATGTGTCAAAAAATCATACGAAAAAATGTGAGTGCTCGTGAAGTATGTGTTTACAACCTCCAAAATTTTCAGGTCCAAATTCAAAATTCCCATTGAGAAAAAAAAAACAAATCAAACATGAATAGTGTTACCTAGTGTCACAAAAATACAAAATCAAAAATGACATTATTCATACTAAATTTCTCTTTTCTGTTTCTCAGTATACATTTCGAATTTGAACCTGAATTTTTTGTAGGTTGTATACGTATACTCTTTGAACACTCAAATTTTTGTGTACAATTTTTTGACACATCTAAAATGGTTTTTTCTAGTGGTTGTAGGTCTAAAGGGTTTGGAGCACTAGATATTCCCTCCATGTACAATAGCGTGATGTAAGCCAGCAAGTGCTAATAGAGCCCGAGGTCTATGTAGCTTGTTTTCAAAACTCAAAATGAATTTTTTTAGTTTTGAAAAATAGAAACAGAAATCCTAAATGTAAATAATGTCGAAATCTACCAGTGCGTAAATTTTCAATCCAAAATTCGTATTATTCTAGACTACACAAAAAGACAAATCTAACAAAATTTCAAGTTTTTTAGAAGTTCACCACCCACATCCACATATTTGTCATTTTTTTACAGCCTAAAATATAAAGAACTTTCGACTTCAAAATTTGCAAACTTGTAGATCATGTCACTATCTATATCTGGAATAAAAACCCAATTTTTTGAAACATAAAATGCAAATTTTGATTAATAAACGAGCTACATGTAGCTCATGCCACTACACCATGGTAGAAACTTGCCAACACACTTCTGTAGGGAAAGGCATACCTATACCCACAAAACATCTGTCGGCGTATCTTTAGAGCTATCCCGACACATTGTTCGTTGGCAGAGATGGAGATATGCCGACCTGCCATCTGCAAAACAGCTCTCTCGGTGTAAGCAGGATATAAGGAATTAAATAACATATTTATACTGAGTTTAAAGAGAGAAGAGGACAGATAAAGCGGGCTGCGGTTTTTTTTTTGAAATGGGGGATCTCAGCCTCTGCATCAATCGATGCACATAGCTGCACCATGTGCTTCTAAACAGCTTGTTAGAGTGAACGGTGGGTCACAAATTAATAAATAGTACATATTTATAGAGATTTTTGGCTCCCGAGATCCAGTGCTCCCTCCGGTTTAAAAAATCAAAAATCATATTTGTGAGTTTTAAAAAATTCTGAAAAAATTCCGGGTGTAGCCAATAGTATATCCCACGAACGTGCAAAATATCAATATAAAAACTTTGTATTCTGAGCTATACAAAAATAACAAAAGTGTGGATCTAACTATGCATATTTTCAAATCTCCAGTTTTATTATAACTTGTTATTTTTTATAGCTAATACTTAGTATTTGAAGTTGATATTTTACATGCTCATGGGATATACTATTGTCTACACCGTACTTTTTTCATAATTTTTTAAACTCACAAATATTATTTTCGAATTTTTTAAACCGGAGGAGCACTAGAGCTCAGGAGCCAAAAACAGTTTTCGATATTATATCAAAGTACTATACATATTAGTCATTATTTGTTATTAGGTTGGCTAGCAGAAAACTATATAAGCAATCGGCTATACTATTATCCTCACTCTTATTGATATTGTATGTGTAGGAGCGATCCTATTCATGAAAGGAAAACTCAGAGCTCGATCATCTTGATTGGGTAACGATCAATTGACACAATTTTTTACCCATATAAATCCATGCGACACTTAGCCGTCGCCACATGCACACAATGGCAGTCACGCACTGCCAAGCTGGCGACACACCTTGTTCTTGTTTGCAACCGAATTTTAACGGCCTGGGTCCTCCACACCACATGCAAATGTTCCGGTTCCCAGGGTAAGGATCGAATACGGAGTTAATTAACGCTTTGACAAGAATCTGACGTCAATATACTTACGTCTATATGAGGGGGCTACACAGCATGTGAAATAATACAACGACCAAATAATACGAACATGTCGTTGTTCTTATGTATTGTCGCTTATCCGGCCAATCATTCGATGCATGTGGCATGTCACCGGACATATATATACATGAGCTCTCTCTAGTCTCTAGTCCCACAGGTACATAGTGTGTGGTTGATAGACATATACGATATACCACATTGCTCTCTTTAATTTGGTCAACTAATCTAGGGGCATTTTTTACCGATAATTGGGCCTAGGAGTGCCCTGCTAGGTTGGGTCATCTGAATACTCTTTTGTTTGCCGAGCACCCTTTATCCTCAATCCGAGCTTTTTAGGGCTGTGAACACAAGGTGCGGATTGCCAGAATGCTACATTGCAAATTTGCTAGAACTCTATCAGAAAGTAAAAGATGTGTTCTTCTTGGGAGCGAAACACGTGGTCCAAAACGGGACATCCACTAGGGTGTGGGTGGACTGGAGGCAAGGTTTGGGTACTGTGAAGGACAGGTTCCCAACCTTGTTCGCTGTCGCTTCTGAACCCGGATGGTCAGTGGCTCGGGTCGTAGAATCGGGTGAATGGCATATCCCTTTCCGTCGAGCGCTAGGCCTAGCGGAACACATAGAGTTCGACGATCTACTGCGTGAGATCGGGGGTATGAGTTTGACCCTAGAGCCGGACGGTTTCACATGGGTCTTAGAACCCTCGGGAAAGTTCTCAGTTAAATCCCTATACCGCAAGCTATTCGTGCTAGATACATCCATATTCGCGACACTTATTTTCGGACCGAGAGAGTATTTATCAGTAGGTACACGTAGTGAGTCGTTTTACGGTACATTGTTAACCGGTAGACTTGACTGATCTATCATCGTACAAATTACATGAAGGTCTAACAGCGCTACCTCGATCTCTTGACCAAAATGTCATCCGTTGGTCAGCTGGTCACTTGCTCCACGGTTGATGGGGGTAGCTATGCAGATCAGATGACAGATGCAGTACCATATCTAATATCTTGCTTGGTCAACCAGATTCTATGAGTGGTTCAATGATGCTACGTAGATGGAGATCGATGCTGTCGTTTGTTCACCAAGCGATGTGCTACGTACCATCTCTTTGCTTGGTCAACTAGATTCGACATGTGTGGTTCGATGACGTTAGACCAGACCGATGCTGTCGTTTGTTCACCAAGCAAAGCACTATTCCATATTCCGCAACTCCAATGTCATCTCGGCCAACCACTTTTCTAGGGACGCAAAATGCAGTGGACGAACTACCGTGTTTTCTAACGCGTGCGGTGTGTAGTGGTCTAGCTAGCTGAGAAAATACGTCCAACATGGAGTAAAACAGAAAAAGGGAAATGATGATGATAATGGATTGGATATCCTCATTCAGTGTTGGAAAAACTAAGCCTGGACTGGACGCACATACGAATGTCCGCACGAAGCCGCCTCCATGACGGCTCTCATTTCTCCCTTCCCTTTTCTCTCTCTTAACCTGTTTTGAGAGTCGCCCTCTACGTCCCGGGACCTGTCCTCCTTGTTTCCGACGGCCTCGCCGGACGGAGATGGGGTAGGTGGGGTGCCCGGTCCCGTGTACATAGTAGGAGTCTAGGGTGTCTTGGGCCTTTGTGCTCGTCTTGGTCCCAAGTGGCATCTGGCATTATGCCGAGGGGACTTTGGTGGCGGGCGCACGCGAGCTGCGTCCGCGCTCTGGCGGCGGTGTGCCTCTTCGCCGAGATGCTCCGGAGGGCGGAGCCAAAGGCGGGAGCAGCATCGGCGGCAACCCTTCTCAATAAGCTCGAGGTCGGTTCTTCTACTGCAGATCTTGCTTCTCTATCAAGCCGTCATGGAGGCGGTCGTGGGGTGGCAGGTCATGCGACGAGACGCCGGGGAAGATCTGGCGAAGCTCTTAAGCGGAGTAAATCCACGGAGGCCAAGTTTGCCAACGTGATTCGTGGCCGACGGAGGCCAAGTTTGCCAACGTGATTCGTGGCCGAAGGAGGCCACTCCGCGCTGCGGTGATTGGAAGGCATCGCGGTATCTTCTTCCGCGAGGCCATGATACCGTTGCGGAGGATCTCTCTGGCCTCGCCTCGATGTTTCTCGCCGATGGCAACCCAAGTGGTTGCATCCCCGGCGTTGCCGACGGTGGTCAAGCGTGAAGGTCAACCAAGAGCAGATGCGGCGGAGAAGAAGGACCCGGTGGCGTTTTTCAGTTATATTTTTAGGGTTGTTGTTGTAAAAGTTAAGGGCTTGTTTGGTATTTCTGTATCGAGGGGCCTCTATGTAAAATTACCCGCCGTTTAATGAAAGCTTCCGGGGCCTTTGGGCCTCTTTCCCGTTAAAAAAAACACATCATTGGACTGGACAACTCATTCATCCGCCCTTGTATCTCAACATCTCTGTCCGGTGTGACTCCACGCGCGGCCTAGCGCCCTAGCCTTTTTTTTGCGAGTCAAAGGAAATATATTAAACAACAACCATAGAGTTATCATGCTGAGTACAAGAGGTGATACAATCCGGAGCCTGGTCCATCCAGGTACTCTTCGATCTAGCAACCGAAGTTTGCTTTGCCAAACAGTGAGCCACCCTATTAGCATCTCTCCTAACACAAGTGAAACTAAAGGAAGTAAACTCCTTTTATATTTCTTGAATGTCAACGAGGATAGAAAGCACCTCAGACCTATTCTTTTCCCTAGTCTTCCAAAGCTCGATCAGGTTTTGGCAATCACTTTCAAGAACAACATGTTCAGCCCTGATGTCATGGCAAAGCTGGACACCATCCCGGCAAGCAAGGGCTTCAGCTACCAGCACACTAGGTAAATGGTCATACCTTTTTGCTTTGGCAGCTACAAAACAGCAGCGGTGGTCTCTGATCACCATCCCCGTCACCCCAGCCAAGGAATTCTGGTCGAAAGCAGCATCCACATTCACTTTTAGAAAATCTAGCTCAGGAGGAGACCATTTAGCAATCTCCAGAGGATTTGGAGCAGAGCAGCCCAAATTTTTCGCCTTAGACACCAAATCAGCAGCAGTGTCACGAGCCCATCTGCAGGCAGCCTCCAGGTTCAACGGAACTTTGCCATGACGACGATCAGTTCGAGCTTTCCACACAACCCACATACCACAGAGGATGGCACAAGCATCAGATGGTGGACACAAAGATCCATCCAGCAGGTCGGCTACCCATGTAAGAGGATGCAAGTGAGGGAGTTTAATGTCAAACAACTCCCTAAAATGAATCCAAAATTTCTTTGAAATGGGACAAATAGTCAGGGCATGATACACAGTATCCTCCTCAGCACCGCAATCAAGACAGTTTGCATGGTCCTCCATATGCTTCTTGTGAAGGATAGCCCTCACCGGGACAAAATTATGAGCAACTCTCCACCAGAAAGCTTTGATCTTTGGGGGAACCGCCACCTTCCAAATTTTGCACCAAAGAGGATTCGTTTCATCAAAGGAGGGGCAAGCAAACTATTGGGCATGGAGCTCCGAGATCCTTTCATTAGCCGCCAGGAGTTTGTAGGCCGATCTCACAGAGTAGAGTCCATTCTTCTCCCCAACCCAGGCCCAAACGTCAGAAGGTAAGGAGCCAAGATGAATCCTCATCACCGCCAGGACGTCAGGAAGCAGAAGATTTTTGCTAAGGGCATTTTCATTCCAGCTACGGCCATCAGGAGATAGGAGCTCTTTAACAAAAATCGCCTCAGCACCAGTAGGTTTGCAGATAGGCCTGCACCCGGGAACCTCCGGAATCCATCGATCCTCCCAAATTCTGGTTTCAGCACCCTTGCCAATGCGTTTTATAAGTCCCATTTCAAGCGCCTTCCTGCCCTTCAAGATTGCACGCCAGGTATGGGAAGATCCCTTCTTTTGGCGAGCATGGAGGAAATCACAGTCATGGAAATATTTTCCTTTGAGCACCTTAGCACACAGGGATTCAGGATTTGTCATAAGACGCCATCCTTGTTTCCCTAACATAGCGATGTTGAAAAGACCAAGGTCTTTAAAACCCATACCACCATTGGCTTTAGGTTGGGTTAATTCAGACCATCTCCTGCAATGCATTTTCCTCTTTTCCCCATCTCCACCCCACCAAAAATTTGCCACGATTGACATAATCTTTTTGCAGGTGGTTTTTGAGAGGACAAAACAACTCATGGAATAGATTGGGATGGCCTGGGCAATCGCTTTGATCAACATTTCCCGACCAGCTGGATTCAAGAACTTTTCACACTAGCCTCCCATCAGCTTCTTTATACAAGCCCAGATTTTATCAAACGCCGAGACAGTTTGCCTCCCAAGAGCAGTGGGCATGCCAAGATATTTTTCCTCCAGCGCTTCACGATCAATGGACAACCTCTCCAGCATAATAGTTTTAACATCATCATGACAGTTGTTGCTGAAAAAGATTGCAGATTTTGATCTATTCACAAGCCGGACCGAGCCCATGTGATAAGTATCCAAAATATGCTGCAATCTGTCTGCTCCACTTAAAGAAGCTTGGGTAAACACAAGACAGTCATCAGCAAATAATTGGTGAGAAATCCAGGGAGCATGGATTCCCACCCGGATACCTTTGGCTAGAACATTCAAACCAGAAAACTTTAGGAGACAAGACAAACCTTCACCACAGAGAAGAAATAAGTAGGGAGAGATGGGATCGCCTTGTCTGATACCCCTGGTAGGAGAGAAAACCTCAGACAAATCCCCATTAACTTTCACAGAGAAGCTGACAGTCTCCACACACTTCATAATCAGATTCACCCAGCTCTCCGCAAAACCCAGCTTAAGCATAATACCCCTCAAGTAGCTCCACTCCACACGATCATACGCCTTAGCCATATCCAGCTTAATAGCACAGGCTCCAGTCTTCCCCCTTTTTCTTCTTCAGATAGTGGATACACCCATAGGCAGTTAGCACATTATCAGAAATGAGTCTGCCAGGGACAAAAGCACTCTGTTCCCCCGCGATGATCTCGTCCAGAATCAGGCGAAGGCGATTGGCCAAGACCTTGGAGCAGATTTTGTAAATCACATTACACAGCGCAATCGGCCTGAATTGAGACATATCCTGAGGGTGCTTCACTTTAGGAATCAGCACTAAGACCGTTTCATTAATTTCAGGAGGCAAAGGGCCACCTTCCAGAAATTGCAGCACCGCCTCACACACAACATCACCTACCAGAGACCAGTGTCTTTGGAAAAAACCAGCAGTGAAGCCATCCGACCCAAGGGACTTGTTTGGCTTCATCATGAACAGAGCTTTGCTAATCTCCTTTGGGGTAAAGGGTTTTCCCAGCATATCATTCATTTCATTTGTAACCTTGTTTGGAACAAATTGCAGAATTGCATCAGGGTTAACATTGCCTTGGGATTGAAAGTGGTCGACAAAGAAGTCCGTCGCCAATTTAATCGTCCCTTATTGATCATCACAAATGGATCCATCAGGCTTCTTCAGATGGTGAATCATGTTTTGCTGCACTCTCTCTGCATTTTGCATGGAAGAACCTAGTGTTTCGTCTCCCTCAGCTAACCACTGTATACGAGAGCGTTGGCGCATCATAGCTTCTTCTCTAGCCAGCAATTCAGAGATAAGTTTGAGCAGATCAGGCTCAGCTCTAGTAGGACCAGAGTACATGCTTTGAGCTCTTAGAGTTTCTAAACGCTTTCTAGCCTCCTTCAGCTGCCCTTTGACAGAGCCAAACACCTCATGGCTCCAAGATTGGAGAGAGCACTTTATTTTGGACAGAGAAGATCTCAGACCCAGCAAGCCGCTTCCTCTCGGATCCCAGTTGTCATTCGCCAAGTAACTTGGATCTCTATTCCACATATTCTCATATCGGAATTGCTTACCACTCCTTCCAGCTGCCGGCAGCCCACGTTTTTGCACTTCAATGATCAGCACACTGTGATCAGACTCGAAAGTCTGAATATGGGTGACAAAGGTTGCCCCAAACCTGTTGATGAACCTCTCATCTCCCAGTGCTCTATCAAGACGAGCCTTGACATTATTCTGCCCATCCTGCCGATTGTCCCAAGTGTAGGGCAGACCAGAAAACCCCAAATCTGTGAAAACACAGCTGTTCACAGCATCCTGAAATCCCTCCATTTGCCAATCTTCACGGAAATTGTGACCAAAGTGATCCTCTTGAGCCAGCACCTCATTAAAGTCCCCAGCACATAGCCACGGCAAATCAGTGACACTACGCAGGAATTTCATCAAGTACCAGGACTCCTTACGATGCTCACGCCGCGGTTCACCATAAAACCCAGTAAACCGCCACTCACCCCCAGACAATTCTTCATTACTGACCATGGCATCAATGTGCAATTTGTTTTTTGATTTCAACCGCACAATGTTGTCCGTCCTCCACATGAGCACCAGTCCCCCACTGAGACCAGTGCAATCCACACCAATAGCATTTTTAAAACCCAACTTCCAACGCAACAATTCCTACTTTTCTGCCAACATCTTGGTTTCTGACAGAAAAATCAGTTCCGGCCTGTGCTGCTGCGCGAGATCGCGGAGCTCATGAACTGCCTCGGATGCACCGCACCCTCGGCAGTTCAGAATTAGGATTTTCATTGGTTGGGCAGGCCTGCGCAGCAGGTCCCGCCGAAATAGAGGATTCCACATCATTTTCTGTTTTTTCACCCCGCATCATCCACCACTGAAGTAGGAGACAACACCTGATCCACACCAGGAGAGCCAAGCGACTAGAGCAGCCCAGTATTCTTCACCTCTCCTCCCTCAATCAGAAGGACTTTTCCAACGACATAAATACCTTGCTTTGCAGAAGTTTTTGTGGCCTTTCTCTTCCTTTTCTCTTTTCCTCCATCGCCTTTACCAACAGAGAAGAGTTGCCTGCTTGTGCCCGAGATGTTGTCGGGGTCTCTGGGGCTGACATAAGGCTTCTTAGCTGGGCTAGTTGATGTCTACGCACGCTTCTATTCTTGAAGATAGTGTTGGGCCTCCAAGTGCAGAGGTTTGTAGAACAGCAGCAAGTTTCTCTTAAGTGAATAACCCAAGGTATATCGAACTCAGGGAGGTAGAGGTCAAAGATATCCCTCTCAAGCAACCCTGCAATTAAGATACAAGAAGTCTGTTGTGTCCCCAACACACCCAATACACTTGTCAGATGTATAGGTGCACTAGTTCGGCGAAGAGATAATGAAATACAAGTGGTATGGATGATTACAAGTAGTAGATGCAATCTGTAGTAACAATGGCAGCAAGCAAACATGCAGCAGAACTTGGAGTAAACAGTGTTTCAATGCATGGAAACAAGCACTTTCACTAGCTAGTGGACACTCTCAACAATAATAATATAATTGAACACATAAATACTTCCTCTTCACATGCTACTCTGAACTATTCTCATGTTGGATAGAAATATCAATCTACTACGTAGGGCTATAACAGCACTCCCTAAAGTCTGAGTAAACAAACACCACAATATCATAGCACACCAAGACCATCGCGTATGGCTATAAAAGCACTCCTTAAAGTTTGCATTACACATCTAGGACACCCCACGCTGTCACTATGAGCATCCTAAATAGTACACAAACACCACAATTTTATAGTACCATCCAACACAAGAATACTCATGATAAATATCCCTCTAATATATTAGTGGAGCCACACACATCACCCACACTGTCACCTTGATAACGTGTTCTTACATGACTCCAAAGATTATAATGATAAATCACTTGAGTAGCACAACTATAACATAGTGAAGGGAAAAACATCTATAGATTCAACTAGATTACAATGCTCATGATCACAATAAGATCACACCATGGGAGAGAGAGATGAACCACATAGCTACCAGTAGAGCCCTCAGCCTCGATGGAGAACTACTCTCTCCTCATCATGGGAGGCAGCAACGGCGATGAAGATGGCTCCAGGGGCACTTCCCCGTCCCGGCAGGGTGCCAGAACAGAGACTTCTGTCCCCCGAATTAGGGTTTCGGATGGCGGCGGAGCTGGGAGTCGTATCTGGGAGAATCGTCGTCCGTTTTAGGGTTTTCTACGCGGAGGCAATAAATAGGCGAAAGGGCGGCTCCAGAAGGTTCTCGAGGTGGCCACGCCAGGGGTGGGCGCCACCCCCCCCCCCCCCCAGGCCGCGCCGAGGGTTGGCGTGGGATCCTCGTGGCCCATCTCGACCTCCCCTTTTGGCTCACGGAGTTTTCTGGTAAAATAGGCACGCACGTTGATTTTCATCCAATTCCGAGAACTTCGGTTTTTGGACCTTTTCTGCAATGCACAGACATAATAAACAGGAACTGGCACTGTGTCATCTTGTTAATAGGTTAGTTTTAGAAAATGCATAATAATGGTATAAAGTGTATGTAAAACATGTAGCAATTGATATAATAACAGCATGAAACATCAAAAATTATAGATACGTTTGAGACGTATCACTAGTCACATCATCATCATCCCCAGCCAAGTTAATGTCCGATGCCATGGGCTTATGCTTTGGAGTGTAGTTACCTCCCTTTGAGCCCTAGCCTGCTCCCTTGCACTATACACTCTACCAAGTGTACATGCCTTTCGCCGGTGAAATTCACGTTTGGCTCCTGGGTGCACGTGCATCTTGTATTTAAAAAATATATTTTAAAATGTCGAAATAAAATTTTGCGTATACATGTCCATATTCTATTTGTTTATTTTGTGGCCGGTGTAAAAAGACAAAGAAAAATCCGTGAAGAGTCTTAGTTTAACACCAAATTTTGTCTTTTTGATAAATACCATAAAAGAAAATCGGTTTGGGTGAAACGACTTTGTGAACGAATAGAATGTTAAGAACATTTATTGCAACATGTATATATCTTTTTTGACTGTACCTTTGGCCAGCCAACAATAACATACATATATCATTTCGAAATATGTTTAAAATAGAGGATGATGCATGCAGCCAAAACGCCCGCTTTTCGATGGCCAGACCCAGAACGTGTGGATGCTGGACAGCATCTATGCCGCAGGCAGCGTTCCGGCCGTGCTCGGCCTTTGGTGCGAGGCGTCCGTACCGAAGCGGCGTGCCATACCCCTATACCTGGCAGGCTAGCCATGCTCTGGCAACCACTCGACCGCAAATCGAGGTAGGGCTTTCTTGCATGCATGCATGCTTGGTTTCGACTCCACGTACTACGTACGGAAGGACAATGAAAGCCGGACATGATGATGCGATGCAGGGCCGGTCCTGAGATTTCTGGGGCCCGGGGCGAACCTAAAATTTGGGGCCCCTTAGGGCATCAGCAACGTGACGCTGTCTACACGTGATTGGGGAGAAAATCGCAACTGTTTTACCAAAGTGGCATTCTTTTCCATGTTCAAGGTTGACATCACCGCTTGGCCAGAAGTCGGGCGCTTGCACTAATTTACTCGGTCGAGACCGCTGCACGAAGCTAAATAGAGGCTAAATGAGAATAATGAGACACACATTTTTACGTGGAAAATACTCTCCGGGAAAACCCACGGACACATGGATGCGTAATTTCGTTATGATAGAGCAGTATTACAATTTAAAGTTACCCTAAATTTTGTGAAGATGACCTCGATGCGATTCTATCAACTTTTCATCGTGTTTTTTCTTTTTTCTTTTTGTAGCATCACAACAACGCAAATTACAATCGAAATTAGGGCCTAAACCGCTTATATAGTAGTAATAAGAGAATATCAAAATTAACCAATCCTTATATACCTTCTAATCCTCTGGACTGGTCGGTTGGACCTGCCGGCGGCGCAGCGTCTTGGGCGATCGGAAGATGGTAACGAATCACGGAATCAGTCAATCGACTACCCTTGGTCCTTGGGCGCCGCCGCGGGCGAGACGAAACTGGAGCGACGGCGCGATGTCGTTTTCCATGGGATGAATAGAAGCGAATCGAGCGAACAGGTCCGCGACTCCATGCTTCGATCGCGCATAGTGCTCCTCTCCCAGGCCTGCGTCTACGATGGAAACAAAAGGGCCCAATCGGCCTGTATCGATCTGTTGTTTTGACATGGACCTATATGGATGATGGACTAGCGATTGGGCTTTTATTTTTTTTCTTACGTGCCATATACTACTAGTGTACGTATACCTGGGAGGGCCCCAAAAATTTCTGGACCCGGGGCGGCCGCCCCTCTCGCCCCCCTCCAGGACCGGCCCTGATGCGATGCGCCCCGATCCAGCGGTGAACCCGCGGGGCCTTTGCACGACCGCGAGATGATTGGCCAAACCCTACCGCAGAGTTTGATCTTGCCGTTCGTCCTCGGGCGATTTGCCTACGCGCGACGGCGCAGACAGCACGCACCTATAGCTCACGGCCTGCTCCAGCGAATTCCCATAATTCCCCATTCGGATAAGCCCCATAATTCCCCACAAATTAGTTTCAAATCCATTCTCAATGCAGGAAAATATTGTCTATCATACTTATTTAGCGTGTATTTTCCATTTCCAACACCCTGCGAAGTGCCATGCATGGCTAATTAATCCACACGCTATGTACTGTGCTAACGACAGGACACGCAGTACTTACTCACGTGACATATATAGCAGAGAATATCTCTTCTCATGACAAATGTGTCCGAACTACAGTAGCTAGTACGTATTCTCGATCGTGTTGCGATGTCTAGATCAATCATCATTTGGTAGCTAAGCTAGGCATGCTCTCTAGCTGCAAAGTAGTTGTCATTTTTCTTCCCTTATTTTGTTTTCCCAGGCCGGCCCACCGGATTTTCCAGGATGCTCTCTCGGTCTAGCTCCAAAGTAGGCATCATCCATCAAAGTCTCCCGCTCGATCGATCACGGGGATGATTCATTCATTCGTTAGTTTAAGCAACCCTCCAAATCGTAGTCTAATCTGCTGCCTCCTTTGTTGTGCTGCACACTGTTACTAGCAATATAGTGCAGGTTTAGACTTTATTCGCGAAAACGCAAAAAGCTTTGCGTTTCAATGCATGCATGTGCTCTACATACTAACTGTAATCGGTTTCTGTAATAATTCTGCGTTGTGAGGCAGATAGATTTTTGGTTGAAAAAAAAACGAAGGGGTCGAGCCCATGTACGTCTTCATTCCGAGCTCTTGAGGGTCATGAACAACTGGCGAAACAAAAACAAAACCCTACTCTGAAAGCTAGCACTGCACTGTTGCCCGGGCACTGACAGCACACCAAATACAGAAAACATTTCCAAGCAAACCCATTAAAATAGCTCGGTTCTTACAGAATCCATTAAAGAAACACATGAAGAGAAGATTCGTCGACGACCGGTGATGAACCGCTGATGCAAACCAACATGTCTTTTTTTTTTTTTTTTTGCGAGCCAGTACAAGAGTATCACTCCAGCACCCTTACAGAACCATCCTCGAGATAAACGAAATTACAACCAGGTCCTTAAGGATAAGGAAGACCACGGAAGCGAAGAAGACGTGCCGCCGGCGCGCCGCCGCCGCTCCTCCTCTGCACCCTTGGATCGGACGGAGTCCCATGGCGGTCGGGAAGTCGACGAACCTCGAACCCGAAGGGCCTCCACCTTGCGACGCCGCCGTCGCCTTCGATCTGGAGCTCCACACCTGCAACAAGCCAAAAGTCAACAACCGGAGCCGCCGCCTGCGAGCTCCGGCACGGGAAGAAGGCGCACGGCATCTCCGCTGAGATGCGAGCACCCGGAAGGAGGCGGAGAGGCGGCCGGGCTCCGCAGAGCCCCACCACCGGAGAAGACCTCCGCCGCCGCAAACCACACCGACAGCACCTTCCTCTCCACGGCGCAGCCGGCGAACCCACACGAACCTAGCTATATACAAGCGAGAACCAGAGTTTCCCCACCCTCCCGCCGCCGGAGCGGCCGACGGAGGGGGGGAAACCGGAGGAGCGTCGCCGGCGAACTGGATCGGACGGGGGGCGAAAAAAATCTCCTCTCCCTACTGTAGCGGGGGAGAGAGCAGAGCCAAGGGTCTCCTACTGCAAACCAACATGTCACCCACGTAGTTAGTCAGTTTCCCTGACAGTAGTTCGTTTTTCCTGGTGGAGGCAGCAGTGTAGTAAACAAACAAACCAACAGATCGCCGCCAGATCACATGGCGCCATGTTGGTTTCACGAATTGACGCTGTGGATGGATGCGACTGTGAGGTTTTTTTGTTCCTTTGTGGAGAGAAGTTTAAGCAATTTGAGTAGAGAGTTCTGGTTGACAGGATGGTGGTTCATCAGAAGGAGGCAGCGGCTTACGGACAAGATTTACTTACTGACCGTACTGTGGGAGCGTGGGTTGTGGATAAAGATAGGAGATTACTCACCACTAGTGCGACCGTAATGACTCATCGCTAACTAGATGTCGTACGAGGAGAAACTAGAAGTCGATGATGTCCGGCACCGCCACTCCTCACTGTTGCAACACCTTTGATCGAGAAATAACATGCATGACTTGATCACAACGCAGAGGAAACACTTGGCAATGTCGATGCATGCTTGCGTTGTGCACTTGCTGAAGGTGATGGCTTCAAGATTGTCTTTGGGGTTGGAAATACCGAGCTCGTTCTACGGTAGGACTCGTCATTATCGGCGCACGAGCAGCGATTTCTTCTTGAGGTTTGCCTAGGTTATTGCTTTGATATCTCTGTAAGATGAGATGGCGGAAGATGATGGCAGAAGACCTCTGAGTGTGCGCTGAGGGTCGGCTGGAACGGTTTGTGCTTCAGGCGACGCGTAGTTGGGGCTTGGTTAAAGTCTCCAGATTTAAATGATGTGCGTTCATGTGTGAGGTCAGGGCATTTGGCTCCGATTGTCCACCCCTTCATCATGGTTGTAGGCGTAGCGAATTATCAAATGGAGCGTGACTTCCAGCTGATTGATGTATTTCCTTATAAGGTTTTCGTGGTTGTTGTGTGCATCATTTAGGCGGGGTTAAAAAGTCTTATTATTATTTAGAAGTGAGGAAGTACGTAGTACGGGTCGGTGCTGGCAAAGGATGGATGGAACGTGTTGGCGCGTGCATCCGTACCTTACATACATGCGTGCCATGCCGCTATGCCTAGCTCTGGCAACCTCTAACTCGAGGCCGGCCGGGCTTTCACGGGTGCATCCGCGAGTGAGCTGGCTTCTAGCTTCGCGGCGCTTGGCCGGGGCGCGTCGTGCTATCTAGTCTGCTAGCTATAGCTAGCTAGCAGGCTGCTTAACTGAGCACACGGCTAATTTCACTCGTGATTTGGGCGAGCTTTCTTGTTTTTTTGGTCAAGTTAATCAGTAGCGTGATAGAGGTGGTGCATTCTTAATCAATCACTAGGGAAGCTCTCGTGAGCTAGCTAGCACCGAAAAGAGAAATCCATGTACAGCTTCGTCCCCGAGATAAGAGGGAAAGGATCAATGCGGCGTTAATTAACACTTTGCCAAGAATCTGACACTCAATGTACCTCTCTATACATGGCCTCTCTCCTGCCCTACTGGTTGAGTGTGGTGGATATCCCATTGTTCTCTTCAACTAGCAAGGCTGCCCTCGCTAATGAGAGGGCATCATGCATTATTAGCATATTGAATAGGTCAATGAAATTCGTTTATGGTTTTAGAGACACTAAACTTAATTACATGTCTATTTATATTTTCAAAAATACTATGTCATTTTTTAACGTAGGTAGTGTTATTTTAATCTATTTTGACTCCTTTCATATTGTTCCCCACTCTTCAATTCAGTCATTCAGATGATCTATAGTCTAACTCACATGCATTTGTCTACCATGACGAAAGAGTCAATTAAGATTGCTCATATTTAAAACAAGATTAGTCACCGGCTTACTACATGTGCTCGCATAATTCATCACTACTATTTCTAACGGGGCCACAAAATACTACCAGTTAGTCGTCAACACTGTTAGATATAATGTATAGGCTTGTATGGGCGTTGTATACCTTTGATACACTAGCAAAAAAATGCCCGTGCGTTGCTACGGGTGAACCCCATGTGTTTCATGCCGTAAGAATTTGAAAAATTGGTCATTGTTCTGTCAAGTGACGCAGGCATGCCACTTGTGTCGCTGTCCGCGCACCAAAGCACGGTTCAATATGCACGACTGTGCGCAGGGGCGGAGCTAGATGGACGTCGACCGTGGTTCACTGGAGTGTATGTGGCACGTATAGGCAGCAGCTCTTGCTTCGCGGCGCTTGGCCGGGGCGCGTCGTGCTACCTAGTCTGCTAGTAGTAGGCTGCTTAACTGAGCACACGGCTAATTTCACTCGTGATTTAGGCGAGCTTAATTTCTTGTTTTTTTGGTCAAGTTAATCAGTAGCGTGATAGAGGTGGTGCATTCTTAATCACTAGGGAAGCTCGTGAGCTAGCTACTCACTCCGTTTTTTAATATAAGATGTTTTAGGTGGTACACATGTTGTCTATATGCACACTCAAATAAGTGAACATGCACACAAAAATATGTCTACATACATTTGTGTGCATGTGCATATAGACAAAAGCTAAAACATCTTATATTAAAAAACGGAGGAAGTAGCACCGAAAAGAGATATCCATGTCCCCGAGTTAAGAGGTGCTGATAAATCGTCGGTCAATAATCAAATGGGGACTACCTAATTTTATACAGCACTAGATATTTATTTAGATGATGCTAGCTTCTTCATTTTAGTCTTTTTCTCAACCGGGCCTAGCGATTTACTAGTAGGGACTAGCATTGAGGTACTAAATCGTTCTCGTTCAAGTTCGTATTGCACCAATTTCTTTGGTTAACATCGCCCTCTTCGTTAAATAGTAGAGGGATAAGCCCTTCTATTCTCAATTCAGGAAGATAATGTGCATCCCATACTTATTAGCGTGTTCAGGGTATGCATGAGATCGATGAGTGAGCGACTCTGTAGCGGCGGCTTTCATTGGCCACCTGAATATTTTCTCCGAGTTCTTCCCCTTTTTTCAGCTTTCCCACAAAAGGTGTCAACTGTCAACCCTTTAAATATGGTTGAATCCGAGGATCAAACATTTTTCAAAATCCTTTTAACATTACTGTCATCCTAAAGTCAATAGATATAAGTTATCCATACCAAAGTTGAATACTTGTGGACGACTTGTAATCATATCAGTGTAATGTATGGGTAATGGTACTTTTATAGTAGCACTATCCTTCTCTCTAGTTACGGACTTAGAAACTCACCACATGCACATCTTGTGCTTGATCTCTGTTTTTCAGTTGACACTAATTGTGCTAAGAGGTGAGCTCAAAACCAATTAATAAGCTCTGACAGTGTTCATGACAACCTTTAAATTACAGAGAGCAATATGGCCCTAAAAAGGTAATCATTTGGTATCTATTCATATGCCAACATATATAGAAGTTTCAATGAGAGCTGTTCGAAAACTGTGCCATGCGGCCTACCATACTCGGTTAGTATATTGATACAATTATCCTAGGAGGCTATTAGAAACCCATGGATAATAATGAAATTGTAAAATTTAAATGTAATAGATCATCACTGACAAATTAGAGTTGAAAAGTGATGAGAAATAGTAAGATGAACCAGAAAGCTGTTAGAAAATCGTACGAACAAAATATAGACCATGCCAAATAAATTTATGATTTATCTATTATATACTATAAAAGCAATATATGAGGGTCTAGATTTTGTTGTTGCCCACGTGTTGGAACATTTAAGTTCTATGGATTTGATGTGTGTTGGAGCCATGCGTACGTGAATTAGGACTCGGGACTGGTTGGACCCAAGTATTGTGTACTTGAGGCGCTGGTCAAACTCTTTATACGTGTGGCTGGAACAGATCCGAACTTATTGAAGCTTTTCAATCTTGTGCCCCTATTTTGTTTTGTGTTTGACGGCAGATCTCTTGTGCTCTGACGCAGGGACGGAGCTAGGGGGTGTAGGCAGGCCCCCCCCCCCCACCACAACCCCAAATGCTGGAAATTTTGTGAAAACCCCCTATGCAATATGTGTTTTGACCCCTAAATTTGTGAGAAATTGACTACATGGCCCCCTCCAGATAGTTTAGTGTTCATTTGGCCCCCCTCTTTGTGCTAATCATGGCTCCGTCGCTGCTCTGACGGCTGTTCTACTGGGTTTTATGATAAAAACTTCATGAGTTTCTCGTCTGCCGATCTCTTCTTCCCTAGCGGCCTGAATTCCTTTTCTCTTTATTGGGTCTCACACGGCGACAGCGATGACACACATGTCAAACATATATGGGCTCCCAAATAGTGCTTGTATACTCAAATCAGAAGGAGTCATAGTCTACTTCTTGCTTCCGCGGATGTTGAGCGGCGTGCATGAGATGATGAACGGCCCGAAGAGATAAAAGAGCAAACACATGATTTAGCTGATGCGAACGTATTGGCTCCAAGTCCTTTTTTAATTATTGTAGGCAAGTCCTGTGTATATAAATTAGTACTCGTGATACAAAGTTTACAATGCTTATAGTACGTCTTGCATTTTACGGTAGTTTGTTGAGCTTTCGTATTATAAGACTTATTTACACCATTCTTTTTTGGTAAGACTGTGTACTATATGTGATGCTGAATTTTTAGACGAATACTTGTGTGGCACTAAGTTTAAACATATTTGGCGAGCTATAATATTATAAGACTTATTTATACCGGTCTATTTGGTAAAACTGTATATGTGATTTTTTTAGTGTGGCAAAGGCACATCCTCTGGAAATTTTCTGGCACCGCCACTGATTTTACCTGCCAGTTCATGGCATGTTATACTCATTGGACATATATCTTCACACGGATATGAACTATATCCAATGAACATTTATGTATTGAACACACTTTGGCCCTGAGTCGGCTTTACTTTGGTCATATCTCGTCGAGATCAACCACGGGAACTTCCACCGGGACGGACGTAATAAGCTAGCTTGGTCGAGTTGCGATATGTTTTAACACGTATTGAATTAGTCCTTGTATACCACACTTTTATGTAGCAAGGTCATGTTTTTTCTAGATCCAAAACTCAAGGGGTTTAGAGATTCTCTAAGGGATAGAGAGGAAAAATCACATATTGATTGAGCATGCCTTGTCTTGTAGCATGCTCCATGACAAATAAGAATGCCACTTTTATACCTACTCGTTACATAATAGTATTTTGTGGCCCATAAGTGAGTCACCACACATCTCAAGTATTCACGGACAATGTTAACTTTATGGACACAGTGAGATAACTAAAATATTTCCGCAATGTTTCAAGTTAGTTTTGTCCAAGTGTCCAACCCTATATTCCATAACATGTGTTCATATTATTGGTTCAACATCTCCATCTCCATATCGATCGACTGGCCCACTTGCTCTAAGGGCGTAAGGCGTACCTACCAGAGCTTGATCAACTAGATTCTACATGTGGTTGGACGATATTAGATCAGGCTGTCGTTTGTTCACCAAGCAATGGTACCAAAAGCACTCCATGTTATTCCGAACCTCGGCCAACTACTTTTCTTCTGGGAAACAAAATGCGGTGGACGAAATACCTTGACTTCTGACGCGTGCAGGTGGTCTAGGTAGATGAGGAAACACGTCCAACATGCTCTCAGTCCTAGTGTTGGAAAAAGGAATGCGATGCCGGTCGGCGGCCGGCATGCGAATGGGATGAGTGATTCCCGGCTCCGTAGCGGCAGCTTTCATTGCCCACCCGAATTTCCTTTCGCTGGGTTCTTCTTGTTTACTACTCCGTAGTTCTTAGAATAAACCTGAACGTCATGATTTTTGGAGCGGTGAATCAGCTGGCATCAATGCATATAGGAAAGTCTGCAGGTACGTAGGATCGGAGGAAGGAAGCAGAGATCGACAAGGTTTGCATTGCACGGTTGTCTTGGTGAGGTCTCCGACGAAGGTCGCGGCGAGCACGATGATGGCGGCGACAGAGCTTGACGAAGAAGAGGTAGGTGAGCCTACTAGCTGTAGCTGCTGCGACAACGACGGAGTTTATGACAGCAAGGGGCGGTTGAGCGGAGGTTGAAGAAGCCATATACAACAAGTACAGTTTAAATAGGCACACATACAGTATAAGATTTATCCGTCTACGATCACCGAAACACAAAACTTACAACATAAGAGTTGTGTGAAATGACAAGGTGAATCTACTCTTCAAAGAAATCGACCGTGCGTGATTAATCTGACGAAATTCGTCTAGCTGCGGCAACCACCCGCCAGGCCGTAGAGTTCTTGCATGCTTGGTTTCGACTCCACGTACTACGTACGGAAGACGCACTAGCTTCAGCACCGTGCAATGAGCTGTCTGAACCAAAGCGACCCTCCGATCCGATGTAAACAACCAACCACGGCGGTCGGCGGAGTACGGCTGAAAAGCCAAACATCGATGATGATGTGATGTGCCCCACTGATCCAGCAAGCCGTCCTTTTTCGCCCTCTCCGCCACGCAGCTCGTTTTCGGCACCCTTGTTCAAAAAAAAAAAAAAACTCGTTTTCGGCTGTACACGGAACAGAGAGATCGTAGCACGCACGCACGCACGGCATGTGGATGTGGCACGGACCACCGAGATCGCGTCTGCGCCGACCACTGGCCGTGCCCGCACGCTTATTTTCCGAGTGAGGAATGTAGCTCCATCGGTAGCTCGCACTGAAAAAACGAAAACCATGTCAGTGCATCCCTACGGTGCCGCCGTCAGAGTATATAGATGTGATGGGTCCGGTTCGGCCCAGTGACCCGCTGGACCGGATCTGGATTTTGCTATCGATAGGGTAAGGTTCCGACCCACACAACATTAGGTTCAACGTGCACCTAATCCGTTCGAACCTAGGGTCAACCCGCACCTCTCCTTAGACGAACTGTATCGGCGGCTGGGTGGAAGAGAAAGGGGATCGCCGCCGTACTGTGGTGTCGCGCCTCTTGGTGCCTAGCTACAGTGCGCTACTGTCGGGCTCTGGTTTGAGGCGCCGGCTCCGGCCGTCGGCTAGCCTCTCCTCGGTGTCGTCAAGTGCCGAACCTTGGATTACCCATGAACCTAGAACGGGAGGTGCGGGACAAACCTAAACCTGCTATTTGCTTAATAGGATTGGTGGTCCAATATCAGGTTCGAACCAGACATCTTGATCAGAGTATATATATTTATGTATAGATTTCTAAAACTGATATGCCGTGATTCGTATTGGATTGGAGATTACTTCAGATCCGAGCTTCATTTTAGTCTTTTTTTCTTAACCGGGCCTAGTTTAATAGTTAAGTAGGAAATTGTATTTGAGGTGCTAAATCGTTCTCGTTGGGGTTCATATTGCACCAATTGTGTTTTGGTTAGCATCATCCTCTTCATTAACTCATATTCGGATAAGCCCATCCCTACCAATTGGTTTCCCATCTATTCTCAACACAGAAAAATAATGTCTATCAGAGAGATGCTTGTTAGCGTGTAGTAGTATTTTCCATTTCCAACACCTGCGATGTGCCATGCATGGCTAATTAAACCCTAGCTACGTACTGCTAACGACAAGTCACAAGACGCGTAAGATACCAGAGAATATCTCATGACAAATGTGTCCGAACTACAGTAGCTAGTACGTATTCTCGATAGTGTTGCGATGTCTAGATCAATCATCATTTGGTAGGGATGCTCTCTAGCTGCAAAGTAGTTGTCATTTTTCTCTGTATTCTACCCTTATTTTGTTTTCCCCGGGCCCACCGGATTTTCCACGATGCTCTCTCTTTCTAGCTCCAAAGTAGGCATCATCAAGTCTCCGGCTCGATCGATCACGGGGATGATTTTATTTCATTAGTTTAAGAAACTGTCTGATATGCTGCCTGTCTCGTGCTGCAAAATGTGATATAGAGTAGGTTTAGACCAGTCATGTGCTCTACTAACTGAACTTGGTTTTCCGTAAAATTCCTGCGTTGTGGGGCAGTTTTTTTTTTTTGTTGTAAAAATACGAATGGGTCGAGCCCATGTACGTCCTCCAAGCTCTTCAGGACCATGACATGACGTACACTCGCTTGATTATTTACACTTGAAACAACTGGCAAAACAAAACAACAAAAATTGCTCTGAAAGCTAGCACTGCACTGACAGCACACCAATACATAAGACATTTCCAAGCAAACCCATTAAAAAACTCCATTCACCCATTAAAGAAACCCTGAATGCCCAACCAAGAGAAGATTCATCGACGACCGGCACTGCTCATCAAAAAACAAAGAAAGAAAGAAAGAACAGATCGACGACCGGTGATAAACTGATGATGCAAACCAACATGTCACCCACGTATTTAGTCAGTTTCCCTGGCGCTGGCAGCAGTAGATCGTTGTTTTTCCGGTAGACGCAACAAAAATCCACCGGGCAGGTGATAAACAAACGAACCAACAGATCGCCGCCACCACCCGGTGGTGGATCTCACATGGCGACCACACATGCCGCCATGTTGGTTTCATGAATTGGTACTGTGGATGGATGCGACTGTGAGGTTTTTTGTTCCTTTGCAGAGAGAAGGTTTTAAAGCCATTGGAGTAGAGTTCTGGTTGACAGCTAGGCTGGTGGTTCATCGCAAGGAGGCAGCGGCTTACGGACAAGATTTACTTACTGACCGTACCGTGGGAGCGTGGGTTGTGGATAAAGATGCTCCAGGATCTCGATGCATGCTAGCCCGTGGTTGCGTCACCGATGGTAAGCAGACGAGGTTTCAATAATACTACAGGAGATTACTCCCCACTAGTGTGTAGATCATCCGAGTATTTACTTTTTTTTGTGTTCGCTGCTGCCAAGGCGATAACTGTAAAAGCTAGCAATTTTTTTTGCTCCCGAGCTCCACTGCTCCCTCTGGTTAATTTTTTTTAAAATCCTATTTTTAAGTTAAAAAAAAATCTAAAAATTCATGCATGTTGCTAATGATGTATGCCACAAACGTGCAAATTTTTGATTTGAAATACTTTATATTCTGGGCTACATAAAAAATGACAAATCTTTTATATTTTGGAGATTTGAAAGTATGTACATTTAGATCCACCCATTTTGTTATTTTTGCATAGAACATAATATAAAATATTTCAAACCGAGATTTTACACGTTTGTGGACATATCATTGACAACACACAGGATTTTTTTCAAAAAATTTTGAAACTTATAAATATGATTTTTTTTAACTAGAGGGCCCGGGAGTAAGAAATCTCTATTGTACGTCCATAGGTGTGGATGGTATGTCCGCCGGCGGCAACATGGAGATCCAATCGCACCCGGGCGATCTGGGTCTGGAGGGCGGTATGTTTCGGTATGTGGCTGTTGCGGGAGTGAGAGCGTCGTGTTTCGGCGGTTGCTAGGCATCGTGGTCGTGTTGGCGGAGTCGGTTGAAGCTTGACATGGTGGCATCGCGGCTGCCATGACCTAGTTCTTCAGGTCACATGGCCTACCGCGTGCGGGGGAATGTGGTGACTGTGGCGGTCTAGCAGTGGAGAATCTAGCCGCGATCCGCTCTCTGTAAAGTGAGACTACGTTAGCAGAGGAGTTTTGTGCTTGGGGCAAAAACCCTGGACTTTCTATTATGGCGGACATCATGGTCATGTGGATGACGCAATTGACAGGTCTTCGTTTTGGCGATATGGGACGTCCTTTTCGGTGACCACGGAGTTTTGAGGCCGACAACGGTATGGGATGCCTCTCTGCTTAGAGATCGGGTTTTCGACTCAGTAGGTGCTACGCACGACGAGTTCGATGGAGGTGTCAAGTCATGCCAAGCAGGCAGTAGCGATGCACTACATCTCACGTGAATGAGTCAAGTCATGTCTGATCCTGCCAGGTTCTACGCACGACGTCTCCTCTGCGTTGTCAAGTCATGCATGTTATTGCTCGATCGAAGGTGCCGCAATAGTGAGGAGTGGCGGTACGGGATGTCATCCACTTAGCTTCTCCTCATAGGCATCTGGTTAGCGATAAGTCATTGGTCGGACATGTGATGACAGTAGAAGCATCAACATCGAGTTTGCACACACTTCTATGGAAACACGTCGCAATGTTGATGCACACTTGTGTTGTGCACTTGCTGAAGGTGGTGGGTTCAAGATAGTCTTTGGGTTGGAAATACCGAGATCGGTCTACGGTTGGGTTCACCATTATCGGTGCACGTGTGGCGATTCTTTCTTAAGAATTTGCCTCGAAGGTGTATTTTCTCTTTGTTTATATTTTTTAAGGTAGGCTTAGTGATAACCTAGTGGAGGTACTCTCGTGAGATATGTGGTCTCAGAATAGTTTCCTTTTTTAAATCTTTTTTGCTTAGTTACGCTCAATTTTTCTGACTTTAATAATATATAGTTATGTACATCAATAGACGCAGAGAACGAAGATTATCCTCTTTTCATAGAACTGATGGATTACATAAGGACGTAAGGTTTATATAATCAACCATCTAAAATTGTGTTCCTTTGTGGAAAGACAAACAATTGGTGTTGAGCGCTGGTTGACACTTGACAGACTGGTCGTTGATCAGAAGGAGGCAGCGGCTTAGGGACAAGATTTACCCACTGTCACTCGGGGGCTGGGTTGTGGATAAAGATAGGAATTTCTGGGCACATGCTCCTGGATCTCGATGCAGCCCATGATTGCGTCAGCGACGGTAAGCAGACGAAGTTTAGTATACAGAAGATTACCACTAGTGTGTGCAGTACATCATCCGTGGACGGTGAGATATTTTATTTACCGGGGCTAGTAAAATTTTTTGGACACTGTTGCCGATGTGCTAACTGTTTGTAGTTAGCAAATAAGTAATTAACAGTATGTTGACAGGTGGTCGGGGAAAACAATTAGGTGCCGAGGAATCGCGATCGGTGATGAGACAGATGTGTACATACCGCTGAGAAGTAATTTTCTTAGTGTGGTTTCTTACTTGGAAAGGTTTAACGCACTGTTACCGTCATGCAAGCTGTATTGGCTGGTACGAGCTGTCACAATTTCAGCGTATCATTATTTTCTTGTAATATAGGATAGACTGATTAAAAAGAATCCCAGCACACAACGTTCAACAAAATTATTTTATGAAATGACGATAAAATCTGGGCCATAATAACAAAGGAAACATGTTGTTGACACAATCAAAACGTTGACGATGTAAATTTTGCTAAAAAGACGAGGAAAAGCTATGTCCTCGTGACACACTACATTTGTGGCGGTGGTTTACCCTGTGTCCGGTGTTGGTGGTTCGAATCCGCTTACCCCCAATCCGTGAATTTAGCGGATACGGTGTCATGCTTCAATTTAACTATAGTAACCCTTTCGATTGACACTAAATGGAGAGGTTCAAAAGATAACATTGAATATCGAGACACACATAGACGAGGAAAGGCGTAGCAAGCAATGGCTGCATAGTCTCTTAAGACCCGTTGAGTCGTCTCTCTGCTTGGAGGACACCAACAATTATCCCATCATTCTACCATAATAACAGAAACTAACGATCTAAGCAATCAGGGAGGCAGTGGCACGGAGAAAATAGCGGGATGAGAATTGGCGCGAACGAATCCTCTTTTGGACAACTTGTGTGATCCTTTATACTATGGTGGGCGGAGAGGGGAGAGGAGTTATTGTTGGTCAGTCAGAAAAGTGTTGGTTTACCTTGTGTTCGTAGTTGGCGGTTCGAATTCGCTTACCTCCAATCGTACAATGATATCCTTCCATTCAAATGGCGTGAAGGAAAGAGCATGATGAAAATCGGCGCAAATTCGAGGGTGGTGGAAGAATGGAAGGGGGTGGGAAGGGACGAAGCTCGAAGGGCAGCCACATACAAATTTTTTCCCTTCATGTACTGCTTGTGATTTTTCCAAGAACTAGTATCTGCCTATAAGTGCACAAACAAGTTTTCTCCTAGGAAAACCACATAGCTTAGAGCATCTCCACCGGGGGCCTCCAAGTGACCCCCGAAAGGCCCAATGGGGGTCCGGACGCCAAAAACTGCCACCAGCGGCACCCCCCAAAGGGCCGCCCCGAGCAAATTCGTGTTCGGCACCCTCGAAAGGGCCTCCAAGTTTGGAGGCCCTCTCGGGGGTGCCGGACATGGGGCGGACATGCCCTCCGACAGGGGTGTCCCGCCCATCATAGGCATAGCCCCGGCGTGACCTGAATCATTCGCTCCCCACACCCTCCTTCTTTTTTCTTTCGCCGGCGATTCGCACCATCGCCGCCACTCTCGTCGCCGCCTGCTTGATTCGCACCTCGGGGACCTAGCCGCAGCGCTAACGCAGACCCGCCTGCCGCCGCTCCCTGCCGGTCTGCGACCTGTCTAGCGCCGGCGTAGCTAGTTTCCGGCCGGGTACGCCTCTTCTTTCCTCCCGCCCTGCCCGCAACCTGTTCGACCATTGGTTGATAGGTTGATTTTATTGATTTGTCATTCTTGGCCTTGTTTCAGTGCTTTGTTTCATCAAATAGGCAATGGACAGCGACGACGAGATCATGTTTTTCGAAATGATGGCGGAGGATGCCGCCCTTGCGGCCGACGACGAGAGAATGAGATGGTCATGGCCGCACTTCTAGATGTCGCAGTCGAGGCAGACGCGGCGCCGAAGTTTGGAGGATCATCGAAGGAGCGGAGGGCCAACAAGGAACGCAACCGAGCAACTGGGCACATGCTCTTGTACCAAGACTACTTTGCCGAGAATCCGACGAACTTGCCTCATGAATTTCGCCGGCGCTTTAGGATGGGCAGGGAATTATTCAGGACGATCGTGCATGGCGTTTGGGAATACGACGACTACTTTGAACTGAAGAGAGACTGCACCGGCCTCCTTGGGTTTTCATCTCTTCAGAAATGCACGGCGGCCATACGGTGCCTTGCTTACGGGCTTCCTGCCGATGCGTTGAATGACTATCTCCGTATGTCTGAGTCCACCGCCGTCGAAGCCACCTACAGATTCTGTAAGGCAGTTGTGAAGGTGTTCGGAGGCGAATATCTGAGGACATCAAATGAGGCAGACACGGCTCGTCTCTTGGCCCAAGGCGAAGCAAGAGGATTTCCAGGGATGCTTGGAAGCATCGATTGCATGCATTGGAACTGGAAGAACTGCCCGTTCTCTTGGCAAGGGATGTACAAGTCAGGGCATCACGGAAAGTGCAGTGTTATACTTGAGGCCGTGGCAGATTATGATCTTTGGATATGGCATGCGTATTTCGGCACCGCCGGTGCCGCCAATGGCATCAATATGCTCCACCGCTCCAATGTGTTCAAGAAACTTTGTGATGGCCTAACTCCACCATGCAACTATGTGATCAATGGCCATGAGTATGACAAGGGGTACTATCTTGCTGACGTCATCTATCCCACTTGGTGTACATTTGTGAAGACCATCCGCAACCATGTCGGCGAGGCAGATTGCCATTTTGCAAAGAAGTAAGAGTCTGTTCGCAAAGACGTGGAGCGGGCTTTTGGTGTGCTCCAGGCCAGGTTTGCCGTTGTCCGCTACCCTTGTCTTTCATGGTCGCTAGATGAAATGTGTGAGATCATGAATGCTTGTGTTATCATGCACAACATGATCATTGAGGACGAGCGTGATACGAGGAGGCAACTGGTCGGCGAAGTGTTTGATTTCCAGGGGCCTATGGCCAGTCCACGGCCGGGCGTGCCGACGCAGTATGCAGAATTTCTTGCCATACATCGGGAAATTCGTGATGGAACAAAGCATCTGCAGTTGCACAATGACCTCGTGCAGCATCTGTGGACTATCAAAGCGACTCAGCCGGCGGCTGTTTGATATGTCATGGTTTAAACTTGAATTCGTATTTAAACTTTGTATTTCGAATTTGAACTTGTGTTGTAATATTTATTACATTTTCTATCTTCAATTCGTATTGAAATGCTAAACCACCGCCGATGTGTTGATGATTTTTTTTTTTTGGAATTGGTCTTTGGCGTGCTTGTTTGGGGTGCGCCGCTGTGGGCGACACCCTCCCCCCAATTGGCCAGACACATGTCCGGCACCTCCAAGATTGCCTCAATTGGAGGGTGTCGGACACGAATTTGGAGGTCCCGGTGGAGATGCTTTTAACCTAGACAAGTTCATCCCACACACTCACCAGACACCAACCAAAGGCATAGCTAAGCTACTCCATCTGAAAAAAATGAAGTAAAATACTAGCAAAACACACCAAAAGAAGACATAAATGAATGCGTAGTCCACACCAAGATCTCCACCCTTTTTCCCACCCGCCACCTCCTCGCTATTACTAGTTCCCGCGACGCCATCCCAACCCAACCCCTCGCCGCCGTCTCCACCAGCCATGGGGCCAGCGCCGAGGGAGCCCATGAAGCAGCGGGTGAACCGCGCCCTGCTCCGCCTCTCCGACAGGGACACGGAGGCCATGGCCGCCAACGAGCTGGACGCGATCGCGCGCGGCCTTGACGCCGACGAGCTGCCGGCCTTCCTCGCCGCCGTCTCCGACACGCGGTCCACCGACAAGACCTCCCTCCGAAGGCACTCGCTCCGCCTTCTCGCCCTCCTCGTCGCCGCGCACCCGCGGACGCCGTCGCGCCGCTGGTGCCCCGGCTCGTCGCCGCCGCGCTGCGCCGGGTGCGCGACCCGGACTCCTCCGTGCGCGCCGCGCTCGTCGACGCCGCGCGCGCCGCGGGGCCGCGTCCCCTCCGCGCCCGCCGCGCTGGGCCCGCTCGCGGAGCCGTGCTCCACGAGCAGGACCAGTGCGCGCAGCTCGCCGCCGCGCTGGCGGCCGCGGCGGCCGTCGAGGCCTCTGCCCCGACCTCCGACCTCGCCGCCTACCTCCTTCCGCTCCTCCCGCGCCTCCTCAAGCTCCTCCGCAGCGCGCGTTCAAGGCCAAGCCGGCCTCATCTCCCTCATCGGCGCCGCCTCGGCCGCCACCGACGCCGAGGCCGCCGCCACCGCCGTGCCGTGTCTCCGCGACGCGCTCGCCGGCGACGACTGGGCCGCCAGGAAGGCCGCCGCCGAGGCGCTCGCGCTGCTCGCCCTGGAGCACGGGGACGACCTCGCCGCCCACAAACCCTCCTGCATTGCCGTCTTCGAGGCCAAGAGATTCGATAAGGTCGGACACCCTTGAGATCTTTCGCTCCGGCGTGATGGTGGATCTGCTCTTCCGTGTCGAGATTTCTGACAGTTTCTTGGCAATGCAGGTGAAGATTGTGCGGGAGTCCATGAACCGGATGATCGAGGCGTGGAGGGAGATCCCGGACGCGGAGGAGGAGGTGTGCTCCTCCGACGCGCCGCCGTCCCAGGCGAGATCTTCTCTCACAGGTGAGGTGGCGTTCCAAGAAGCTGTAGCATTTGAGTAAATTGTTCTTTTTTTTAGTATTTGAGTAAACTGTTCTTTTGTGGCGATTTGAGTAAACTCTTATCTTTTGTTTGGGCTTCGAACTAGTATACATGAACTTCTTTGGTAAAAGACAGAAGTGGAGTGTGTTTGGTGAGACACTAGGCAGGACAAGTCCTTTCCTGGTATATATGACAAAAATAAATTCTAAAATGTTTCCTTCAGATATTGTTTGGGTGTTATTGCACGTTTCTTGGGTTTTAATGATGTGCCTTTCTGAGTTCTAACATTGTTTGGTTTTGTAATCAAACAGATAGCGCAAGTGATGGTCGATACCCGGCTGATTCCCTCGGCTCCAACTCCGTTCAATCAGTTACAAAGAGGAACATGATGCCGGCAAGCAGGTCACCCCCATCAGATGCATTGACAACATCAGTAACAGAAGGAGAAGTCCTCCTTCCATCAGAAACAAGAAGAGTTCGTCGCCAGACCAAGCCAGGAAATATGGCTATAAGGTCGACGCTGTTGTCGCCGCAGACGCCACCCCGATCAAGACGGTGACCGAGGAGAAGCTCCTGAAAGAGGGCAATGTTAGAGCGAGGCTTGAAGCGCGGAAGATGCTTTCCAGAAGAGTGGCGAGAAGGGGTACAAGAAGTTGGCCGGGCTCAAGTCAGCGTCTAGAGTTGTTCCATACAATGGGGATGGTGAGTCCGAAGAGAGTGCTGAGGTTGAGGATGGGCCTCAGGAGTTTCAGTCAGACGAGCCCGAGGAGTTTCAGTCGGATGAACCCGAGGAGTTTGAGTCGGCTCACAAAGATGAGGGCCTGTCGAAGATCAGGATGCAGCTAGTTCAGATTGAGAATCAGCAGACAAACTTGCTTGATCTTCTCCAGGTAAATTCCCCTTGTTATGTTGTATGGCATGTCTTTAGCACCCAATGAATCTCTTAATTATTTGGAGTTATGCATGTACTTTGCTACTCGGCTAGCCGGATAAATCCCAGAGTAAACTTGAGAAAAAAGATTAAACTGACAAAAAAATTTGCAAATGAGAAATCCATCAAAGGCCTTCAAAATTTGTATACTTTGGTCACCATAAACAGTGGTGCAAGCTTATGCATTCGGATAACCTTGTGATGG
Source organism: Poa pratensis (assembly GCA_947311845.1). NCBI lineage: Eukaryota > Viridiplantae > Streptophyta > Magnoliopsida > Poales > Poaceae > Poa > Poa pratensis. The sequence continues at coordinate 4,678,283 of CAMZMU010000094.1, read as the reverse complement.
GTCTCAGTTTGTAGCATTGACCAATGATTATTGGTACGAATCATGCATCCATTCAATGTGTCTTGATGGCACTAGTTCAATGATACATCAGGACATGAGCAATGGCACATGGTATGGGGACAACCTGGACAGGTGCATGCCATTTAGTGCCTATATTACAATGTCTTAATCAGTAAAACTGTTGAAGCTTATTACTATGGTCTTGTGTTATATTTCAATAACCCATTATGAGTTTTTTTTGTACATTTTTTCCCTCTTGTGTTGTTCATCAGAGACTGAGAACACATCTGAACTTTAATTGCCTTTGTTCATCAGAAATTCATGGGGAGCTCCCAGAATGGGATCCGTTCATTGGAGACGAGGATGAATGGTCTGGAAATGGCACTGGACGAGATCTCGCGTGATTTGGTTGCCTCTTCAGGAAGGATGCCAAACACTGAACCTGACATGAACTCCTGCTGCATCCTGAGCCCGAAATTTTGGCGGAGAAACGATGGCGGTAGATATTCTTCGAGGTACCCCGTCGCCGACATAGCGAACTACTCCGAGGAGAGCAGAACAACATCATCTCACAAGTGGGAGAGGCAGAAGTTTGGAGCTCAGGGTGGGTTCGTCACCAACCCATTGGCGGAGCCAAACGCTTCGTATCTAAGGAGCACCGTGGCTGCTCAGGAAGCCAGGAGGCAGAATTCAACCCAGTACAAGTCGAGGTAGGTAAGTCCACCGATGCCAATTCAACTTCAGTTTATCTGTAAGTAAGTCCATGCAATTAGATACGGTAGGTATGCCAACCAGATGTGCTGAGGACACCTGGGAACTGACGGTAACATCACAACACATATACGTAGATGTTTTCTTGGATACGGAAATATGGAATATCAGAGTTGTCAAATTTTATGGTACTACGCCAACATCATGCAATGCATCTTCCACAGAACTTTCCTTCCAATTATGATGAAGCTTCCTAGTCAATTCATGCTGACCCACATCTATTATCGGATTGTTATTATAGCTTATTCTCTCTTATTCAGTCACTCTGCAATTAATATATATCCTTTGAATTGTGTTCAGGATGGATTAGGCGCGACAAAGATGCTCCATCTGAAGTCTGAACCACCTGCATTAACAAGGCAGGAGCGTCTGAATTATGCCACATCCCACAACATTCTTGGGGCCTTTTCTTCTTTTTCTCCCGGATTCAAAGCTGAGTTGTACATGAGTTATGGAATTTTCTTAGCGAGTTGCCGACCCCTGCGGAACAGATCCTGGGCTCTAAAGCGAGACCCTCTTGACTCTGAGGTGGACACCATTTGTATTATACGTCTGGCCTGAGACGGCTACTGCAGGTGTACCGGGGTAGAAAGCATGCGTGAATTGAGGTCTGGGTGTATGGATGTACCTTGTAGACTTGTACTGCTTGTACATAGCTCGGATACAGCAGTTCCTATGTGACATGAGATGCGTTTTGAACAAAATGTTCTTGAGTATGATGCACATGCTGAGACCGTGGAAGCAAAAGATCTAACAACGCTGTGCTTCTGCTTGAGCGCTTCTGTCTCTTGGTGATTTAGATGGTTTAGCAACGCGTAGTATGGAAACAGACATGAGCATATAGGCCCTAATGTTTTCCAGATGCGTACAAAAACGCCTGGTAAGAAGCAGATCTGTATAACAAAACCTAAAACAGAACACACCATGCCCCAGTTTCAGCACCAAACACTTGCAAAAAGTTTGCGAGATTTGTAGCAATCACTGATCACTGATGAACATGCATGCCCTGGGTAAGACCCAGGAGCACCATTCAGCAATTTTCAGAAAAATGTATACAATCAGAATTCGCAGATATGAAATCACGTGCCTGAACTATCTCAGATCTTGTCCACCAGGTTCCTCGCTACAAAAATCGGATGCAGAAAAGATATATACAAAAACCTGTTCGGATATAGGTTCCTATCATGATAGCAATAGCCAGAATAACAGTCACGGCACATAGCTGGAATAACAGTGGAGGCGACTACGCACAGAAATGCCTCAAACGTCCAATTTGCCAAGCAGCAATCACCAAGGAGAAAATGAAGTATATGCATCCTCGCAGATAAAAAAAGGCTGCAACCATCAATCAAATAACCCAGCCACAACTCTCATGGTAATGTCCAGAGGTTCCATAAAGATCAAACACCTATATGTGTAGAAAACATCTCAACGATCAGTCGACCACCTTCAATTCCTCGACTGTGTGTCAACCAGATGAACACGTATACATGTGTCAGATCAGGCCTTCCAGCACCATCAAGATGCTACTACCAACTATTCCAAGTAGAACCTTCTCCAGTTAGTGGCAAAAGCAGCGCCAACATATTGTTTTGACATACTATTCTTCTTCCGGATGACGATGGCTGTAGGTCTAACTTGTATGCCTGAATTTCCATTGGTGAGATGAGGACGTTACCCTCCTGAGCTACATCACCGATTTGCTCAAGGTACCCTAGCATTTCAGGGTCATCATTTAAGAGGTTCAGAGAGGTTGCCTTGACGTTCAAGACCGATAGATCTTTGAACATGTCGAATAGGTTCACAGGCTCTTCCCCGATACTTGTACACTGTAATCCACCCCTTTTGCAGTACGACGCATCCCAGCCCCTTCTCTGCAACAGCATGGCGAATCTTGGCTCAGCTGCTTCAGCATGAGGAAATTTCAGAGGCTGAGGGACCTTCAAGTTGACAATATGTACATCGCAGGGCAAAGAAGTAGCTAATGGGGCAAATGTCTGTTGAGGAAGCTTGAAGGATTTTTCAAGAGGTTTTTTGCTCACAAAAGCATGCATTGGGTAGTTCAGGTGTGCCCCCACACGGTGGGAGAGGATTGACGGTTGAAGAGTAAGCAAATTGTGGGATTTGGGCAAAGCAGACACATTTGACTCCCTGAGGAGATGGAAGATCACATTCATGGGCCGGTTGTCCATTACCCCCTGACCCAAACCACGACCATCGTCCCGAACCAGCCTACGATCCAACATTATCTCCATCCATCCATTTTTTAAGCTAGCTGCCCCTAATGATTGCTTGGAGTGTACTGAAAATCGGTTTCCAAGCGAATCCTGTAGGAAGGCTAGTGAAGGCATTGGGTAGTAGTTTCCCTGCAAGGGGATCTTATCATATGTCTGCCTCCTGCTCATCTGAAAGCCATTTAGATCAGAGTAGAACACTCTCTGGTTGTCAATACCTGTCTTGTATCTGACAATCAGCTCCCTGTCATCAAATGCACGGCCTACAAGTTCAACATGGTATTCCTTCTCAATTAGCATATCCTGTGTAGAGTCCCCACAACTATAAATACGTGTGCTATGTGAGAGAGGTGACTTATCCCACTCCGTCTTTGGAAGGGAATGGGCTTCTTGAACCAATGGCCCTTCAGTTAGGATGAAATATCCTCCTTCCTTAACAATTGGCTGTGCTTCCCCGATAGGTTTGAACAAGTATGCCCCACTTCCACGACTGCTGTACATGGCAATTTCTTCGCCTATCTCAGTTTGTTCCCCATGTTTGTGACGGGTTACTGTCTGGAGAGGCCATGACTTACATCAAAAGAAAGAGTATGATAAGAGTTCTTCATCTCCACAGTTTTGCCTTCAAGCTTTGAACAATGATACGGTTCAGGACAAGGAAATTCATGGGAAGCTGTGAATGCTTTTACCACAGCAGGAGTAGCCTTTTCACAATCCTGGCCAGTGGCCACATAGTAGGTCTCTAAACCCAGTGCAGGAACAGAAGCTCTCCAATAAAGACGGTGCTGGCCGGTAGATATCTTTTCGCCATTGACATACTGCCACTCAGGGGAAATTTGACTTTTCAAACAGGACCAACTAGAATTGAAAACAGATACATCAGGATTGCTTACAACAACCATAACAATCTCATCCCTTGTTTGCTCTAATGGATTAAAAAAGACAACAGAATGTGCCTTCCCTTCATGAGGTATGAGAACCCTATGCACAGGTTGAACATCAAACTTTGACCGTTCCTGCACCGGCTCAAAATGTGATAAAATGGTAGGATCAGATCTGTCATGGACATCTCCCAAAAGCACTTCGACTGCCCTGGACATAAATAGCAACAAGTCTTGCAAAGAAGTGTGCATTCGAGTCCCGTAGTCCACTACAACATGTTCCTTAGCTGTGCCAGTCACCCCATCATGATGCTGAAAAAGTGCCAAATTCCTCCTTGCTGCTGTTAGTTTGTGAGAGAAACTGATGGGAAGTTTTGCACACTGAAATCTCTGACAGTATCCAAGAACAAATGAACTCAAAATCTCTGAGGCGCGGAGTGTCTGCTCTAGAACTCGGTCAACTGCTTTGAAGAATGGCCTTGATACGTAGTAACCACTCCAGTAATCCTGATTTCTATCAGCATATGTAAAGAAATCCCTGAAAGTGTTGGAAAACCTTGCAGCTCAACAGAACCAATTTCACCAGGGCGTGAATAGTTTATCTTTTCAGCTTCATCTCTCAGGGTAGAGAAGTAATCCTCCAGGGTTCCAAATTTTACTTCAGCATTCAAATGGGGATTAGAGTTTATGTAATCAAAAAGCTTTTCATAATTGCGGAACTGTGCTTCTGCCTCCTCGGTATTAACATACCGGAAATCATCTCCCAAAGGAATGAGAAGTGTATTTGTTCTGTACAGGGTTGACTTTTTCCTGTATTGATCTAGAAGTTTTGTTGCTCTCTCTTGCACATTGTTCGAATCTGTTTCAACTGGGTCGAATCTCCATGGGCAAGACTCATAGCTGGAACCACGCATTCGAGCAAAGTCAAACTGGCAGCAGATAGCTGGTTCTGGTCCGCAGGTGTGTGGTATGTCATAAGAATAGAAGGGCATCATATGAACAAAAATGTCGGTCGTTTCCTCGATATCCCAGTTCTGCCTCCACAAATATTCAAGATTCTGTTTCATTGCAAGCTCCTTTTTCAGCTCATAGTGTGTTCGCTGGATTAACATATTATGGAAACCCATTCTCCTCAGGAGATAAGCCATGGTAGATGAATAGCCAAATGGGTCAATGGACCAAGAATTTTTAGGAACAACTCCAATGGTCTCATTGAGCCACATGTTCCCCTCCATCATCTGAGGTTAAAAAAATTAGGAAGTCATATTACATTGCACCAAATAATCGGTCCAACCCATATTATAAACATATTGCACCAAACATTTGTATACTTCATTACTCATATGAACTTGTCATCGTGATACATGTAACATGAATATGGACAGTGAAATCTACTAGAAAGTACATTGATTCTATCTATTAGGTAGTTTGTCCTTATCTGTTATTCCGGGTGTACTATCAAACTTATGAGTAAGATGGTATCAATCAAAACTATTATAACTTAACGTAAATGGAGGACAGAAAAAGGTCCATAAGTTCATTTCCACAATGATTAAAAGCATGAGGAAAATAGAACTAAGCAAGGTCGGGTGAACTTAAAAGCATGAGCAAAACAGCATGGTTGTTAAATAGCATTAAACATTTAAACCACAGACTATATAAAAATACCATCCTGCTAAGGTGGTTCCTTGATTTGTACAGTTCATTCTTCTTCATATGTTCAGCACAATGAGATACACAATAGGAAAAGAACAAAGAACACTTCATTTCATGAATCAGATACAGATGAAAATCTAACATGACATAATTAGCATAAAGAAGATCATAAACAGAGTACAAAAACCATATACTACTAATGATTTGAGTGTACTTGCCTGCTCTATGATGGCAAAATAGTGGGAGTTTGCCTGCATTTAAGAAACAGCGTCGATTTAAAAAATAAATACATTACATGGCAAAATCATGTGAAAAAAGAAGTTCTGATGAGCAAACACGTCATGTCCAGAGATAAACAATTCAAAGGATTAAACCACAGCATACAAAACTCAACAGATGCAAAGTACCATAAGTAACAAGCCTCCAAGGTTTATCTATATAAACCAAAATCAGTAAAATATCAGTAACATGTTTTTCATCAAATGCTACTCTCAGTCTCAGATAGTACCAAATCTCACAATTCAGACTGTTATTCTCAAGGTACAACAAACATAGCATGATTTTGCCATGTTTCATATATACTGACTGAACGACACAAAGAAGAGAGAAGAAGAGAGAAGAAAAAAAATATATGAAACATGTCAATGTTGTTTGTGATCCTTTATCCATGGTGTTAAATGTTGAATCTCCTCTCCATGTACACCAACAGCCAATACGCCAGCTACACTTTCTTTTAGAGTATGTAGTGGATATTTCAAGTAGCTTCACACAAATGCTCTTGTAATTTACCGGTTTCTAAGTCATGGTCAGGGCAGGCAGCTAAAAACATTTGCACATATACAGCATCGCCAACATGGTACACCCAAAATGATCGGTAAGTATCTACGACATACTCTGCTTGTTAGGCAGGCAGCTCAATCATGAGCCAGCTAGGTAAAACATGAAACGAAAATCCATTCCATGTATGGCCAAGCCACAAATAGAAACATACCATGCCAACATAATAAACAACACTACAAGCAAACATAAACTACGGAGAATATACTCCTAAAACCCTATCTAAACCACAAGATTGTGCTCCCCTCACCTCATCGTTCATGACCCAGCCGCCACTGACGATCTCGAGCTGCCCATTCCGCACGAGCTTGGCGAAGTCCTCCTGCTTCTTCTTCGGGGCGTCGCGCCACCACCTCTCCAGGTACGACATCTCCTCCCATATGAACTTCCTGCGCGGATCCTACACGACGAGACGGGAAAAAAAATCGCCATCAGAGAACACGACCAGAGACCCCGACACGAGTGGAGATCTATCTGGAGCCGGCCGGGCTGACCTTGGAGAGGGACTCGACGATGGTGTCGAGGATGTGGCGCGACTGGCGCTGGTAGTACTCCTCGACGGTGTGGATCCATCCGGGGTCGTTGTGGGAGTGGGGCGCGACGAAGACCTTGAGCTTCTCGCCGTCCCACTCGTCGCCCTTGTAGGCGACCTCCCAGCCCTGCTTCCACGCGCCGCCGTCGACGTCCTGGAACTGGATCCGGTCGTAGAGGCCCTGGTGGTGATGTCGACGGGCGCCTCGCGGCCGGCCCGCGCGGCGACGGCGGCCGCGGCGGCCTCCGCGGCCGCGGAGTCGCGGCGGAAGGCCGGCCTGCGGGTGAGGCGCGCGCGGGGCCGGGTGGGGGACGGCGCGGCGGAGGGGCGGGCGGAGGGGAGGCCGAGGCGGAGGAAGGCGAAGAGGAAGAGCAGGAGGAAGAAGGAGGCGGCGAGGTAGAGGACGCGGCGGGAGGAGGAGGAGGGAGGGTGGGCCCCGCGGCGGCGGGAGGAGGAAGAGGCGGGGGAGGAGAGGGCCTTGGCTCGGTGGTGGTGCGCCTTCGGCTTGGAGGTGGTCGGGAGGAGCGCGCCCGGGCGGCCGCCGCCGGAGAAGAGGTGCATCGGCGCCGGCGGGGAGGAAAATGGGGCGGGCGGCGGCGAGTGAACTGGACTAGCCTCGCGTCGCGGGGTCGTTCTGAACGTCTCCGATTAGCTTTTCCGGTGTGGTGGTGATTTTTTTGGGTGCGTTAACGTGCAACGGAGTGGTGGGCCCCAGCAAGTATCGCTCACTGACAGATGGGTCCCCTGTAAGCCTGGTTTATTAGGGGTGTATTTTCATCCAAAGGATTGAGATTTGGTGAAATTTTTCCCTTCACACAATCCCTTTAAATCCGCAGAAATACTCTTCCCCTCAAATAAACTAGACTAGGGTAGAGTTTTTAATTTACAGAGGCAGTTCCTCCTTTGGCTTTGTTTGGTATGGAGGGTTTTCCAGCTCCAAAGGAGAACTTGCATGTGGCAAGATGGTTAGGAGATTTCACATAAAAAAGATGGTTAGGAGGGTGGTTGTACCCCAACCCACCAGAGTTCAAACCCCAGGTTTGACACTGGTGTTTCTCATTTAGGCGGAATATTATTCAGTGGGAGGCGACGTTCCCGTCGACAACGAGGCGCCTGTGGTGACTTCGTCAATCTCAAGACTCGACCCGCCGGCTCAGTCTTTCGGAGGTGCTCATAGGGGTAGGGTGTGCGTGTGTGCGTTCATAGGGGTGAGTGTGTGCACGTGTATGTGAGCGTCTGTGTTGTACCGTGTTTCGCAAAAAAAAGCTCCAAAGGATTGGGAATTTATAGGAATCGGACGAACAACTTGCCTTCACCCAATCTCCAATTTTTTCCTTTTTGATTTGTTCTCGATCGATCCACGAGCGCTAGCTAGAGGTGTTAAACATGCTTGGATCGGGAGGGTTTGGGGTGGTTTGGCCGGGTTGGCCCAATCTCACCCCGTGCGCCAAACGGGTCTTGCTGAAATTTTGGAGGTTTGAGCCCCTAGAGGATTTTCCCTTCAAATCCACCTATATGTACCAAACAAAGCCTTACAAAACCGGCTTAGTAAACGGACTACTCGGATTTTCCGGGATCCGAAAAAATCCCCTCAATTTCCAAAAAATACACTTCCAATATCCTAGAAGTAAACAAGGCCTAATTGGGATAGTGGTTTACGGTGGTGGAATTTTCGGGCCTATTTTATTTGGATTGCATGTTGAAAAACACATGAATGGAAACAACATAAGATTATTATAGGTTTGCATGTGTAAATTAAACGGAGGACTTTAAAACAGAGAAAATAACACAAGAAAGATGTCTCGGTCCTACGCGACTCAAAAAATGAGCTTGTAGTGAATGTTCAGATTCCTATTGAATTGATGCATAGGAATCCAAAACGTATCAATTTTAGTAAATTTTGGTAGACCATTCTTTCGATCCAAACGCAATCCATAGGAAAAATCCTAAGAATTGGAATCCTACAAAAAAATCTTATGAAAATCTTACAATCCAAAGAGGACCTTCAAGTCTAGTATAACGAGGGTTATGTCAAGAGAAATGTGAACTCGTTCTAAAATTGGTCGAACTGTTCAGCACATTGTTCTCCATAAAATGTGAGCGGTGCAGCACCTAGTCCACCCACCGTGACGGCTCCGGCGTGCATGCACGCAGTGACATAATCGATGACTTAGTTTTGTTTAATGATTAAATTGGAAAATTAATATGTTTTCGTTGTTGGATTAGTAGCGACGAGATTTTCTAAAATAAATCCCATGTTGCCATGTTTTGAATTTTTCTAGTCGGTAATTACCAGATTGTTACCACTAACCAGTGGTGGAGCTAGAACCCGGCGACCCTGGGCAGCTGCCCGGGCTGCTCTGGCCACTCTCCGTTAAATATTACTATCACATACTGATTAGCAAGCATGTTTGCTGGGGCCAAACAGCAGCGAGTGTCATATTCAGTGGGTTTTGCCCAGGCTCCTTGATCGGCCTGGCTCCGCCACTGCCACTAACTTGTCAAATTATAATAGCTTGCTTATCAAATTTCCGTATGCCATTTTTGTAACAATATAAGATTGCACCATACTATTTTGTGTGGAATTATACCATCTTGTAGGTCTTGAAAACGGTCTTGCAAATGTCCAGAAACGTATTAAAATTTGACCGCTAACCATGTATTATTACAGTGATAATGGTTCGGTACTAATCTGACAACCATGGTGTTGTAATACGGTAACTGGTCGTGACGGAAAAAAATCATCACACTCGATATATAGTTGTATTGCAAATGTCTAAAAGCGAGTATAAATTTATCTAGCAATCATGTACAGTTACCGTGGTAACTCGTCGTTGTTAATCTCATAACCATAGTGCCGTAATCTGGTTACTCGTGTGAAAAAATCGTCGAAACATATTAACACAAGATCAAGTTTTGAATCTCTCGTCGAGACAAATTTAGCGGTACAAACGGATCGGTAATAAGAATAATGGTTTGGAAAATAAATCATTTTGAATTTCAAATTTTGCAATTAATTTGATGATGTCACCCATGAGCCCGGAGACTATTAGAGCATCTCTAGCAGACCCCTTAAAACGACAAACCCCCCTTTAACTTGTTTTGCGGTATCCCGCGGTGTCGGGCGGAACAGATCACTTAAGCTCGTAGCGTAAACTCTGTTTTGCGGCATTGGGCGGTGTCGGCCGGAACAGATCCCCTAACTATGTAGCGTATACTAGCATCTCTCCCATGATTTGTAAATAACTTAGACAATAGTTTTTAATCAAATAGCATCACTAGGTGAAGAACCACCATCACAATGAGCCGGAGCAACACTAGCAGCCGGAGCAGTACCACCACCAGCCAGAGCACCACCATCAACCGAAGCGCCACCACCCGCCAGAGCTCCAAGACCACTCGCTTCCCTTCTCCGTTGCATGATTTCCATCTTCTCATCTCCCACCGGCCACCACTCTCTTGTAATAGCGTCCATTACATTCGAATTCATCATCATCACCAGGTTCTCCTCAACAATGACGATGTGCAACGTCACCTTATTCTCCTCGAGATGAATTCTTCACTCCTGCTTAAAGGTGTCCTTTCACTTCTCATCTTCCCAGATCAGAGCCACCTTGCCTCTGTGTCTTCTTATATCTTCTCGGCCATCTAGAATTGTTGAGCCACCAACAATTTCTTGGTCTTTATGAGCTCATCAATGTTTGCTCTCAAGTTTGTGGCCTCAGCTTTGTTCTTATCCTTCTCCTTCTTAGTTCCACCGGGTTTTTCCTTATTTTGTCGCCCTTTGGTTCATCACTATCTTCGTCATCCAAGGTAACGAATGCACCTTTATTCGGTGGAGCTTCTTGACCATTCAACAAACATTTCTCACAATGTTCAATCCATTTCCAACATGTTGGAACACAAATGGTTTACCTTTGGATGCCGACATTGGCTTGTGCCTTTCAAGTGCATTGTGATCCTACATTCAAAATGCAAAATATTCGAGGACATTCAAAGTAAACAACAACACAAAAATTTGAGAGAAATTGAGAAAGACAACAAAATCACATATTCATCAATAGCGCAACCACTTGGGTGTGCATTCCTCACTTTCTCCAAGCAACCACTACAACGGCTACAACATTGCTTGACCACATCATACCAAACTTGAAGTGATCTCAATGAGTGCGATAGTGTCACTCCAACCAACATGAGACGATGATACTTGTCCTTGATTTGCTTTTACTTCTTTCCACTTTAGTCATTGTTGCCGCATTGAGTGACACACACTCTCATGCCCGCACCAAAGTAATATCCTCAAGTTCGGTGTAATTCAATGATTTCTTGTGTTGCGTCGGCTGATAAGCATCGAACCACCTCCTCAATCTCATCCACTTCATCCCCATCATCACCCCCCTCTTACATGATGGCGTCAAAGGCCGAAACTGGCACACTACGAATGTTGACCACATTCTCCTCCAACATAGGACATAGAACTGAATGCAAATTGGAACTACACAAAGGAACAACTAAGCAAAATAACAAGATCAGAAATAACCATGATATGAAAACCAAGTTGAATTTGCCTTTCTTCATGGACATTCTGATTCTTGTGAGTTGGAGCATTTGGATGATCAGAAATAACAAGATCTTTAGAAGTGAGAGGCCTACCTTTGAGGGGTGGAAGGCCATTTATTTGTCAGAGTTGAATTGGCTTAAATACAGAATTAAGGCCAAGCACTCTGATCAATTCAACATTTGGAGAGAGTCGCAAACTTAGGTGCTTTTTTTCCTTTTCATATTTTTGACGGATGCAGCAACATTGTACATATCTTGTAAATACGTTTGAAAATTTATAAAAGTTGCAGTGGGATTTTTTCCCACTGTTTTGCCCGTCAAAACAACTAAGCAAAATCCTCCAATTCAGGACACAAGCGGAAAATGGGGTCGAAAATTTTACCTCTTCGGCGTATCATCAAACACATAGGGCTTGCTGCCTTCGCTGACGGTCGTCGCGGGTACTACGAACGGCGGAGGTGGTGCAGCAGGTGACGGTCCTCGAGCCGCCGCTTTCTTCATCTTCTTCGGTGCGGCAACCGCCGCTTTTGGCCGGCCCGGAGACGGTAACAGCATGACGGCCATTGGCACCAAACCACGGGAGGGAGCCTTGTCGCTGGGGCACCGACTCCCTTCACGATACAAACACCCTCCCGCTTCCGGTTGAGCGTGGGCGGTGCGACCGGGAACATGGCAGCTAGGGCGGGCGAAGCGAAGGGGAGCATGGCGGTTGAGTGCATTTGAGCGACAGGAGTCACCGATTCGGTCCTCGCGACCTCATAACCGACATGCGAAGGCACAGGAAATCCATGGAAGAGTCCGGCGGATGTTGTGGGCGCAAGGAGATCGGCGGCGGCAGTGAAACGGAAGCGGGAAAGTCAGTGTTGAAATTCCCCTCCCGCCAAACTGCCCGCGTGTATACATGAAACCTAAAACCCGGACACCAATCCCGTGGATGAAGATTTTCACGGCCTGCTTTAGGCTTCCCTTTATAAATTTCAAGCACTGAGCCTTTTTGTGGGATCTGCACGGGGCGATTTTTTCGGCAAAAACAGTAAACTGGCGGTTATTATAGAGGCCATGCTGTTTTAAGGAATATGCTAGAGATGCTCTTACATGCATGCATGTACTCTCCTTTATAGAGAGAAATACATGGAAATTGCCGTCGCATAGCAATGCCTCCTCATACTGCGCTTCCAGGGGGAATTTGCGACGGTGTTGCCTTGTATTGTAGATGTCGAAACGGGAAATAAGAAGAAAGAGGAAGGCGCCCGCCGAAGAGAGGAAGAAGAGGAGGAAAAGGTGGATCCAACATCGTTGTTTCCACCACCGTACCTCCATCCCATGCAAACACCGCCATCCTGGCCACCTACTCCTGCCTCCCACGGTCGGCAGAGCTCACACGCCGCCTAGGCAATAATGTTTAGTGCAAATTCAGAACACAACACAATTTTAAGACAAGATATATTCAAAGTTGAAACATAATTCAGTTGAGTGCAGATTCATAACACGTTAAATGCAAGTAAAAGGTTGTCCAATTCAAACAATTACAAATGCCCAATCCAAATGCACTCTCAGTCTTCTATCTTCAAGGGGCGCCACATTCGGAGCTGGATATGAACCTCGCTTAATTTTGCAAGATCCCGAACTTACCCGGGGCTGCTACCAATTACGTCGACGACACATCCTACCATGTCGACATCAGAGTCTCCACGATAGCGTGCCCGCGAAACTCCATCTCGTGGGCTTCTTTTTTAGTGACCGACTCTATAACCATTTGGAGTAGGTTTTTTTTTCGACCGACCCTAATATTTTTTGGAGCCGGTTTGTTTTTGTGATCGAATATAAGATTATTGGAGGATGTTGTTTGTTTTGTTAGAAGAGTTCAAAAGAAAATACCAAGAAAGGTAGGCCTCACCAACTCACCGTATAAACGGGAGCCCAGTCCAAGACCTATAGAATCGTCATTTGCCCTCATATTCAACATCCTCGAGCGAAACTAATTTAGGAAGCTCAACCCTAGTTCACCCACCGTAGCATCGTCAAGACCATCATCCGTGTCTTGACAAGTCCCTCTACACATTTTAATCATCTATATACATCATATAATACAAGAGCAAGGTGGTCAACAATTTTAACATTACTGGACGAGCTTAGTCCCGTGGTATCACTTATGAAAGTTGATATATTAGACAAAGTGGTTTATGATTTGATGTACTAAACTGAATTTCATCGGCAAGTTTATGTACTTACCATGTATTCTACTCTTTTTATAACTGAGACAACCATTCGGTAAAAAGGGAACATAAAACACATTCAAATATAATGACCACTAAACAACATGTGATGTGCTCATCACCATTTTATTGAACCAAGCATTCTCTTGATATTGTTCGATACTAAAAAAAACAGGAGTATTTTGATGCATCTGAAACAAAGAATTGGGTATATTATCGCCCCTCTATTTTGGTAACTGAAAAATTGTTCATGGAAGTCTGGATTCCTATGTTCTCTATTTCAGCACTTCGTCGCACAAAGTAGGCAGGGCGACTGGGAGCTGGAAGTGTGGTGCTTCCGTTCTCTAGGACGAATACAACAAATGACATGAGTGGTCTATCATCTGGATTCTCCTGGACACACAAGAGTGCTACATGGATGCAAAGCAGAACTTCATTTGATGAACATGTTTGCAAGATAGATGAATCTGGCAACTCATCGGTCTTCCCTTCCTTCCACTTATTCCATGACTGAGACAACCACAAGAAAATATTAGTATTCAATTTGTTTGTCAAAGTAAAAACTCTCGGAAACTTTAATTAACTTCTAGAATTAAACTTGAGATAACTCTCATGTGTACTCACATGGACAGTGAGGCTAGGGAAGCCCATGGTTTGAATATTGGAGCTTCTCCGTATACCAGTTACAATCTCTAGTAATAACACGCCAAAGCTATAGACGTCGGACTTGGTAGAGAAGATGCCTTCCATTGCATACTCAGGAGCCATGTATCCGCTGCACGATCATTTCAGTTTCAAGATTTACCAGATGGGAGTGGAGTTTATCGAAAATAAATATGATGTTTAATGGATACTCACTATGTTCCGGCGACACGTTGGGTATTTGCATCTTGTTGATTGTCCTCGAAGATCCTTGCCATACCAAAATCCGCTATTTTAGGTTTCATCTCTGCATCTAACAAAATATTTCCAGCTTTAAGATCCCTGTGAATTATGGTAAGTCTTGAATCTTGGTGTAGGTAAAGAAGTCCCCTTGCGAGTTACGACCCCTTTAATTATATTAATCACCCAATCCAGCAACAATTTTCTTGACTTGTCTTTAATAGATGGAAATGTGAGCATGATGTTTTTTTGAGTTGGTTTAGGAAATTATCATGTGGGTCGCTAAAATATTTACCAAATAGGGTAGCATCTAAGCTCTTGTTAGGCAGATACTCATAAATCAATAACTTTTCAGATCCCTCGGCACAACATCCAAGGAGCTGAACCAAGTTTCTGTGCTGCAATTTAGCAATAAGAATTACTTCATTGCTGAACTCCTTTGTTCCTTGTTGAGAATCCCTACCTAACCTCTTGACAGCAACTTCTTGTCCACCTAACAATCCCTGGAGAGTTTTTCTAGATTTGAGTTTATCACGTGCACCACTCCGGTTCTATTACATTAAGAATAAATAACAGAGAAATATTGAGCGAGTTACCTTGTATACTTTGCCAAAACCTCCCTGTCCAATCATACATGTTTCAGAGAAATTGTGTGTTGCTAGGGCAATTTCCTCAAATCTTACAAACGGGAATTCATGATCATGGGGAGGGTTTCTTTCTCCAAGTTCGGACGAGGTACTCATACCATCTGTTGATACATTCTTGTGGTTTCTTGAGTTTTTGTTTTTTGCCTGCTCACAGTAATGTTATGGCCTTTTCTTCTCTAAAGCTGAGTACATATCATAGACATGGACAAATAATAAAGGCTAACTGTTCTTTTACTATTCTCTTCGTTATGAAATAAGTGGCGTGGTGATGTCACTTAGTTTGGAATGGAGTGAGTACTAATTGTTGACGTCTGTCTACTATTCCCTTTATGAACCCACAAAACCAGAGCTAATAACTGATGAAGCATTTCTGTGGAAAATGATAGACCAGGCAATTGTGATAATCGACTTGGCATGCATATCAGCATATATAACACTTTTGTAGCGCAATGATACAGTGTAGTAGTAAATGAATTCCGTGCCCAGTTAATCAGACGGATACAATCTTGTTGGGAAAAACACTAGACGTACCTTTGAATTTGGACCATGCCAGGGAAATGCATCTCAGTACCAGAAGACTGCTTCCTAAAACTGGCAGCACAATTCTCACTGCATTACCCTTTGTCTTCTTACCTGTGCAATAGAACATGCATGACATAAGAGAACCTACCTGTGATAGGATGGTTAGGAGGGTCAGAGTTCAAATCCTAGATTTGACATTGGTGTTTCTCATTTAGACGGAATTTTCTTCAGTAAGGGACGACGTTCCCGTCGACAGCGAGGCGCCTGCGATGACTTCGTCAATCTCAAGACCCGACCGCCGGCTCAGTCTTTCGGAGGTGCTCATAGGGGTAGGGTGTGCGTGCGTGCGTTCATAGGGGTGAGTGTGTGCACGTGTATGTGAACGTCTGCGTTGTGATGTGTTTCGCAAAAAAAAAACATGCATGGCATAAAAGGCAAAACATGCTTGGATGTACTAATTCAGTGACTAACTAACTAGTATAGGGAGAGTTTTCGTAGGTACCATCAGCAGCAGCAGCATCCAAGCTAGCAAGTCGGATGTAGAGCGTGTCGGTGGCAAGCGCAAGCTCTGCGCCGAACTTGCCCGTGTCAAGCAGCTCCCCCGCCCACACCAGGCACCTCGTCGCACCTACTCCGGACCCGCCGCCGCTGCTCAGATTGGCGTGGGCATAGGCAACGCAGGAGCAGCTGCGGCCGCACTCCGCTGCACACTCCTCGAGCGTACTACTCTTGTTCCCGCCGACCAGGGCAAACCTGTCCGGCGACTTCATCCACGGCAAGGCCAAGAAGCCGTCTTCTCCGCACCCTCGTAGCGGCTCTTTCCGCCTACACCCAGCGGAGAACCCGCCGCTGCTCCATTGCTCCGTGCTGGTCGGCTCGAAGCCCTCGAGGCACTTGCACGTTGGCCGGGATGATGCCGCCGACGACTCATCGCAGTAGCCGTTCGGGCCGCAGTAGCCATAACGGCTGCATTCGGAGGACGGCCACTTCGAGAGGACTGCCCACGCCGACGACTCGTCGTTCCAGCTCTGGGCCTGGTACTCGCCATAGTAGGTTAGCACGTACCTGGTGCGCGGGGCGCCGTCGGAGAGGCTATACGTGATGTAGATCCCCTCGTCGGTGTCCACGACAGCCATGTAGATGATGACCTCTGTGCTGGTGTTGAACGGGCGCTCGCTTTGCACCAGGTAACCAGTCCACGGGGCGCTGCGGATCACCGGGCATGTCCCGTCCCAGAGGATTACCTGGAGGGACGTGTCCGGGTCGCCGCCATAGGAGAAGCGCCCCCGCGAGGGGTCGTTGGGGCCCTTCCAGGACACCAAGCGCTCGCTGACGATGGTGCCACCTGTACTACTGTGCTTGATCCGGAGCTTCATGCCAGCAAGGAACGTGTCCGTGTGGTGGTCGAAGCTCTGCCATAGTGTGGTGCCGTTTGACAGCCGGATAACGAGGTTTCCGGTGTTCAGAAGCACGGCCGACGAGCCTGGGCCGGCGGCCACGTTTCCGGTCGTCCATAGGACACGGCCGCTGCCGGTGCCATCACCGTCAGAGAGAACGAGGTTGGAGGTATTGGTGAGCGAGAGCATCGGCGAAGAGGAAGTGTTGTTTATGAGCGGGGTTTCTCGGTTGGCGACCCACACCACGGTGAGCTCGGGGATGCCGTTGTACCATATGCCGAGGTACAGAGCGGATGGTGTGGAGTTGGAGGGGTTGAAGAAGCCCAAGGCGAAGGTACTGTTAGACAAATGAGCAACTATATTCCAAAGAGACCAAAGGCCAGTACATATACATGTGTGATGAAGAGTAAACGGTGAACAGTAAACCTATACACATCTAACACCCCCTCTCAAACTCATGGTGGTTCAACAACACTGAGTTTGGAGAGAAAGAACCCATGCTGCGCTCGAGTCTGTGCCTTCGTGAAGAAATCCGCCAGCTGTAACTCAGAGGGCGCATAGTGAAGAGCAAGAAGCTGGTCCTGCACAGCAGCATGCACAAAGGAGGCATCTACATCGATGTGCTTGGTGAGCTCATGCTTCACCGGGTCACGCGCAATGCTGATAGCACCTGTACTGTCTGACAATAGAGGAGTCGGTGCAACAGCAGTAACACCAAAATCCTCTAGTAACCATCGCAACCAGGTCACCTCAGCCGTCAACATAGCCATCGCTCGCAACTCAGCCTCTGCACTAGAGCGGGAAACTGCAGTCTGTTTCTTCGTCTTCCAGGCAATGAGAGATCCTCCAAGAAAAACACAATAGGCAGACAGCGAGCGGCGATCAGAAGGATCACTAGCCCACGTAGCATCAGAGTAGGCCTGGAGCTGGAGAGAGCTGGAGCGAGGAAAGAAAAGGCAACGGGAGATCGTGCCACGAAGATATCGTAGAACACGAAGGAGGTGACTATAGTGGACAGAGCTGGGAGCTGAAACGAACTGACTCAGAATGTGGACAGGATATGATATATCTGGACGAGTGACAGCTAGGTAGACAAGGCTCCCAACAAGGTGGCGATAGCGTGTGGGGTCTGTGAGGGGATCACCATCAGTAGCACGAAGCTGAACATTGAGCTCCATAGGAGTCTCAGCAGTGCTCATCACCAAGAGCGGCACGAGCAAGAAGATCCTGAATATATTTTTCTTGGGAGATGAAGAAGCCATCAGAAGTCGAAGAGACCTCAATCCCGAGAAAATAGCGAAGTGGACCAAGATCAGACATCAGGAACTGCTCACGGAGGCGGGCCTTAACAAAGGCAATATACTCAGGGTCGTCGCCAGTAATGATCATGTCATCAACATATAAGAGGAGGAGCGTCCGACCACGAGGTGAGGTGTGGACAAACAACGCGGGGTCATGGTCGCTAGGCAGAAACCAGCGGCAGTCACCACAGAGGCGAAACGCTCAAACCAGGCGCGAGGGGCTTGTTTAAGGCCATAGAGGGAGCGCCGAAGACGGCAGACCATACCATCAGGAACAGAGTACCCCGGTGGTGGCTGCATATAAACCTCCTCACGCAACTCACCATTGAGAAAGGCATTCTGGACGTCAAGCTGAGACACAGACCAATGACGAACAGAAGCCACAGCGAGAAGAGTGCGAACAGTGGTCATGTGGGACGGGAGCGAACGTCTCATCATAATCGCGTCCCTGCTCCTGCTGAAAGCCACGAGCCACAAGACGAGCTTTGTAACGCTCAAGAGAACCATCGGAGCGAGTCTTGATCTTATAGACCCACTTGCATGTGATGGGACGAACACCAGGAGGAGGGGAAACCAGATCCCACGTGCCAGTGCGCTCAAGTGCAGCAATCTCCTCAGCCATCGCAAGCTGCCATTCAGACTGAGCCATGGCATCCCGATAGGAAGAGGGCTCAACAACAGCAGAAAGACCACTGGGAAGGAGAATAGCGATCAGGAGACCGTAACGAAGGCCGAGAACGAAGGTTATGAACCGGTGTACACGGGGAAGGTGGCGCTCCGGAAGTAGAGGGCATGTCAGAGGGATCATCCTCAACACGAGGGCGACGAGTGTAGTGGAGAGGAAAGGGAGAAAGGGGAGGGCACACTGGAGGGATAGGTGACGAGGGAGGAGAAGAGGGTGGTGTCGGAGGTGTATCAGAAACAGTGGGACTCGTCGGAGGTGGAGGTGGAGGTGGAGGAGGAACATGAGGCACAGAGGAGATGTGTCGGGAGTATAAGGAAGGAGATATCCTCAACCGAAAAGGTCGAGGCGTAGGACGCGGATAGTATGAACGAGACTCATCAAAAGTCACATCACAAATACGTAGCCGACGACTAACAGGATCCCAACATCGATACCCTTGTGCTCATCACTGTAGCCAAGAAAGACACACTCAACCGACTGAGCGGTCAATTTGGTGCGTTCGCGTGGAGCAAGGAGAACATAGCACACGCACCCAAACATGCGAAGAGCGAGTAGTCAGGAGAACGACCGGAGAGACGCTCCATAGGGATACCACCCTGCAAGGCAGCCGAAGGCTGGATGTTGATAAGATAGGTGGATGCGGAAACAGCCTCAGCCCAAAAGTGGGGAGGAAGAGAGGCGGCGATCATCATCGCACGAGCCGTCTCAAGGTGGCGATGCTTGCGCTCAGCAACGCCATTCTGAGCGTGGGCACCAGGACAAGAGAACTGGGCAAGAGTACCCTGCTCGGCAAGAAAACCACGCAACATCTGGGAGATATACTCACCAGCCGAGTCAGCACGAAAAACACGAATGGGCGTGGAAAACTGGGTGTGGACCATGGCAGCAAATCGCTTGTATATAGAGAGAACCTCGCTGCGAGATTTCATAAAATAGAGCCAAGTGTAGCGAGAGAAATCATCAATAAATAGAACATAGTAGCGATGACCACCTTTCGAATCGAAGGGAGCAGGACCCCATACATCAGAATGAACTAAGTCGAAAGGACGCTGAGAGACTGACTCACTCGTAGGATAAGGTAATTGAGTCTGTTTGCCAAGTCTACAACCATTACAATGTAAAGAAACATCGCCAGAGACAGACCCTAAGACACCTTGATGCACTAGCGAGACAAGCGAGAGCCACATATATGACCAAGTCGATGATGCCACTGTTGGAAGGACGCAGAAGAGGAGGCAGCAAGAGCATGTGAACTGGCGGGTGTGGGGCAGCGGAAGGAACAAAGCCAGTCAACCTCCCAAAGGCCCTGAGCCTCACGGCGCCGAGGGCCAGCTCCAACTAGAGCCTGGGTGCGACGATCCTGAACAGAGCAAGAGTCGGTATCAAGAATGACACGACAACCAGAATCAGTAAGTTGAGCAGCGGAAAAAGATTCATGGTAAGACGGGGAACATGAGAAACACTAGGAACAGAGAAAGATGGAGTAGAAAGGGTGCCACGACTAGCAACAGGAAGAGGTGTGCCATCGGCAGTGAGAACATTGACAGGAGAATCAAGAGGTCGAAGAGAAGACAGAGCAGAAGAATCAGAAGACATGTGAAAGGAAGCTCCAGAATCCAGAACCCACGGAGATGTACCTGACTGTGTAGGCGGTGGTGGCGGAGTAGCAGTAGTGGAAGCAGTCAGGGAGGCAACGGTGCCCGTCGAGGAAGAGCCAAGGAAGCCAGCATACGCTTGAGTCGCACAATATCCTGGTCAGTGAGGGACTGTGCAGACATAGGCGCACGAACCGCAGTAGAGGAGCGACCCGTGTCACGCTGACCCATGTCGCACTGCTTCTTGAAACAATCAGACTCTGGATGACCCGGCTTCTTGCAGTAGTCGCAGAACATGTGAGAACGAGGCCGGCCCCCCCTGCAGAGGGGCGCCCGCCCACCCCCCGTGAAGGAGTGGGTAGCAGCGGTGGAACAGACGATACCGGAGCTCGGGCAGCAAGCACAGTGGGAACCACAAGCAGACCAGCAGAACGGAGTCGGGTCTCCTCAGCGCGAAGCTCTGCAAGTACCTCTGAGATGGGAACACGTCGACCACGGGCAAGCAAGTGAGCACGCCGAGGCTCAAACTCGGGACGGAGGCGAGACAAGAACTCATGGACACGCTGAAACTCCAAGTCTGACCTCACTGTCTGACAGCATCGACAAGTACCGCAAACAACAGTCCTCAGAGAGTCAAGCTGACGCCAGATGGCAGAGCACTGTGTGTAGAACTCATCAACAGTAGAGTCACCCTGCTGAAGATCATGCTCCTGACGCACCACAGACAGGTAGAGAGCATCACCAGAGGGCTGATAGCGCTGACAAAGATAAGTCCACATCGCAGCAGTAGTGCCCAATCCCATAAACTCAGAAGCAAACTGGGGTAGAACACTAGCAGTGAGGACAGCAGCAGCACGAGCATCATCATTGCACCACTGAGTGTAAACAGACAGAGCATCCCGATAATAGAGAGAGACTCCGAGTAATCCGATACCTGCTGGTCATAGGCTTCAACTGCAAGATCATCAGCATCCTTGGCGGCAGCACGATCAGCCTCAGAAGCATCAGCGGAAGAGGGGTGGCACCGGTGGAGTAGGAGCCACAGGAGCAACGGGGCACGGCGGACAGGAGACCTCGCCAGAGAGAACGCCCCACAACAGGAGGCCGCGCATGTGGATGCGCATAAAGCCCACAAACTCGGCGTAGTTGGTGCCATCAAAGATCACAGAGCACCGAGGAACAGCAACATAGCCCGAAGAGGACATCGCGGGCTCTCTGATTTTTTTTTTTGAAAGTCAACTACCAGGAGAGAGAAAACAGATCGAGCAGCTCGACCGAACCAGCCCGATCGATGCGAGCGGACGGAGGCGAGGTGAGCAAGCCCGCAGCGGCTGGGCCGGGCGGGGCAGCAGATGGCCGGAGGGCCGGCGGCCGGGGCGGCGGCGGGACGACCCGATGCGGCCGGGCAGAAGCTCGGGCAGGCGGCGGCAGGCCACGGAGTGGCGGCGGCCGGAGAGCAGGCCGCAGGAGGCGGCGGCGGACGACGACGACCGGCAGCAGGTCGTGGGAGGCGGCAGCGGACGGCGACGGCCTGCAGCAGGCCGTGGGAGGCGGCAGCGGACGGCGACGGCCGGCAGCAGGCCATGGGGACGGCGGCGGCCGGGCAGCAGGTCAGCTGGAGGAAGAAGAAGAGCGCAGGTCGGCCGGAGCAACGGCGACGACGGCAACGGTGGGCTACGCGCGGAGTTGCAACGCGCGGGGAGGAGAGCAGAACCTATGCTCTGATACCATGTTAGACAAATGAGCAACTATATTCCAAGGGGGCCAAAGGCCAGTACATATACATGTGTGATGAACAGTAAATGGTGAACAGTAACCTATACACATCTAACAGGTACCACCGTCAGAGACGATGGTGGCGCCAGAGGAGAGCGGCTTGCCGGGGACAAGCCGGTCATCAGACACGCTCAACGGCAAGAAGATCAAAAGACTCAGTACTACGGTGGAGCGGGCGAGAGCCGGCCAATCCATCAATCGATGTGACCAAACTTTCAGTAGTACTAAAAACAGCTAGGCTATTTACAAGCTGCTAAGTGGGAGCAGTTGCATTGCATCGAGCCTTGGCCTACAAGGCTACAAGCAAAAAAAATGCTTTGACATATCAAGATGCATTACTCGTTCCAGGCACCGGCAGCATCCAGACATGTTCCATCGTCGTAACAGATGATTGAATGATGTAAGTTTCGATCTGGAAATAATGTAGAATGGTTTGGATTAGCTGAGCGACCGTGTTGGAGCTTTTGACATTTCAGCTGTCCGCGGCGACCATCACCAATATATTTGAATAATCTTTGATTATTAGAATGTTTCCATATCAGTAAGAATAAAATAGGCAAGTGCTGACATGCAAGTTTCCAAGCTGCAATCAGGTTAGGAGCGATTAGTTTCCTAATGCTGCCAGTGGCAATAGTAATGCTGCGACTAGTCAGGTTAGTGACTGAAACATTAAGCTACACGTCCCTAGTTGAATAACCATAGACTAGTACATTAAGCTAGTCTCAGAATTAGACACAAATGCACGAGCAAAAGGACAATGTTCGTCCATTCTAATTTCTAAATGTCATTATCTCCACATCATCTTTGTCATAGTTTATCCAGGTTTTCTGATAAAGTAGGAACATGATTGTAAAAAAAGGGAATGAATTCGCAACATGGTTAATGTGAAAGATGATGATGTTAATAGCGTGATCTTCCTAGGTACTGAGCCATCATCATAATTTTGTGCAAGAGCACCTATAAATAATGATCAGTAAACAATACCACAACTTTGCACGATGTACACTGTAATTTAAACATTCAACTGAACGAGATTTGTAATTTGCATTTACAAATCACATCATGTTTTACGTCTTCTCTTAGTACTAAGAAATTCTTCTTTACACTAGATAAATACATATGACAGAGCCTTCGTTGATAGGTCCAAATCCAACCCTGAGGTACGCTTACAATGTCAAAACTTCCAAAAAATAAATATCAACTAATCGAGGGTGGCCAGAGAATACAGTTTGGTACAAAACAGGACATACAGGTATTTTATTCTGAAAATGTAGTCGACTCGGACAATTGGAAGGAGTCAGTGGCAGGGGCATAGTCATCCCCACAGAAGAACGGCTCAGGAGGTATCTCCAGGGCATCGATGCGAGCTTCGAGCATGTCCAACACCTCGCTCATCGTCGGCCGATCATGTGACTTCATCTGGATGCACCACAGCGCAACGATGCACAGCTTCCTCTCCACCTGATGAATACCAACAGTCTCTGAGATCTCTCCCACCTCTTGCCGAGTTAGTTGGCTGTACACCCATGCTGGGTAATATGTCTGGCTTCTTGATGCTCGTGGATCCACGTTCCTCCGCCCCCGGCCATCTCCAGCAATAGCATCCCGAAGCTATAAACATCAGACTTGGAGGATATAGCGCCAAAGCTGCGGGATATCATCTCGGGAGCTATGTAGCCTACTGTTCCCCGAGCAGCGCTCACCGGCAAGAAGTTGTTGTCCCTTGGGTATAGTTTCGCAAGCCCAAAGTCAGCAATTTTCGGAGTGAGGTCACTGTCTAGCAGGATGTTGTGTGGCTTGATGTCGAAGTGTAATATCTGCATATCGCACCCTTGATGCAGGTAGTCGATTCCTCGCGCAATGCCCAAAGCTATCTCATTGAGCTTGTCCCAGGAGAAACTTATCTCAAACGAGTAGATGTACTTCTCAAGAGATCCATGGGGCATGTACTCGTAAACAAGAGCCCTCCTCATTGGCTCCGAGCAGAAACCCACTATACGCACTACATTGACATGGTGAATGCTTCCAATGCTGGACACCTCACTAATGAATTCTTCTCCATCAGACATGGAGCTGACCAACATTTTGATGGCAACAATGACGTCACCAGGAAGCACACCTTTGTACACAGACCCATAGCCTCCTTGGCCCAGCTTCTCTCTGAAGTGGCTAGTGATCGCAGTGATGTCTGTGTAAGCGTACATTGTTGGGCCAAGGGCTAGCTGCATCTGGAGGAATTTCTCAACTGCGTCAGTTGCTATCTTTGTTTTCCAGTACTTGTAGGCAAGGAATGTCCATACGGACAGTGGCGCAAAGACTAACCTGGATAGTACTGCAAACACTGCATAAATAGAATTGAGACTCGACTTAGATGTGTTCATGTATACAATTATGTAACCATAACGATCAGGAATAGGTGATTCTGTCATTACCAATGATGACCTTCATGATACTTATAGCACATACTATGACTACCACAGCCCAATATAATTTAGTTTTGGGGTAGCCATAGCCATATGCACATGCCATGAAATGTATGTCAATGCGAGCAGTCACAGAAATCTTATTTTGGATGCTTGAATTAGACATCTGTTCGTGGAAGTACCTGCAAGTTACAACATGGATTGGTAAGAAAATAAACAGCTCTGTGGCAAGACAATCCAATTTGAGGTGGAAAGTACAACCAAAGAGATGTAGTCCACAGAATGCAGAATCACCTCACTGAATCATGTAGGCAACTGTTGATGACCGAACGATATGACCAGGGATCAAAATAGAAAGGAAACCTGACAGCAAACCCATCCCTCATAAATTCTACAATATCTTCAAAATCATAATTTGCATAATCTGTTTCCCTCACACGCCAACTTTCCAAAGGAGTCATGGCCAAGTATCCACATGAAGGCTCCACATCTCTAACGGAGTGAGAAAACATATTAACATAAACAAAAGAACTATTCGTACTCCGGCAAGGGACAGATCTAAAAGTAAAATTACTTTTTATCATCCGTGAACAACTCACAAAGGTTACCCATTGGTCTGAAACCGGATCGAGCAGGATCATGTCAGCTGATTGCAATCCGTAGATATTAGGATGATGATTCCTCTCAGGAATAGGGCAGCTGCTCTTCTCCAAACTGGAATCAACAACCCAGAAAATAGAGTCACTGTAGGAGATGTTAGTGACGAAGTATCTTCCCGCGTTGATATGAATTAGAGCCTGGCCATCACTACAAACTAGCTCGTATTCTTGAACACCACAACTAGGCGGATCACCTCGTAAACGGAAAGGATATTGGATGTCTTGGAGGTGTCCACAAGAGAAAGGGGGACAAACTGCTTGCCCCAAAACATCTGCTGCTTCAGTCTTCCTTAGAATAACTGAAAGTGTGGAGGAGATTGCTAATGCTTGGAATATAACAGAATGTGGAAATGCAAAGTTCGTCATGACAGCTTCACAGATGCAGGATCAGGCATGGAAGCTGGTACAGAGCTAGGCTAATTGTCCCAGAGTTGACCAATATGGTATCAGAATGATATACTCGTATGAAGTTTCAGTGTACATGGACTGATGGACACAAGAGGAAGAAAAGTCAAGCCTGGCTGCCCGAGGTAACGTGGATCTTGTTAGCCTGGCTGCCAGAGTTTACCAATCATGTGGATCTTGTTAGCCAATGTCGTGGTATGAAACAACAGATGCCTAGGGGTAGGCTTAAGTTTGGGGCCGATGGACGCTAGAGGATTCGGGGAGGGATAGCGCGCTGAACAGCGCACACGGAAGAACAAACGAACACAAGGATTTACCCTGCTTCGGGGCTCTCGTGAGAGATAAAACCCCTACTGCAGCATCTAGCCTACTCTGTGTATTCTCCTCTCTGCATATGATCTGTACAAAGGCTCCTTGAGCTGTATGTCTGAGTACCTCTAAGTTTAAGCAAGGCAGCACTGAGCTCTCATGGAGAAGAGAACTAGGAGAGAGCTACGGGGGGGAAAATGAGCCCGTGGGGCAAGAGAGCCCACGCAGGGGCGTGTCCTAAGAGCGTTCCCCCTGGTGCTCCTTATATAGGGAGAGCCCAGGGGACAAGGGGTGGCCCGCATGTCACTGTACACGCACTGCACACGATTTGACTACTGGGGTCTAATCAGCACTGTACACGCGTCATCATCTGTACTCTAGTCACATCCGCGCCACTGTAGCCATGCTGGCTGTGTGTCATCATATTTGTCTTGTAGCGTCTGTCTTCCGGATCTTCTGGGGATGGCAGCGGGTATCTTGTACTTGTCGAGGAAGTGCTGGGGATGTCGGAGGTTGAGGCAGCGTGCCGAGGTAGAGGTAACAGCCGAGGTACAGGTGCCGGTCGAGGCAGCGTCTGCCAGTCTCGGTTGAATGTGGAGCGACGCCACCTGAATGTCGGGGTAGCGTGTAACGTTGACAGAATGATCCAGCAGGGGACAGCTCGGCGTCGCGCAGGTGGTGGTCCGATCCGAGGTGTGCGATGGGATCTCGGTGAAGCCACGATCGACAGGACCCGGCCCGTCCCGAAGCGCAGCCACCTCGGCTCGCTCCGAGGCTGGAGGCGAGGCCGGCCCGTCCGAGACAAGGAGAAGCGGCCTGCTCCGAGGCGCTGAAGATTCGGCCCGTCCGAGGTTGAAGGAGGCCTGGCCTGAGGCTGGGCAAACTCGGCCCAACCGAGATCTGGCCAACTCGGTCTGCCCGAGGCTGAGCACACATGGCCCAACCGAGGCTTTCCCCAACCGAGGTCTGGCCAACTCGGCCTGTCCGGCAGCGGCCCGTCCGAGGCGAGGAGAAGAGGCCATCCCGGCTCTGCCGAGTTGAGGAGAGGAAGACTCGGCCCAGTACTGGTTATTTCGGCCTGGACAGCTCCAATGTCGGCCCGGGTTGCTTTCTTTTGCCTTTTCTTTTATCTATCACTGCTTCACTCTCTTTTATCAACACACAGCGCCATCAACTCTGGGGTACCCGGGGTTACATCCCCGACAGCCAAAGTAGTATACAAAAGCCTTGATTTGTACAGAAGATATGCTTTGACTTTTAGTGCACTCGCTTTGCCAACGTCATGGATCCATCATGGCATACTTTATAGTCACCAAAGATCTTCTTGATTCGAACACTACAAGAAGCTCAGTTTTGTAGGCATAGCTTCATTTATAGCCCCCTATCTTCATTTTATCACAGGAAATGTTTGAAGCTTTGGTTGTAGCTTTGCTGTTCTCAGTTCTTAACCATGGTGCCAACAGGGCAACAGCAAGTGGCGATGGAGATTTTTTCCATAACTGCACACCATTAAAGTGCAGGGAAGACAGCCCAGAGATTCGGTTTCCATACCGTGGTGCAACCAGCCCCCCGTCCTGTGGAGCACCAGGTATGGAGCTATCATGCTCTAGGGAAAAAGATACCATCCTACTTCACCCAATTCTTGGATTATGCAAGGTCACTGCAATCGACTACAGCTATGGTACCCTGAAAGTCATCCCGCTTGAAGAATCATGGACTCAGTGCCCGCTGAAGATCTCTACCACCAATCCAGCAACTAGTGTGTATGAACTTTACACGTATGAAACTGCAACCCTGGTACGCTGTTCAAGACAATTAATACTGGAGAGAAGGGCGGTACTTTGGGTATGGGGGAAGTATTGTTGGCCCAATCTCTTGCCTGAGCAACACAAGCCAGTTCATATATTTGATGGACGGTAGTGAATACATGTATCGTCTTCCCTTACACTGTACAGTGGCTTCAAATGATATTTCGTTGCCATTGGATTATGATAGGCTTGATAGCAGAACTTTTGTGCCATTCGCTGAGAGGGTCAAAAGGTTCATCACATTTGGTGAGACGACCTTGACTTGGTCGATTCCTAACGTTACCGACATTTGCAAAGGCTGCGAGCAAAAAGGGCATTCCTGCGGATTCAGTTCACAACGCAGGCAATCATTCTGCAAGCAGCATGGTACTATTTCTACCTCTTAAGCATACTTGTTCTGAACAATTACATGTCTTCAATTATTTCTTCCAGGAGTATCTAAGTGATTCAAATAATGAACATTTCTTTTTATACACCAGAGGATGATGAATAGTTATTCAACACCCCCCATGTTTCTTCGCAACTGTATAAGATTTTTACATCACGTAATTTTTGTCTTATATGAAAATAAGGAAGAACGTATAAATATATACATGGCATATATATGTAGACATGCTATTCAGCACAGTGTGCAGACAAAAATATTTTGCACCCAAGATTTATGTTATGACTCATAACGGCAAATATGTCTCTGTATAGCAGCATATCCGAGTTCAATAATATTTAGCTCACATAGTTCTGAACTTCTGATACTCCCACATATAGCATATGCATAACAACATTATAGTTAAGTTCTTATTAGAATAGTATATACTCCAATTTTTAGGGTATGCTGATCGCTGAACAACATTATACTTCGAGTATCATATTGGTTCTGATATGACACTATGTTTAGCGCCAATTTTTCAATTGCTGGTAATCAGGATGGTTCACATATAAGATTGCTTTCAATATTTTTTATGTCCTTTAAAGGAAAACATTCTAGTGATTAAACGCACCATTCACTAGGATATTTAGGAAACAACCATGCTTGAAGAGCCATATCAAGCATATAGTTCTTTTCCGATTCTTTTTATTTCCTGCTTTCCCTCTAGTTTTAGAGGGTTTTTTGCTGTTCTGTTCGGTATGTCTTCTTGACGCCTTCTACTTCTAATACAAAGACACACACACACACACACAAACTTACATGTATGTTCAAGAGAGAGAGAGAGAGAGAGAGAAGTTGGCTTTATGGTGCTTATCTTCTTCAGATAACCTATTTTCTTCTTGATTGTTCCAAAATTGTAGCAACTCCCGTTCTAATATCGAAATATCCATTATTGGTATGTGTTCATCATAAATGTGTCTACAACTCTCTAGTGTCCCACTGCATGAGTTGACTCTCTTTTCCATTCCCTCAATAAAAAATTGGCATGAATTAGTACCCTTTTCACCTAAAATAGTTCAATAGCACTTTTTTCTCTTATAAAGAAATAAGAAATCTTATGCCTTCTATATCCTGCACCCTAAATTTAAATCGTTTATCTCCTATGTGCAGGTTCACGTGTCAAAGTCATTGCAGGTATTACGCATACATCTTCTTGCACTCTTATTCTTGCATCTTATCCATATAAGAGGACAGACGTGAAATCAAGATTTTGTTGTAGTACAGGTATATCTCACTATTTCCCTACATTCTCTTTTTTAGCAACATCCTCGGTAGCCACTTTTGTGGTTCTCTTGCTGACGGCAGCCACAGCACTGTACCGATCCCTAAAATCTAAGGTTCATGAAGAAGTAGGCTTGAAGATTGAAATGTTTCTCAAGGCTTATGGTACAACAAAGCCAACAAGGTACACATTCTCCGAAGTTAGAAAGGTAACAAGACGCTTCAAAGATAAACTGGGTCAGGGTGGATTTGGCAGCGTATACAAAGGTCAGCTGACAAATGAAGTACCTGTGGCAGTAAAGATGCTGGAGAACTCAAAGGGCGACAGAGAAGAGTTCAAAAATGAAGTGGCGACCATTGGTAGAATCCACCATACTAATGTTGTTCGTCTCTTGGGATTTTGCTCTGAAGGAACAAGGCGTGCTCTGATTTATCAATTCATGCCTAATGGATCTCTAGACAATTATATATTCGCACATGAATCAGATATTTGTTGAGAGCTATTAGCACCTAACAAAATGCTGGAAATAGCATCAGGCGTTGCACGAGGAATCCAATGCCTGCATCAAGGGTGCAATCAGCGCATCCTCCACTTCGACATCAAGCCCCACAACATATTGCTAGATCACAGCTTCAATCCAAAGATTTCAGACTTTGGGCTTGCAAAGCTGTGTGCAAGGGATCAAAGCATCGTCACGCTGACTGCAGCAAGAGGAACCATGGGTTACATCGCGCCGGAACTATATTCTCGGAACTTTGGGGAAATATCCATCAAGTCCGATGTTTATAGCTTTGGAATGCTGGTGTTGGAAATGGTGAGTGGGAGGAGGAACTCGGATCCATGGATTGAGAACAGGAACGAGGTTTATATCGCAGAGTGGATATATGAGAAAATAAACACGGAGCAAGAACTGGTATCCACAAGGGAAATGGCGCGAGAGGAGAGGGAGGTAGTAAGAAAGCTGGCCATTGTGGCCCTATGGTGCATTCAGTGGAACCCCAAAAACCGCCCATCCATGGTGAAAGTGCTGAGCATGCTAACAGAAAGCTTGTCGGGTCTAACGATGCCCCCTAAGCCATTTGTTTCGTCTCCGGGCCAGCTTATTCCGCAAATCTAGAGAACTCTTACACAGCGACTCTCAATGTGTTTCAGGCATTGAAACTTGGTATACTGCAGTAATGCCTAGTGTATATGCAGTCCCCGTGCTAGACCTATGACCATGTGATGCCAGTCCCTTTAAATTCCTCGTAACTATATAAACTTATGGATGATTATGAGATTTTTTCAATAACCGTGCTATACAAGAACAGCGATGTTAGTTGACATTAATAATCCTGTGTGTTGTTTATATCGCTGCTTTGCTAGAACAACCATGAACCATGTGATGCTATTACCAGATTGCAACTCGGAGGCGCATAAACTAACTGCATAGGAAATTTCTGCTTACCATACAGTACTGAATCAGTCCTCGGTAAGCTGCTCATCTCCTCCTCGCCGGGTGCCCGAATCCTTGCAGGAGCGATCGATTGGCGGGAGGATCCTCAGTTCTGTATTTAGGCAGATAGCTGTTAAATGTGGGAAACGCGCAGTGCACGTGGAAGAAAATGAATTGAGGAGGTTCGCCTTAATTTCTCGACGCGAAGGCGGCGACGGCGGCGGCGGAGGAGAAGGAGGTCGAGGGCGGCAGTGAGCTACTGGAGACGGCGGTGGTAGCGGGTGTGAGTAAAAATATCAGGAGCCCGCCGGCGACCAGAAGCCATTGGTACTCAGCAATCGGTACAGATTGCCGGCCGGCCGGCGCCGCCGCCGGAGCTCCGCCAGGATGTGCGGTAGGGCGGCTGGCGGAAGAAGGGTTAACGGCATTTTTCACTATATGACGCCTGCAGCGTTAGTTACGGCCGCGTCAAGCCTCCTGGTGGGCCGACCAAGTTCTTTTTTTGCAGCTATGATTTTCTGTTTTTTCTTTCTATCTATATCTACGAAATACTTCGTATCTAAAAAAAATCCACCTTTGTAAATGTCCGTTGTATTTCTCTCATGTTGTGTGACAACGTGGCATATGAAATACCTGACAAGATTTCTCTTCTGAGGTGGGAAATGTCTTTTTTTTGGATTCAAAAATTTAAAACGAAATATCTTACGAACCTTTTCACCGTTGCCTTTCTCGTGTCGAGATTTTCGAAAATAGTTTCCATGTTGACAAGGTTTGACGCACTTATTCATACTGTAGAGACTAGTACACTTATTTCATCGAGTACTTTCGGTTTTTAGTGTACTTGTACTTCGCATGCTATATCACGAAGAATACATACGCTGCATCATGGAGTATACTTGCCTTGCACTTCGAAGTACTATGTGTACTTCACGTGGTGTACTCCATGTTATTTTGTCTGTTGTGTATGTCGTGTACTCCATGCAGTGTCCTTGATGCCTTGATGGAGTTGTTCTCAGTGTACTCGTACGGTGTACTCTATGAAGTGTATTTCGTGTACTCCATGTATTTTATACCGTGTACTTCGTGCAATGTATTTTATGTATTTAGTGTAATTTGTGTAATTCATGTGATAAGTATTATTTTACTTCATGGTTTACTTCGTGTAAATTGTAAAAAGAGGAAATTAGAAGAAAATGCAGATAATTGATACCATTGATACTCACAACCTAAAAGGAATAGGTTATTTCCCTTCCTAAATTTTTCGGTATTGATGTCAACATGATAAGCATACTAACCATGTGTTTGAGCTATATGATTGTGCCTAGTCACATCTGGAGGAAAGGATAGATGAAAGGATCAAAGGATAAATGGTTGAAGACCCCTCGAAAAAAATGTTGAAAAGAGACATTCCAACGATTTTCTTTTTATTGCGTAGTTAGAAAATCAGTACTATCAATAGGGATCCACTTCGGAGGGTTTGCATGTAAAAAAACACGTACACAAACCTTACTAGATGAATGCCCGTGCGTTGCTACGGCTAGTTAACATGAAATACAAGAATAACATGATGATTGTAATGTACAATGCAATTGGAGTAGTTTTTTATGTGTAACGTCAAATTGGCACATCGTAAAATACACGTGTACCGAGTCACTCTATTCACTGTCGCTCACCTCCTCAATCTCATATCCAATAGGCTGATCACATGGAACAATTGTTGGGGAAACACACAACTGAATATCCATAGAAAATGGCAGATATGCGAAAAGTGGTTCATGACACACTGCATATTGATTGGATTTAAGTTAGACAATTACAATAGAAAAGAAAAAAAATGAAATTATTATTGTGACACACAGAGTCACAGAATGCGCAAAACAATTTAGTGAACTTGTGCACATGGCAACAATGCAGGAAATCAACACTTGCATAGAAGGAGGTGCATGTTGTGCAATTATTTCCTACACGGGGCAACCGCTAGATGACAACCTGCAAAAAAAAACAATACTTTCAGAAGCACGCTGATCATTAACATAGCACCGCCAGAGGTGATCATGCCTTGACAAAGTTCTTATTTCCTAGGGTGGTTTGGCAAGTCAGCCTCCATGATTCCGGTTTATGAAAAATAGACATTGAGATGCAAAAGTGCACAGCTAATTTGCACGTCCATGTGAAGGACAAAGAGGATAACAGTAGAAAAGCAGTCATTAACAAAACTAGTGGAATTTCGCGCGGCGTCACGCCGCGCCCGTTGCATTGATATGTACACAAAACAAACCAAGGAAATATGGAATTTTCCATAAGACACAATTACATGAAAATAGCATATGAATGTATACTCCAAAAACTATCGAGCTAGATATTTTCATGAATTCAATATTTAACATGTAAAAATGCATTGATATGTACAGAAAATAGATCAAGGAAATAGAAATTCTGCATACACACAATTACAGGAAAATATCATATGAACGTATACACCAAAAATCGTTTACATCAATCATCACTATGTGATGCAGTTGTACCGGAAGGCCCGAACACATAGCAGAATAAATTGGAGCCATCGGATACGGTCAGGAAGAAAATACTATAGGAGGTACGGAAATGATGAGCTAAACCACTTTCATCTCACCATCAGGAAATATACCCTGCAAACAGAAAGAAGCACTGTTTATCAAGCAGAAAGTTGGTAAACTTGTCTCTAAACTACGGATAGAGCAATGCATATACATAAATCTGCAAGCGCAATACATACTTTTGTAAATGATCCCTACTAATGTTAGTGAGAAACTCAACTGATTCTTGTTAGTGAGAAGCGCAATGGAGTACTTAATTCTGTATTGAAAAATTGTTAGTGAGAAGCTCAACTAATTCTTGTTCATCTGAATGCTAAACAGTACTTGTTTTAGAACATGGTTGGACTCAAAAACAATGTGGTGGGGACAGAGGCAAGTGCGAGGAGAAGTCCCGCCACTTGCATATAGGGAAAAATAAGAAGAATCCATTTTGGTACGTTAATCTTCACAAAGAGAAGTAGAATGCATTCTGTTTAAAAAGACCAGAAAAGGGAAAATCAGAGAGAAGTAAACTGCATTCTGTTTTAAAAAGCGCAAAAAAAGGGGAAAACCAGATAGCAGTAGAATGCATTATGTTTGAAAAAGCAAAAAAAAAGGAAAACCAGAGATACTCGCGGCACATGGCCTACATGAATATTAAATCAGACCTAGAACTGGAAATGAAAACAATGATTTAAACATGTCTAGCAGTACATAGGTATCATACTGCCCCTTTATATCTAAAGTTAATGAGATAACATATTATTGTTGAGCACCGTGGACTATAAGACTTGAAACCGTAAGATAAATGCAGCAAAAAATAAGCTACTGGATCTAGCCAAATGGCAAGTGTCATATAATTTTTTCCCCCAAGTTGTCTTCATACCTAGCTCGGTTTGAACATATAACACATCTCTCACCTTCTGTATAAAATTGTTACTTTGTAATAGCAAGTACAAACGTTTGCTGGATCTTGTACATTATCTTGTTTCATCAAGAACGACTTAAACTTCAAATATGAAGAAATGAAGTAGCACCATGATCTCTGAAAGAGTAACGGTCGTGTGCCTAAACGTTGAATTGTGGCAATAGGACTGTCTAGTGTCACTGGTTAAATTTACACTATACGCCAAGACACCCACCAAAGATATTTATAGGTTCTATGGAATTTGCATATTGTCAATGGGCTAGACTTTGGTTAGGGATAGGAAAATAAGTAATGACTTGGTGCACCTGAGTTCCAACAATAAAAATGCATAAGAACCATGCAGGCATTTTCTCCTTCATATGGTTTGTATAAACTGAAACTGACAAACTAAATATGGCAGGCTTCCATGTTTCTAGAAACTAAGCAGGGAGATGCAGCCAAAAGAAGCATAAATAACAGGAAGAAATGTCAATAGTTCTTAGATAGATATTTACCAATGTATTGTAGGA
Organism: Poa pratensis; assembly: GCA_947311845.1. Lineage (NCBI taxonomy): Eukaryota > Viridiplantae > Streptophyta > Magnoliopsida > Poales > Poaceae > Poa > Poa pratensis. The sequence continues at coordinate 4,643,111 of CAMZMU010000094.1, read as the reverse complement.
GTTGCTAGATTTGGCACTATCGTACTGAATCGTTAGTGTCGAGGCCACGTGTTTACATGAATTATGGACCGTGACTAATTAAAAAAAAACATAGTTGTAAGTAACAACAAATTTGTAAAACACATTACCTCGGTCCACATTGTACGAATGTAAGAAAACAAACTACATAATTTCTGGAAGTAGTCTAAGTATTGTGCACATCTGGTATGGACTCCTCCCATTCTCCATAAATTGATATGCTCTGCCATGAACGAAAAGGAAACAAATGCATGAGCGCAAGCAGTTTATATATGAAAATCAAATATATATAGCTGCAGAGAATCCACAGTCCTGCAATTCCTGTTGCGGAAATCACCGAGAATAGCCAAATCGTTAAGAATAAATAAATGAAGGATGCTTGTAGCTAGAGAAGCACTAAATGTGCATATTTACGTAGTCTAATTAACTGTTTCCATATTCTTTAAACTGCGTTGCAGCCACAAAAGAACACAAACATACATGATCGCACAATCTCAACTGAAGCTGAAATCTAAGGAAGAAACAAATTCTTGAGGAGAGGCTATAGTCCACAGGTATTTAAAAAATGTTATGGTTTTCTGCCTCTGTTAATAATAGTATGCAGAAAAATAAAGTGATATCCATACAGGAAGTTATGAGAACGGATGCAAAGGGATTTTATCAAGAAATAGTACCTTTTATATAGAGATAATAGGCTTAATTAAGTTAGAACGCGGCAAGATATAAGAGAAATTCAGAGAAACATATTTCTAAAAAAATAGTAGTACGATCAATCACACAAAAACCATCTCTGCCAACCAACAGGGGCGGAAGCAAAATTGGTGGGCGGCCGCCAATATGCATCTGTTCTAATGAAATACCATCGATCAATAACACAACACATGCACGATTTGTTCTAATGAAGGAGTAATCTTACATGGAGGCTCTCGGCTGTAACGCCCCTGTTGCTCCAATATTCAGACTTGGACGCAGCAGTACACATCCGTGAAATTCACCTAGGTGCACGCACAGCTATGAATCTGATTCAGAAAACAGGGGAGCTCAAGATGGATCGATGGAATGGAATGGGAAGCAACATAAGATGCGCAGCCGATTTATGCAAAAGGCAATACCTTGTAGCCACGAAGCTGGCGGTCGTTCATCCCGGCGGAGGCGCCACCCCCGACCTAAAGGGGATCAGATTGAGCGGCGGCAGGAGCATCGGCCGGGCGAACACCAGCGCCCTAGGAGAATCGTCGGGTCTGGCCCCGATGGCAGGTTGCCGTGTTGCGGGATCTGAGGCGGCCCTGAATCTTGGCACCCGGATCTTGGGCGGCGAGTCACGTCTAGCTCCGTCCGCTTGCCGTTCACCCTCCGCGCCGACGCCCTCCGCCGAGACGGTCTTCTGCAGCGCCTCCTCCAGCTCGCCACCGCGATTGTCCTGTACGGGCTCTCTCCACCACTCGACGCCGCGCTGAAGCTGGCAGCGCAGGAGGCGCTCGCGGAGCAGGAGTGCCGCTGCAGCTCGACCTTACGCCGCCGCCGCACGGCCACCCATGCCCTCCGTGCTGCTGACCTCCGTCGCGCACCAACACGCGCATCCGCGCCGCCCCGCACGCCGCGGTAGCGCCGTCCCCATCCGCTACGGCAGGAGCGAGACCCGCGCCCTTCCCCTCTGTCGGAGGAGCGGCGGCTCGGGCTGGAGGTGGTAGGGGAGCTCGGGCGGCAGCGGCGTCGGGGTGGAGGCGACCGCGTCGGGGAGGAGAGCTGGGATGGGGAAAATGGGGATGATTAGAAAATCTAGGGTTAAGGTTAGCTTATTATACAGGGGGACCTACCAATAATTTCCAAGAAGTTGAAGGGCTTTTTTGCAAAATTACACGGGGTACTGTTCAACACTGTTCATACTGTAGCTAGCTACAGTAGACAGAGTGCTGAGAGCTCGCTCAAGGGATGGTCTTTTATGTAGTGAGTAATGCCCAGCAGCCACATACCTTCTTCAGTAAAGCACCACGCTTCAGTGTGAGTTACAGTTCAGAGCAGGAGCCTCCACAGTGGTAAACGAGACAGAGCATGATGCGGTCACTTGAGTTGGGCAGGATAGCAAGTACGTCTACGATGCAAGTGTCGCAGCTGCCCCGCCGCCACTCAGCTTCCCTTACAGGGCACAACCCTGCAACATCTTGTAGCTTATATGATTCACAACATATGAACAAAAACGACGATTACCTAAAACTTAAGATAATTTACTACTGTATAGAAAACAAGTCGGAACTATATATTGAACTGTTAAAAAAGAAAACCCGGCCGTGTTCGATGTTGTAATCTCTCAATGATATTGCCATGTACGGCATGTTCAAAACTCTCTAATCTACTATTTCATCAGTGTAAGTGAAACAATTTAAAAGAATATAATAGCTTACACTTCTCCAGGTGGTGTTCCTTCAAAAAGAGTAGCTGCTTGGAAACATTCAGCAGCCTCAGCTACCGACCCGCCATCTCGCTCTTTGTAGAGTAGGCCAAGATTAAATCACGCCATATGATTTTATTTCTATCAGGTTTAGTGCATCAGTTAGTAAGAACAGGTAGCACGCGAAGCCAAGGCAGAATAAGAACCGACTGCTCTTTTGGATACAGAAACAATAAACATCTGCGTTCGTCCACCGTGACATGCATCCTCCCTAGCGTGCAGGCATAGAGAAACCTGCAGCTTATTACTCGTCCATTTTTTTTTTCGAAACTTAGACAATCTATTGATTAAGCCGAAAAAGAGTTTGACAGTTTATAAGGAAAACCGGCCAAAAACCGTACAACATAACGCACCGCTCGCCGGCCAAACCCGGCGAAAACCAACACAAACCGCTGAGCGGCACCAAACAGAGAAAACCCCACACACCACTCAAGCGAGGGCCTCATCGAGACCGCACGAAGGCGTCATCGTCATCACATCTCCCCTGGGGGGCCACGCCGCCAACCCGAAACTCCGAGCATGCGACTCCGACTTCGCCGCAGGCAGTCGCCGAGCCAACCCGCACTGTCGTGGCCGTGTGGAGCCATATGAAGATCCGTGCCACTCAGCCCCTGCGACAAGACAGCGCAGCCCCGAGACCGAAGAAGAGCTAAGAAGAGAGAACCAGGCAGGCTGGCGCCGTGGAAACTCGCCGAAAGGAACATCTGCCGCCAGTCATCGTACACCACCGGGAACCCACCACAGCAGTTTCGACTTCTCAGCAACAAAACACGCCGAGGCAACCCCAAGGACACGCCGGAGAAGAGCCGACTACCGCAGCCACAGCCACGTCTCCGACATCGCTCATCATCAACATCGTCGCCACAGAAGCCTCAACGCGAACACCTCGGAGCAACCTTGTCGCCCACACGACACAAGGCGGAGCACCCTCGATGTTGCAGAAACCCTCGGAGCCGCCGCCCCGACATCCACCTCTCCATCACGCCCCGCGCAATCCACCTGCACCACCTTCCGGGGCCGCCGCCCCGACATGCCACCGCTCGCACCCGAGCTGCAACGCCGCACGGCCTAGCTGTCCGCAGTCCAAACTGCACAGGGCAACTACCCGCAGACCACAGCCGCCACACCACGTCCGAGGCCGCTGCCTCGACATACTGAAGATCGTCCCCTCACTGGGACGCATCGACCGAGCCGACAACCTCGCTGCACACACAGCACAAGATTGTCACCCACGCCATGCAAGGCCACAGAACCACCCCATAGAGCCGTCGCCGCATCGCCGCCCGAGGCCGCCGCCCCGGCATAACTCCAACCACCCGAGGCCGCTGCCCCGACATCCACTGAGACCCCAACGGCTAGAGAAGACATGCAGGGAACACGTGCAAGCTCTCCAAAGGCGGCGCCTCCAAGGAGGGAGTGGCGAAACCACCAAACGCCGCCCGCTCGGGGACCCGAAGCTAGGGCTTTCGCCCGGAGAGCCCAAACACCTCACGAGGGAGAGGAACATGAGTTCCTCGATGGCGCCACGAGGTGGGACACGACGTCAAAGACGCCGCCGTCATCGGTACGGACTGTACTGGCTTTCGCCCGGAACTCTTCCTCACCATGATTGTACATGAGCTGCAGCTCAACTTGCAGTGTAGCCTTCTCCAAATACAGTACTCACTTTGGATCGGAGGACGAACGGAAATTGAAGAGGGACAGGTCGGAGCAACAACCGCTGGGTACCATGACGTCCTGCAAGGCCGTTGACCCAGGGGACCAGTATTTGGCCACAATCATGCTCGGGAAGCTCACACAAGCCCCGATCTGAGCTCGAGTCGAGACCTCAGATTGGAAGAACCAGCACTCCAGCAGCTCAGATATGATTTTATTTTAATGGATAAGCTAAACCACCTACATCCATGCTCGCTAGCGGCAGCAAGATCAACGTTGTCGATCCCAGCCTTGGGCTGCCAAGGACGCGAAGCCTCCCCCGGAGCCCTCGAAGACGTGGCGCCCGACCTTGGTCCCAGAGCGCACGATGAGCATGTCGCGGAGCGAGATCTTGGCGCGGAGTTTCTCGGAGGAGAGGGCGTACTCGTAGGAGCAGTCGATTTAGTGGCAAACTACCGGAGCAGCGCAAGCCCCGCGGCGCCGAGGACCGTTGGCTTGCCCTCGATGGCCTCTGCGGCGGACGAAGGCGGGGACTCGGTAGACGTGGAAGGGCGGCGGCGGTCCAGGGCAGGGGGAGAGCAGGAGGACGGAGGGGGCGGCGCTGGAGCGCTCGGGGGAGCGATGCGGTGACTCCACATATTGCGAGCGTATGTGGTTGTTTTATTGGGCCGGCCCATATCGCGCGAGACATATGGTTCGCTCGGGACTAGGGGTGGGCATAAAAACCGAAGACCGAAAACCGAAACCGAAAAGACCGAGACCGAAACCGAAATGACCGAGACCGAAAAGACCGTTAGAAATTTGGGTAGCAAATTAGAAAAGACCGAAGTTAGATCAGAAATTCGGTTATCACTTATACATAACCCGAATAGACCGAAAGACCGATTTTATTTTATTTTGACTGAATTGCGTACGGAAGCAGCCGAATTTGTGTGCCAGTCCAGCTTATGTGTCATCTAGTATATAGGCCCAACTACTAAACCAACCATACCATCTAGTCTCTAGACTCAACAACTGGGTATCTCGGCCCAGCGTACTGTAGATTCTCCCGTGCATGAGAGACCAGTCGATCGCTTCCCACTTTCCCAGTCCCGGGCACCGATTCCCCTCCTTGCGCCCTATATTTTGGTCTATTTGGTCATGACCGAAGACCGGACCGAATAGACCGAAGACCGAAGAACATAAAACCGAAAAGACTGAATTTATTACGGGTATCATTTCTGGATGACCGAAATTGTTAAAGACCAGAAAGACCGAACCGAACTAACCGAAAAGACCGAACGCCCACCCCTACTCGGGACGTACGAACTACCAACTCCCATTTAATAATAAAGATATCTACACCCTATTAAACCTTCCCAAGTAGAAGAGCATCTCCTGATTTTTAGTTGTTAATTGCCTATATTCTAGGTTCCACCCTAGAATTTTGGGCCATCTTGCGCATTTGGTGAGCTTCAGATGCAAGGTCGGTGGGCGGTGCTGGTGGTGGAAGGAAAGAGACAAAGGGGTGCACATGCAGGGGAGAAAAACTACCCCATCTTCCCCACTCTCAAATTGAAAATCTCATCTGTCCGTGGCAGATCCGACGCCGCACGACACTTATAAGACAAGTTCCAAAACGTTCTGAAAATAGAAATTTTGTTTAACTATTAAACTCATTGTTTGTGTTATAATGTAAATATGTTTTTGGTCATGATCAATCTCGGACGACTGAGATTTCCTTAAGTCTCTGTCATGTGAGAAAAGTACAACAATTCAAAGAAAAGTGTAACTCACATCCAGTTGCACTTTTCTATTCGCAACTGAAACGGGTTACACTTCGATTGTGCCTTAAACGTACCTAGGAATTTATGATTATATGTTTTTGGGCGAGAGACGGCGCTCTAGGGTTTTACCCTAGCCTCCGCCGCCGTGTTTGCCTGCCGTCTCCGCCTTCTTCACCCGTGAATCGACAGGTCCCCGCCTCTTCTGCTTGCCGCTCTGGCGGCGGGAGGGGGTGGGGACCTTGGACCCACACTTGTCGCTGTTGCAAGGTCCCTAATGTTTGATTTTGATTTTGGTCTCCCTGGCGGCATCGGCGAGGTGGTGGCGACGATGACGCATCGAAATAAGGTCTCTCCGACCTCCCCTACCTCGACACCTCGTCAATGTTTCTGACGTTGGCAAATGGCCGATGATGGTAGGTGCTGTGAGATCTGTTGGTCTCCACTGGATCTTGGTTGTTGGTGTGTCGTTCTGTTCGCTCGTCTATGGTGTGACATTTTTTTATCTCTTCATTCATTTAGATCTACGGTCTGGTTTCTCCAACATTTCGGATTGGTGGTGGAGCATTGTAAGAGCATCTCTAACAGTGACCGTAAAACGGCCAAACCCGTAAAAGTACGGCGACTTAACGGGCCGAGGCCGTTTTTTGGCCATAGCAGAGCCCGTAAAGACGACTCGGCCCATAAACGGAATAAGGGCGCCCGTAGATGTGCTCGGCCGCCCTGTATTTATGCCGGGCTAGGGCCATTTCACGGGTCAAAATCCTCACTTCCCACCGCCGCCGACGAGCAATCCGCCCACCGCTCCGCCGCCTCCGACGTTCAATTCAGCCGCCGCCTTTGCAGATCCAGCGCCGCCGCCGCGCTAGGATGGCCCCGAAGAGGGAGAACTCGCCGCCGCTGCCGGGCGAAGGTGATCCGCAGCGACACCGCGCGGAAGCGCTGCTCGCGCAAGTGGACCAACGACCACTTGCCGGTGCCAGAGCCGCTCCGCTACCGCGCGGTCGAGGAGTTCGACCGCCTCCGATGGGAGCGCGAGCTGGAGCGCCGCCGACGAAGAAGTGGTGGCTCTGAGTTGACGAGGGAATATCTCCCCGGCAACAGTGCCAGAAACAATGATTGTACGTCACACGTCAGTTGGGAACCCCAAGAGGAAGGTATGATGAGTGCAGCAGCAAGTTTTCCCTCAGTATGAAACCAAGGTTTAATCGAACCAGTAGGAAAACGAGGTTGCTTCGAAGGTGTTGGTGAAGGAGTGTAGTGCGGCGCAACACCAGGGATTCCGGTGCCAACGTGGAACCTGCACAATACAATCAAATTACTTTGCCCCAACTTAACAGTGAGGTTGTCAATCTCACCGGCTTGCTGAAAACAAAGGGTTAAACGTATCGAATGGAAGATGATGTTTGTTTGCATAAAACAGTAGAGAACAATGATTGCAGTAGATTGTATTTCAGATGTAAAAGAATGGACCGGGGTCCACAGTTCACTAGTGGTGTCTCTCCAATAAGATAACTAACATGCTGGGTAAACAAATTACAGCTGGACAATTGACAATTGATAAGTGCATATAACATGCATGTGTGAGTTGTGGTGTCTACTATGAGATTCATTTGGGCATTACGACAAAGTACATAGACCGCTATCCAGCATGCATCTATGCCTAAATAGTCCACTTTCCGGTTAACATCCGTACCCCTTCCAGTATTAAGTTGCAAGCAACAGACAATTGCATTAAGTAATGTGCGTAATGTAAACAATACATTCATCCTTGAATAAAGCATTGCTGTTTTACCCCTAGTGGTAACAACACATCTACAACCTTAGAACTTGCTGTCACTATCCCAGGTTAAATAGAGGTTGAACCCAACTATCATGCATAAATACCCCCTCTTGGAGTCACAAGTATTCACTTGGCCAAGGCTTCAACAAGTAACGGAGAGCATGCAAGATCACAAATGACATAGACATGATAATATAATATTCAGCTCCACATAGGTATCAATATAAGTCAGATCCCAGCAAACACAACATGTAGCATTACAATAAGATGATCTTGATCATGATAGGCAGCTCACAAGATCTAAACATGATGGCACAAGTGGAGAAGACAACCATCTAGCTACTGCTATGGACCCATAGTCCAAGGATGAACTACTCACGCATCGCTCCGGAGGCGGGCATGACGATGTAGAGCCCTCCGGTGATGATTCCCCTCTCCGGCAGGGTGCCGGGAAGAGCTTCAGAAACCCCCCGAGTTAGGGTTGACGACGGCGGCGACAGCGAATATGTTCTGGATGAAAGGCTCGGTGTTTTAGGGTTTTCACATCTCGGGGAATAAATAGGCGAAGGGGCGGTGTCGGCGGACCCCCGAGGGGCCCAAACCACAGGCTGGCGCGGCTGGGCCCACTGCCGCGCCGCCAGGTGGTTTGGCCACCTCGTGGCTCTCCTTCGTCTCTCCTTCGGACTCCGTGTACGTGCTGGAAAAATAGGGACTTGGCCTTTTGTTTCGTGCAATTCCGAGAATATTTCCAGAAGTAACTTTCTGAAACCAAAAATAGCAGAAAATAGGGAACTGGCACTGATGGATACGTTGGAGACGTATCAAGAAGGCACAGGTCGAGCGCGACGAGGAGATCGACCAGATCTTTCTCCACCAGGGGCTCGAGCAAGACCGTGTCGCCATGCAGAAGAAGGCGTACTGGGAGGACGACGCGGGGAACGCCTCGGCCTCGACCTCGCCGCCGCCGCACCCGAGGCTCCGGTGAGCCGAATTTTGGTACTAGGGTTAGGGCGACGACGATTAAGACTAGTTTAGCTTTTGGTTTAGTGTAGGTTTTATGTAAAATCTGTATGAATGGATGATGAACAAGTGTATGCAATGAATTGATGAAGAACAAGTGTTTGTTCCCGCCAAAATTAAAAAAAAAATGCAGTTTCGTTTAAGGTTTCTGCTATGTGCCACTCGTATTTGTGAGTAGAATTGCCAAAAAACGTGAACCGTAAACCGTGTTTGAGGTTTCGTGTTTACGGTCACTGTTAGAGATGCTCTAAGTCTGTGTTGCTGCTTGGGGTGAAGTTCCAAGTTTCCAACACACAAGTTGGTGAAGCGGGAAAGCCGACGGAAAGATAAGGTTTTGGGCGAGCCCAGCCACAGCCTCTCTCTCCCTCGCCGCACACCCCGTCTCCTCTCCGCCTCCCCTCGCCGGCGTCGCCCGCTCCATCCACCCCGCCGCCCCCATGCTCCTCCCATTGCTTCACCTCCCCTCTTCACCCTCCCTCCCAGCCGTATACCCACGCGTCATCTCCCCCGCGCGGCGCTCCCTCGGGCTCCGGCGGCACCATGGTCGAGGGGCGTCGGCGACGCCCGTGGTGCGCTGCTCGGGTTCTCTGCCCGTAGCGAGCCCCGCAACGGTGTCTGGCGCAGATTGTTCAGCGGAGTGGGGCGGGGACGCGATACGCCGGCGCTTCCTGGATTTCTACGCCGCGCGTGGCCACAAGGTCCTCCCCAGCTCCTCCCTCGTGCCCGACGACCCCACCGTGTTCCTCACCATCGCTGGCATGCTTCAGTTCAAGCCCATATTTCTTGGCAAGGTGCGTCGGCATTAGAACAATACATTGGGGAATGTTGGAGTGCGAATATTTTGTGGTGTTTCGTGTCTCGGAAATTGGGGAATGTTGCCAACCCAAAACGGTTAGATTTCACTCAGAATTCGTGCAGCGACACACTAGATGACACCTCGAGTAATTCACTTTAATGTGTATGGTTTCACTTTAGGGCCTCTTTGATTTGTAGTATTCCAAAAAAATAGAATCAGAAATAAAAATAATGTCGGAGTTGCGTGTCATGACATGTTGAACCCCACATGAATTGAGATCTCAAGAATATGTGATAGAAGTTGTTCGGTTGCACCACAAGAAGAACCTAGGAATCTTCTTATGGATTAGGTGTTTGACATAGTTGTCATAGACACAAAGCAAAAATTTCGACGAGGTGGGAATAGACTGAAATTTTGTTTTAGATTTGCATACAAGTTAGTCCAGAGGGAAATTTCCCATGGTTTCCAATCCTACAAATAAAACAAGCTTACATGATTTTTTTTCTAAGGAATTAATCCTCCAAAATTCCTATGAATCAAAGAGGCCGTGATGTTTCAGACTGTGTGCATGAGCACAATTGTTACTGTTATTTGTTGTCCATAATAATATTGATGTCTATGTTAGAATTCAAGTTTTGAGACATTGTATTTTAGTAACAGGGAAGGAACTTCATCGTTGTTTCTAGATCATGTTTTTTTTTTTGCCTGTTTTGTTGTACTACATGATGAAACCCATCTATGCCACTCTAGGAACCTAGGCGTGTACCATGTGCCACTACCTCCCAGAAATGCATACGCACAAATGACATTGAGAATGTGGGGCGAACATCCCGACATCAAACCCTCTTTGAGATGCTTGGGAACTTCAGTTTTGGCGATTACTTCAAGAAGGATGCAATCAAATGGGCATGGGAGCTGACTACCAAGGAGTATGAACAATTCCTTTATTCTGCATGCATTATGATCTCCATGATGGTAAACTTTAAGCTGTTCATTTTGAAAAAGATTTCGATGTCTCTACTTGCTACACAGAAATGTTGCTCACACATGTCAAATGTCTTATTATGTCAGATGTGATATTTGTGTTGTCCAAATACATTATATGCCAAACAGCCCAAACTTCAGCTATTCTTAAAGTTTCTTATTTTACCTCAATGATATTAATTGCATTTTGAGCATTACTATAGAAAATTAATCCACTTTACTCCACTGGGGTGTCATGGATGCGCAGTTAGCCCCCCGAACTTTTTTGGTCCACTTAACCTACTGAACTGTTTGCTCTACTTAACCCCTGGAACTTGTAATCATGGTTTACAAAGCGTCCGAGCGCTGCAAAGCGCTGGGGGTGTGCCTTGACGCTTAAGCGCTTGAAGCGCGAAGCAAAGCGACGCTCCAGGTTGATTACTAAAGCGGGAGAAGGGAGACCGTATCCTGCACGACTGCAGCTAACCAGCCCGAGTCATCCGGAGCTCCAGCACGCGTCCACGACGCGCACGCCGCGCACGTTCGGCGCCCGCTCCTCGCGCACCTCACGCACGCCTCCCGTAATAGGATATGTACCTCCGCTCATGTAACAGGACCCCTCTGCACACAGGCGGGAGAGAAAGAAGACAAGGAGGAAGAAGAGGAGCAGTGCCTTGTTGCCCTGCTGGGGAATGGATTCGCCAGGTGGAGGAGAAGCCCTGAAGCTTGGCCAGAGAGGAGGAGGTCGGCGGAGGAGGGAGGAATTGGCCGGAGGAGAAGGAGATCTGGTGGAGGAGGAGCTGGCCGCCAGAGAGGAATTGGCTCCTCTCTCTCTCTCAATCGAGTCGATTAGGTCAGGGATGGATCCTCTCTCTCTTCCCTCTATTTCCCCTCTCAATCGGCCCCCAATTTCCCTCAAATCCCGCCAATTTCTGTTTTGCCGCTCGCTGGCCGTGTTTTCCCGCTCGAGCTCGCTGGGCGTCGGGAGCAGAGAGAAGGCGTCGCAAAGCACGCTTAGGACGCTTACATGACGCTACAGGACGCTTTACACCCAAGTCTGAAGCGACGACGACGCCTTGCGCTGCCAGGGCGCCTTGACGCTGCAGCGTCGCCTAAGCGACGCTTTCGCGACGCTTTGTAAACCATGCTTGTAATACTGGATCACTTCCCGACGCTGATTTTGCCACCATGACATCATATGTGGATGGTAATATCATCTCCTACCTGCTTTGCGCTAGTACGGGTTGATTAGTGGGGACGCCTACCATGCTGTAGAAGATGATGTCGGCGTCCGCATTAAGGACTGACGTGGCAGTGGCAAAACCACTCCGAAACCAGTCTAGTGGGGGTGAAATATCTGGTATTAGAGTTTCAAGAGTTTAAGTAGACGAAACATCTTTGCTACTTCAGAAGAGAAAAGTGGACTGTTCCCTTAATTCTATTGCATCCTTTGGACATGCTTTGAGGTGCCATGCAACAGTATTCCTGCTATTCTTTTTCATGTTGTGTCAGTCTAGCATTCATTCTGTTTGTGAATTTTGTTTAGGTATGGATTACCCCCAGAAAGACTGTGGGTTAGTGTATTTGAAGATGACGATGATGCATTCGCCATTTGGCTCAATGAGGTCAGTTATCTAAAACTGCATATTTCAGTGATTTTGCATAGCTTCTCTGTTTGTTGTTCCTGCAGCGATGGATTATATAGTAGTATAATACATTTAATGACGTCTCACAGTTAATGCTCATATTAACTAAACCCTCTACAGTTAAGACTTGACGAGATAAATTCATACAGAAACAAGCTTTAAGATCAGTAACAAAAGTATGCAAGTTTTCCGTAACAACTCAATTTGTTAAAAAGAGAGTAGATATGTAATGAATTTATTATTTCTCACTAGTTGTTGTGGATTTTCAAACTTGCACATTTTCCTTAAGAGCTGCAGGGATCGTGTCTGTATTCTGTTAAGCTTCCACTAACAGATTTTCCTGCTTATCTTATCAAGGTTGGTGTACCAAAGGAACGGATTAAAAGGATGGGCGAGGATGATAACTTTTGGACTAGTGGTGCAACTGGACCTTGTGGACCATGCTCTGAAATGTATTATGATTTTCATCCCGAAAGAGGAACATTGAATGCGGTATGGAAAGATTCTGTGGTATCGCCTGTTAAATGTTAAGTATTTCATATTTTGTATGGGGCTCTCTAGTAACTGAAATTAGTGATGTTCATATAGTTGTGTGCAGGATTTGAATGATGATAGCAGGTTCATTGAATTCTATAACCTTGTCTTCATGCAATACAACAAAAACGATGATGGATCTCTAGAACCACTGAAACAAAAGAACATCGATACAGGAATGGGGCTTGAGCGTATGGCGCGCATTCTACAAAATGTAATGCTAGTCAGTTCTTAAAATGATCTATAACATTGTTACTGTATTTGTCTTGAGCTATAATCTAACTTGGAATAACTGTTATCATAGGTTCCAAACAATTACGAGACAGACTTGATTTTCCCGATTATAGAGAAGGCAGCAAGCATGGCGCTGGTTTCCTACAGCACAGCTGATGAGGCTATGAGGACAAGTCTTAAAGTGAATAAATCTGGACCCTGTGTTTCATGATAATTTTCTTGGATGGACATAACCTTTGGAAATTTCTATTTTGCTAGATAATTAGCGATCACATGAGGGCGTTGTTTATCTCATATCAGATGGGGTTATCCCCTCGAATATTGGGAGAGGATATGTTGTTCGAAGGCTTATAAGAAGGGTAGTCCGGACTGGTAGATTGATAGGTATGAGAGGAGAAGGGCATGGAAACTCGGATGGTGCATTTTTACCCTCACTAGCGGAGACAGTAATCAGCCTTAGCAGTGAGATAGACCCAGATGTTGAATCAGGCGGAAAGCAATTCTTGGAGAACTTCATAGGGAAGAGCTGCGATTTGTACAGACTCTGGGAAGAGGTGAAAAGTTATTAGATGAACTTTTAGATGAGGCATTAGTAAGTGCTGGTGTTAATGGAGATAAGCCTTGTCTATCTGGAAAAGACGTTTTCCTTTTATATGATACATATGGTTTCCCTGTAGAGATAACTGCTGAAATAGCGAGTGAACAGGGTGTTACCGTTGATATGAATGGTTTTGATATTGAAATGGAAAGCCAAAGAAAACAATCTCAGGCAGCTCACAATGTTATCAAACTTTCTGTAGGAAATGAGAACGAGATCGTCAAAAGTATCCCTGATACTGAGTTTTTGGGATACGAGTCTCTTTTCGCAACTGCTGTTGTTAAAGGTCTTTTAATTGATGGAAACCCAGTAGAAAATGTTTCAGAAGGTTCTGATGTGGAAATACTATTGGACCGAACACCGTTCTATGCTGAATCGGGTGGTCAAATTGGAGATAATGGTTTCTTGTATGTTTATGAAGAGGAAGGTGGAAAACAAAATGCAGTCATAGAAATCAAAGACGTCCAAAAATCCCTTGGAAATATTTTTGTCCACAAAGGCACAATTAAACAGGGTTCAGTCGAGGTTGGAAAGAAAATCGACGCTGCAGTTGATGGAAAACTGAGGCAAGGAGCCAAGGTATGAAAACTGCAAAGCTTTTTTATGTCTTCATGGATTTTATTAATATTTAATTGTTGGGGCATGTGTGTGCTTTTGCTGCCTGGCATTTTAATTTTCGGTTGTTTATTTAATTTATTTGAAGTTTGTGTTAACTAGATGTTTGTAATAATTTCATGAATTTCGAAAAAATTCATCTAGGCACCTATATAGGCTTTGTAGAAGAAAAATAGGAATATTTGCTCTGGATAGTTACTTGTTTTTTTGGTGTCCACTGATAGCTTAACATACATTCCATAAGATGTCTGATTGCCTGCAAAGATGTTACTGATAACTGCCATTAAAAATCAGTTAGATGCTGGTGGCTTGAAACAAAATGCTCGTTATCAGTTGCATCCTGGATGTTTGCTATAACACCTATCTATTTCTGTTTTCGTCATAACTTGTTTCTGTTTCCATGTCTAGGTTCATCATACTGCTACGCATCTACTACAGTCAGCTCTTAAAAGTGTCATTGGGTCAGAGACATCACAGGCGGGATCCCTTGTGGCTTTTGACCGTCTACGATTTGACTTCAGTTTCCATCGTCCCCTTTCAGAAGAGGAACTACTGGAAATTGAATCACTGGTGAACCAATGGATTAGCAACGCAACACATCTAGAGACAAATGTGATGGCTTTGCAAGATGCAAAAAATGCTGGTGCCACTGCTATGTTTGGGGAAAAATATGGCGAACAGGTTGGTATTTAAAAAAGCAATACAGCACTAGAAATTTTGATATAACAACAACATGGGAGGAAAAGTCATATGGCATAATAGACGATGTTTAAATTTGTCCTCGATTCTGTTAGGTCAGAGTCGTAGAGGTCCCTGGGGTGTCGATGGAGCTGTGTGGTGGAACTCATGTCAGTAATACTGCTGAGATCCGTGGATTCAAGATAATCTCAGAACAGGGAATAGCTTCTGGAGTCAGAAGGATTGAGGCAGTTGCAGGTGATGCATTTGTGGAGTATGTTTGTTCTCGTGACAACTATATGCGACACTTATGCTCGTCACTTAAGGTATGGTGCTACTCAGTGTAGCAAATTTGCTCTTTTCCCCTGACGAGTCTTGTTTTTCTCGATGAGTGGTGAAACTTAGCTGTAATTTGGGCATCTGATGATTATTACCTCTTGTTCAAATGGATTTGGCATTTTGATCTGTTAGAAATGCACAGTACATTAAGTAGATGTGCAGATTTTCCAATTCAAACATCAATCCTCTTGCAGTTGGGAATTAGTAGTAAAGTATTTCAAATCTCACAGCGCACCTTTCTCCTGTCAAGGTCCTACAAGGTTCATACATTATTATTTGAAAGCTAACATGGCACTTTAATATAAATTAGGAAGGAACATGCTTGTCCTGAACATAAATAATCCCTCGGTTCACAATTATAAGATGTTTTAGCTTTTTTCTGAAACGCATGTATCATTTTGGTCCGTTGATAGTCCACATTGAAATATCTGAAACATCTTATAATTGTGAACGGAGTGAGTAGTTATCTATAAATCACTTGACTGGACAATTCATGCTTGCGACAAGTAGCAAGCAATATCTTGACCCATGCCGGTAGTGTGATTAAAAGTGCAAGAGCAAGGTCTGCTGACTTGCCATTCAATTTTTCTTGCGTCTGCGATGGATATGTCAGATTATTTTTCGGATGAATCATAGATGTTCTTACTATGTAACTTATTTTTCAGGTTAAAGCAGAAGATGTCAACAATAGAGTAGAGACGGTTCTTGAAGAACTAAGAACAACCAAAAATGAAGTATCATCTCTACGCAGCAAAATTGCAATACTGAAAGCAGCATCTCTAGCAAGTAAAGCTGCAATTATTGAACCTCAGAATGTCAGGTAGGAGTACTTGCTTCAGCTGTTGCATTCTTATGCATCGGATTACTGTTTCTCTGGTATTTAATACATATATACAAGTGCTATTATTCACATTCTCTCCCAAAAACTGGTGTGCTGTAGGATCCTAGTTGAGAACATGGGTGATGTGGATGCTGACGGGCTTAAAAGCGCCGCGGAGCATCTCGTGGGAGCCCTGCAAGACCCTGCCGCTGTTATTCTAGGTTCAACTCCAGGAGAAGGTAAGGTGAGCCTGGTCGCTGCCTTCAGTCCTGGAGTCGTGAAAATGGGAATGCAAGCAGGCAAGTTCGTGGGTGGAATAGCCAAACTTTGTGGCGGAGGCGGTGGCGGCAAACCGAACTTTGCCCAGGCTGGCGGTCGGAAGCCAGAGAACTTACCGGACGCCCTTGAGAAGGCTAGAGCTGAAATTGTTGCATCAATATCTTCGAAATCCAGCTGATCTTCCACCCCACACTTGGTAGAACCATCTAAGTACATAGGAAATAGAGCATATATTGACAAGCATATGTAAACCCGCCCCCCTTTTTCCGGGTCTGTAATTGTTTCCTCTGGCCACCAGAGTCCAAGGCATACATCTTTTTGGATATTTCCCTGATTTCTTCCAAGTGGTATACATACTGTGCAAAGTGAAGGTACATTTTGTCCACTTGTAGCTGATAGAACAGCAATTTTACAGATATGTATATAGACTCGGAACCATTTGGAGTACACAAGTTTGACAATGCAGAAATATGGAAACCACAAATATGAACTCGCCATGTTTATTGTTAGGCTACATGAAATGGAAGTAAATTGATCGTTTCGATGGCGGTCCGCAATCTCCACAAGAAAAATACATGAATTTCAAGGCTTGCCTATGGATAAGAAATGGGGTTAGACCCACTGTTTATTTGTTCCCTCCATTATAAGTGTCTAGATTTTTTTTTCATATTTTGTCCTGGGTTAAACCCCCTGGATTTTATATTACTATCGTATTCTTGCTTAACAAAAAATAAGATAGAGGTATCCAGATAATTGGGTACCGTAGTATGTTTATCTTTTGTATAATGGAAAGTTAGTTTGATTACAGAGTAAATTGCAGTTTCAAATTTCAATCACTATTTTTGTCACCGGTTGCACTACACAGTTTGCGCCATATGTATCTCCGAACCATTTACATGACACCAGGCACTTTGGACCAGGTTAGCAAGGTTTTATAGCACGTCGAATGCTTACCTGCAAAAGCACCAATCCATTCTTGTTACACAACACGAAAAATAATAAAATAGACCGATCTTAATTACGTCAACACAATCCAATCACCTCTCGCTGAGGAGGTTGCCAGCTAGCCATAGCCACAAGTGTATCTGATCCCCTTGAGACTCCCTATGCACCAATAGCATCACAGCTACATATTTCTTTCTCTGTTTCTAATCGACGGCCTCTACTCCCTACGCTGCCTTAAATAGCCCCGTCCTTCTGTTCTGTTTTCTCAGGCCATCTCACATTCAACCCTCAGTGCCTCACTCTCCCACAACCCAGTCCTAGCAGCACCAATGGCGGCGACCACTATGTCCCTCTCCTCCTCGGCATTCGCCAGCAAGGCGGTGAAGAACGTGTCTGCGACGGCCCTCTTCGGGGAGGCTCGCATCACCATGCGCAAGGCCGCGGCAAAGGCGAAGCCAGCTGCCTCGAGCAGCCCGTGGTATGGCGCAGATCGTGTGCTCTATCTCGGTCCGCTATCCGGCGAGCCCCCAAGCTACTTGACCGGTGAATTTCCCGGTGACTACGGGTGGGACACTGCTGGGCTCTCAGCCGACCCTGAAACCTTTGCCAAGAACCGCGAGCTGGAGGTGATCCATTCCAGGTGGGCCATGCTCGGCGCTCTCGGCTGTGTCTTCCCCGAGTTGCTCGCCCGTAATGGTGTCAACTTTGGCGAGGCCGTTTGGTTCAAGGCCGGCTCCCAAATCTTCAGTGAGGGCGGCCTCGACTATCTTGGCAACCCCAGCCTCGTCCATGCACAAAGTATCCTGGCCATCTGGGCCGTCCAAGTGATTCTCATGGGCGCAGTTGAGGGGTTCCGCATCGCTGGTGGCCCACTCGGTGAGATCGTCGACCCACTTTACCCTGGAGGCAGCTTTGACCCACTCGGCCTAGCCGATGACCCCGAGGCATTTGCGGAGCTCAAGAACGGCCGCCTCGCTATGTTCTCCATGTTCGGCTTCTTTGTCCAGGCCATCGTTACCGGTAAGGGTCCGCTTGAAAACCTCGCCGACCATATCGCCGATCCCGTCAACAACAATGCTTGGGCATTCGCCACCAATTTCGTGCCCGGCAAGTAAGGCACCAACTGTGGTTGCAGCCGCGAGTTGTGGGGTGTTCTGATTTTGTACTATCATGATGTAAATTACAATCCGTGCGGAAGCATTGCTTGATTTATTGACATTTCTTGTCATGTTCTGTACATTTTTGTGATCATAAGAATGATATTTGGGCACTCATTCGACCAATGTTGTCCTCTACTTCTCAAGACGACAACTTATGCGCTCGTGTACAGAAGTGAATTTGTGGTGCTCTGGGACTGGGGCAGGAGATGATAGTATGTGGTTGAGGTGTTGCTCAAACTCTAGGTGGTCAGCGGGAATATTCACAATCCAGGCCGCTAAAATTTGATCCACTGCAACCCAGGACCAACGCCTCCAGGATCTAGATATAGGATTCATATCGGTGATGATACGTGTTGGTAAAGTAATTAATTCGACTTCTTCTGAGTTTACAACCATGATGTCGCCGTACTCATTGCCCATCTTTTGCAATATCGATTGCAAGCTTTTTTCTATTGAATTGCCATTATCCGTGGATTCTTGGCTCTTGATTGTGTTTGAAGGTTTTTTCATTTTTGGCACCCTTTGATCCTTCACCAACAATGTGCTTCTTGTAGGCCGTGTTGTGATTTGTTGGCTCCTATCGAGTATCGAGCACCCGACGGACCGCGCGAGGCGTTGTGTGAGGCCCTTTCCGAGGGTGGACTCTTTGGTGTGTGTCGTGTGTGCGTGCCCCACAGCCCGCTTCCCACTCGCTGGTTGGAGCTCCTTCTGCCCCTCCATGATCGGTGACACGCTCGGCGGCGAAGTGGCGAATGGCGGAATGCAGCAACAAGGGAGTGGCGATCAGTTGTGCGGGAGGGAGAGGAGTGAGGAGAGCCAAGTGGATAGGGTTGTTCTATCTCACTGCATGGTGTGCCAAGTTGGGCCGCGTTCAATGTAGCCGGAATGTCCTAACACTCCGAGCCATCCAGATGTTGGGGGCCTTAAGGGTATATGGACACAAAAGAATCGAAAGGAGTCCGTTGGGACGTAAAAATCTATCTAGGCCCCCAACGTGCCGATGGAGGGGGAAGGTGCTTTCGGGCGCCGTTGGAGATGCTCTTGGTGGGCCGTCTATGTGTGACACATCACAAAAATACAAGCGATCCGGTAGCGGTGTAATGTGACATTTCCCGAGTGGAGCTTTCTGAATCCCGAGTTATAGTGATCCATTTATTTATTTTTAAAAAACAGAATTCATATTTATAAGTTTTAGAAAAATCTGAAGAAAATCCTGATTTTTCAGATATGCTTGAAACTTATAAATATATGTTTTGATTTTTTTAAATAAAGTATCACTGGAACTTGGGAGCAAAAATGACTTTTCGGACATTTCCCCGACTATAATAACCATAACTTGATTTCTACATACAATGACCAGAACTAGCGCGTCCATCCTGTATGATTAGTAATCATGTTGTATTTTCTTTCTTTCGGCTATCTATTTAGCTAAAAGTAGTATTTTCGCTACCAGAAATATGATAGAGATATCCAACTACATGGTAATTGCAGTGTTTTTGCTGCATCAGGAAGTAAGTTAAATTACAGAATAAATTGGACTTTCCACTATTAATTGTCACTAACTAGCTAGTTGCAATGCGCTGCATTGTATGTCTAAACCATGCACATAAAAGCGTTGCACATGTTTGAAACTTGCATTTTTTATCAGATTAACATAATTAAGTGAAAACACAAATCTATTCACTCTTGTTGCACAACACGAGAAAAATTCAAGACCGATCTTACATCAACAATTCAACATAATCCAATCACCATCTCTAAGGAGATAGCCAGCTATCCATATATAGCCACAAGTGTATCTGATCCTCATGCGGCTCTCGCTGCACCAATAGCATCACAGCAACCGATTTCCTTCTCTGCTCATTTCCCTCTTGACAGCGTACACCAGTCGGTGGCCTCTTCTGCTACGATGTCTTAAATAGTCCCCTTATTCTGCTGTGCTCTCTCAGGCCATCTCATACTCAAGCCTCAAACCCAAAGAACCTACGGGACAATCCCGTTCTTAGCAGAGCAATGGCAGCCACCACCATGTCCCTCTTCTCCTCGGCATACGCCGGCAAGGCGCTGAAGAACACGTCGGCCACGGCTCTCTTCGGCGAGGCTCGTGTCACCATGCGCAAGACTGCGGGAAAAGCTAAGCAGGTTGCCTCAAGCAGCCCATGGTATGGCGCCGACCGCGTCCTCTACCTCGGCCCACTATCCGGTGAGCCCCCAAGCTACTTGACAGGTGAGTTTCCCGGCGACTACGGATGGGACACCGCAGGACTCTCTGCTGACCCCGAAACCTTCGCCAAGAACCGCGAGTTGGAGGTGATCCACTCCCGATGGGCCATGCTCGGTGCGCTCGGATGTGTCGTCCCCGAACTGCTCGCCCGCAATGGCGTCACTTTTGGTGAGGCTGTTTGGTTCAAGGCCGGCTCCCAAATCTTCAGCGAGGGCGGCCTCGACTATCTTGGTAACCCAAGCCTGGTCCACGCGCAGAGCATCCTTGCCATTTGGGCTTGCCAAGTTGTGCTCATGGGCGCCGTCGAGGGGTACCACGTTGCCGGTGGCCCACTCGGCGAAATTGTCGACCCACTTTACCCTGGAGGCAGTTTTGACCCACTCGGCCTAGCAGACGACCCCGAGTCATTCGCGGAGCTAAAGGTGAAGGAGCTCAAGAACGGTCGCCTTGCCATGTTCTCCATGTTCGGCTTCTTTGTTCAAGCCATTGTCACCGGCAAGGGCCCGCTCGAGAATCTCGCTGACCACATCGCTGATCCCGTCAACAACAATGCTTGGGCCTTCGCCACTAACTTCGTGCCCGGCAAGTAAATGCCCCGACTGTGGTTGAAACTCCGAGTTGTGAAAAATTGTACCACAATGATGTAAATTACAAGGATCCTGCAAAAGCTGCATTGTTTGATTTGTCGACATTCTTTCTCAATATTTTGGCATATTCGTTAAACCAATCTCTCCTCTCTTTTTAATTTCAAAAAAAAAAATCTCTCCTCTCTTTTTCCGAGATGGCAACCTACACACTCGTATACGCCAGTAAATTTGTGGCACCGCAGGCAGGAGAGTATATTGGTTGTTGTGTTGTTCGAGACTCCACTCAAGACCTAGGTGATCAGCTGCAACGGCACTCAAATTGATTCGACAAAAGTAAAGACTATGATCTTTAAAAAAGAAAATTCAAGGGGAAATCTACAGAGGCAAAGAAACAGAGCAACGACCCACGCGTCGCCTCTCCTCTGGCGACACGGGGGAAACCGCCGCCACCGCCGCGTTTAGCACCCCGCCCCCTTGCTTGCGTCGCCGCCGCCGGAGGAGAGCATTAGCACAAAGCCGCGTGCTCCCCGAGGATGGTGGCGGCGGGGCGTTCCCTCATCTCCCACGCGGAGGACCTGCTAGCGGCGCGGCTCGGTGGAACGGAAGATGGTGTGGCGGAGTGGACTGGCGCGGCGCGGCGGCCAGGATGCAGCTCGGTGCGGGTCCATGGCGTCAGCGCGATGGACGGGGGCGTGCGCATCTTGCCGGGCAGAGTGGCGGCGGCAGTTTGACCGGGCCCGATCTGGGCCTGGGGCGGGCCACGCGGGGTGCAGGCGCGACGCCCCGGCGCGGCGCTGAGGATGGAGAGCGGTTGTGCGGCGAAGGGCGTGGCGGCGCGGTGCTGGCCGTGGCCGGCGACGCGGAAGGTCTGGGCCGCGGGCGGGCCGAGCGGGCCGCGGCGCCGGCAGCACGGGGCGGCGCCGAAGGAGGGCAAGGTGCAGGGCGGAGGTTCCGGCGCGGCAGGCTCCTGCTGCCGTGCTCCGGCACCCGGGCGACGTGGAAGCCGAGGCAGCGGCCCCGGATCGATGCGCAAGAGGTGCGGCTAGCATGATGGCTCCGGCGGCGGGAGGTGCTGCAGTGGCTACGGCGTGCGGAGGAGCTTGGTGAGCGGCCACGGATGCGAACTCCTTCCTTGCGGTTACCTAAGCTTCGTGGGCGGATCGAACTCCGGGCGAAAGCCTTGCACCGACTCCGGTCGGTGCCGACGATGGCGGCGCCCTCGGGCGTTGTTCTCCTTCTTGTTGGCATCATCGTGGAGTTTCGACATCCGGTCGACGGGGGTGGTCCGATGGTCTCCGGGTGAAAGCCTAAGTTTCGTCGGGGCGGACGACGGTGACGGACGCGTCACTACCTTGTTGGAGGCATCGTCTTGGAGTCACCGGCTCTCTCGGTGCGACGGGTTCGCGGCGGATGGGTAGGTTGGCTATGTGGTCAGGGTGGTGGATGTCGGGGTGGCGGCCCCGGATGGCGGTGGCGCGCCGAGGCAGAGGCCTCGGTCTCCCACGCTACGACGGTACTATGAGGCAGGACCGTTGTTTAGCGTGGGTCTAGGTGGCGACCTGGATAAAGACTGCGCGGGCAGAGGGTTCGTCGACCTGAATGGATCGACTTCGGACAATGCAAAGGTTGATCTGGTTGCTACGCCGGGGCGGCGGCCTCGAAACATGGTGATTTTGGTGGCGACCTGAATGAAAACTGCGTGGGCAGAGGGTTCGTCGACCATGACTGGATCGCTTTCGGGTAATGCGAAGGTCGATCTGGTTGCTACGCCGGGGCGGCGGCCCCGGAGCGGTTGGTGTGTTTTTGTGGCGTTTGTCGACTTGTGTCGTGTGGACGGTGGGTCGCTTCGTCTGTGAAATTCTTTTGTACAGTTTGTATGGTTTTTGGACCCGGTTTCTTTTATAAACTGGGTCAATTCTATTCTATCTATTCAAGAGCGGTGGATATCGACCACCTTAAACTCAAAAAAAAATCAATAGAAGTCTGAATCGACGACACAAGTACGCCTACTACCGCATGGGCTTACACTACACCAGCCCACGTCCCATATCATCTCTTGCTGTGGTATGACCGCATGACACACTGCTTCTCTGAACTTCAGTGTCAGTTGAATCGCCTGGAGATGCAGGTGTGACAATCCACGCTCATGGCGGCGTCGTCCCCCTCCTCTGCCTGCGTAGCTTTCACTCCGGTCGAGGGCCTAGGCCTCACCACCACCAATCCCCCGCTCCACCGCCTCCGCCAGCGTCAGCAGCGGATCTGGCTCCGCCGCCACGCACCCGCTGCGCCTTGCTTCAGCGACACGAGCCCGCTCCGCCGTATTCCACTCCCCCGCTGGCGCCGGGGAACTTGAATACGGAGTAGTAATTTAGAACTCAATCGACTTCTTCTGGGTGGTAATTGATCAATTAACTCCATCGTGTTTTGTTTGAATATTTGTGTTACCGGTTTCTTGATCTGTGGGCTGTGGCCTCTTTTCAGGGGGAAAAAAGGAACGGTTTTCCAGTTATGGATTTTTTTTATCACTCACGGTCACAGTGGATCCATTTATACTCATGAAGGCAACGGCGGAGCCAGGGGGGACCAGCAGGGCCCTGGCCCCCCTAACATGCAGAAAATTGTCTAAGACCCCGATTAATTCTGCACAAAACTATGTGTCCCGTCTATATTCATCCCTCAGAAGCAAAAATATATGCATCCTGCTCACAGAAGATCCCAATGACAGATGAAAGCTTCAGCCACGACCCACTGAGTCTGCAATTCTGCATGCTGCATGCTGCATGCGCTTCTCTTCTTGTTGACTATTCTTCAATATTCCAAGCACTCAGCCGGCCCTGATCCTAGTATTTCTTATCTGATTTAGAAGTAAGAACACACATAAAAGATGAAAAGATATTTCAGTTTGATCTCCTTATTTGGGACAATCATTTGTGGAAGACGGGCATTTAAGAGGTTGCTTATTAGCATGCACCGCGAAAGAGATTTCAATGGATTCCAAAGACTGGATTATTTATGAATTCAATACGATGACACCCGCCGTTTGCAATTAGATGCAAACTGTTAGTTCATCGGTCCCTGAAAATTTCCAAGTTGCGCTTCCAAGATTTAATCTATAATTGTACATATTTTGTTAATGTCACAGCAAAAAACATATATAATCGCCAAAAATAGTTTAAAAAAAACTATGTATTTTGTACTTTTTTTGGCATTTCGATTTGCACTCAATGCTCGGCCCCCCTTATGCATATTTCCTGGCTCCGCCGTTGCATGAAGGTAACATTGACCTCACTTTTAACTTGCGTTGTTGTATGGTTTAAAACAACAATGGCCAATCTGCTCGCAAGGTCAACATTTCTGTTTGTCCCAGCATCATTCACCCTTTGGCACGAGGCTTAGGAGACCTAGGCAGAATAAACTTTAGAACCTTCTTACTCCTGATAGAATTGTGTGTATTTCCTGATGGCTCTCCTCTCGCCTGGCGACGCACGGGCGACGAGGGAAACCCAGCGCCCGCCACCACTCCAGTGGCCGGCGGCCATACCCACAGCCCTAGGATTAGCCACCAGCCCACGACGCAGACCTCTCCGCCGTCTGCCGACGCTCTGCCGTCTGAACACCCGCCCCAGGCCGCGGTGAGCGATGCCCCTGACTCTGCACCGGCTTTTTCCCCGCTGGCCGCGCCGAACGCCGCCCCCGACTCTACTCCGACCGCCTCCCCGCTGGTTGGCGCCGCCTCTGCGCCCCTTACCACCTCTCAGTCGCTCCCCTTCGCTGCCACGGATCCGGGAATTGCTGCGGCTGGTGCGACGACAACGGCGCTCAAGCAAGGTTTCCTCGCCGCCAAAAAACCTTGGGCTCTCAACTGGGAGCCGGAGGCGCCCTCCCTGCCGTTCAACTCGCCCGGCGACGCCTTCCTGCAATTCACCCTCGAGAACTTCAGCTCGCTGGTATGCGCTCCCATCGCTCCTGGTTCCAAACTATTTGTACCGACCCCGATGCATATAGCGGTGGATCCCGACGACCAACCTTCTCCTACCTCTTCTTCAGTTAGTGGCATGCTTAATTATTGGCTTGGATCCGAGTTCGAAAAGGTGTTTGTGGAGAGTTTAGGTAGCAATAGATTCAAGCTCATGGTTTCCTCTCCAAAATTGGCTGCCTTCATCGTCTCCCTTGGCGGGCTGCGCCATGGACGTGTCCTTGCTCGCTTCTCTCTCACGGACTCTCTCGCCACGTCGACCAAGGTGGGACCCATCTGCCAAGGTGACGACGGTCAACCAAAGTCCACAGACGTGCCCGTGACATCTGTTCCCCTGCCTCCCCTCAGATGCGTGCCCGAGCTGGACACCACCATCCTTATCCCCTCCTCAGCTAGGCCTGCTACCTCTCGCCCTCGCCGCTCGCGCCCCACATACATCTCGCTCTTAGCTCCGGGAATCCTGCCCTCACCCTTGGACCGTTGCCGTGGCCTGTTCACCCGCCCCGTGATCCCCTCTGCGCCATTTCCTCTTCCGGTATGGCTCCGCCCCAAGCGCCGGCCTTGCCTCTTCATCCTTCCCCCTTCCCTCCCCCGCTCCTCCTGCCAGTCAACTTTCCATCCCGGCAATGTGGAGGTCCGCGCTGCCGATGGAGGCTCTCCACTATCCTATTTGCAGGTGGCAGCTTCCCCTTCAAAGGCCCCCGCTCCCGCCCTCGCTCAACACCCCCACCCCTCAACCCCACTATCCGTCGTTGCCACCGGTGCCTGGCTACCGACCACCTCGTGGCCGCCTGCCGAGACCCAATCCGCTGCCGTCGCTGCCGGTTCTCCGGCCACATCGAGCGAGCTTGTAAGTTTCCCCCTTACGGCTCTTTTTCTGAACCTCCACCTCCTCGTCCTAATTTCTCCTATTTTGGCCCCAGCTCCGACATGGCCGTGCCGACGCCGCTCTTCTGCGCCATTTGCTTCTCCCATGACCACGTGCGCGCCATCTGCCCGCTGGCGTTCCCTGCCGCTGCCGCGGTAGACGAAGAGGAGGACCCGGAGGAGCCGCCCTTCGTGGAGGAGGACCCGGAGGGGCCCCCCTTCGTGGAGGAAGAGGACCCGGAGGAGCCGCCCTTCGTGGATGAGGCGGACCAGGAGGAACCGCCTTTGGAGGAAGGCGAGGTCCTTGCCG
This sequence comes from Poa pratensis, assembly GCA_947311845.1. Classification (NCBI taxonomy): domain Eukaryota; kingdom Viridiplantae; phylum Streptophyta; class Magnoliopsida; order Poales; family Poaceae; genus Poa; species Poa pratensis. Next base: position 4,616,851 of record CAMZMU010000094.1, on the reverse strand, counting down.
AGGCCAGCGACGACGTGGAGCTGTCCGATGGCTACTACATCCCCATCTCCGACGATGCAGACTACCTCCCCGTCCCTGACGCGTCGCCTGTCGCCTCCGAGCCCTCCGAGCCAGACTCGCCGCCGCCGGATGCTGAGGACCTCCTCGATGGCGTGCGCCCGGACTACACCGGCGTCTACATGCCGCATGTCAACATGCCTCATTATGATCATCTTGCGTATGTGATTGTCAACCCCCCTGTTGTCTCTCCTGCTTCCTTCATCCACCAAGCCATTGCTCTCGGCTGCGGCCCAAACCGTGCCACCCTTCTCTCTTCATCACATGGCACAAAGCTGGCCGTCTTTGCCTCCCCTCTTGATAGAGAAAATGTTGTCAACAATGGCCCTTTCATTGGCCGGTAGACCTCCGTTCACTTTATCCGCCATGACGAAATAGACAACCGCTTTCTTTTCGAGCATGAGACTCTTGCTGCACTCGCCATTGAGGATTATCCCCTCGAGCACTGGTTCCGCGACCACATCATTTACTCTTCAGGCCCCTTTGCAAACCCGCACTCCATTGATCCTATATGCCTCATGGGGATTGATTTCTCTGCCGTTCTTGTCACTGTGAAGGCAGAGTCCATTGTTGGCATTCCCAAGCTCCTAAACTTCAAAAACCACTGCAGTACGGTACCATTGGCCGTGTTTCCATTATTGACTACGAGGACTTGGCTGGTGGGTCGGACCCTCCATCTGACCCTTCGGACCATGACCTTTCCTCTATTCCAGATGATGTCTCTGCGGAAGAAGACTATGTTGAGATTGAGGGAGGTACTGGCTTTGCCGATGTTCTTCAGGCTCTGGGCGTACCTCCGCCTCCTGTTCCTATGTGTGGCGTCCAAGCTGCACCGGCGGCCTCCCTGGTTGCCCGTGCACTCTCCTCTGCCCCGCCACTCCCTGTTGTCCTTGGTGATCCTTTGCACTCCAAGCCTGAAAAAGTGGAGTACCGGCTGCACATGGGCTACTACGAGCTGCTCGTCCTTGGCTCTGACGGAGAGAAGTTGCTTCAGGCTTCCTATGCGCAAGTCAGTACCAGGCGCTGGATGCAAGGGACTGATGGTGGCAAATCTTGCTTCCGCGTCTGTGGGCCTCATAGACTCCATCTCCACCGTCGGGCCCCTGCGCCGTCCCCAAGTCACGGCTGACATCCTCGCGCGCGGTCTGCCCGCCAACGCTAAGCTCTCTGTTCCCGTTGAGACTGCCGCTGCCATGGTCATGGGCCTCGATCCCGTGATGTCTCCTCCCGCTGTGGCCGCCCAAGAACTGCTGATGGACACGGCCGCCGTCTCCGAGATGGCGGCCAATGACACCGTGGTGGCTGTGCCGGCGCCGCCTGGACAAGGTCCGCCGCGGCGCAGCCCCCGCCTTGCTGCCACGGAGAAGCCACACCAGGAGACCATCATCGACCGAGCCGTGAAGAGGAAGGAGAGCCTCATGGAGGGATCGGGGAAGGCCAAGGCAGCCGTCCGTGCTGGGGAACTTCCATCGGAAGATCTGGTGGCGGTTGCAGTGGAGATGAACAAGCCGCTGAACTCTGCTGATCTCGAAGCTCTTGCTGCTGCTTGCGACATTTTGGCCTAGGAGCTGGGCACGGCCCAACCCTCCACCATGGTGACTTCGGCCTCTCCATGTTGAGGCCCGTTCTGCGCCTCTGGACCAGCTGGGCTCCTCTCGCCGTCTCCAGCCCATTCTTCTTCGTCGACCACCGGGCGTCCATTACCTATCCTGTGCACCCCAAAGTTGGGCTCTATTCTGTTGGGCCTCACACTGCGGGCTGGACTGCCATAGGATGCCACGGATGTTCTCCTTCGTTATTTTTCCTTCATTTTAATTAGGCTGCTGCCCCACTCTGTAACAGACTTTCGATTCCTGGGCCTTATGCCCCTTTAAATTTGAGACGGCCATCGTTCTTTGTTTTGTCTTCCTCTTGTCGCTCCTTTTACCTTAATGCATATTAAGATTACTCTTGCGTTTTGGAACACACGTGGCCTCGGGCAAAGGCCGAAACGTGACGACGTCCGTGCTGCCGTCGACTCCTTCCTGCCCACCATCCTTTGCATTCAGGAGTCCAAACTTGAAAACATCTCTACTTTCTTGGCTTCCTCCTTCTTTCCTCCAACCCTACGCTCCTACAAATTCAAACCGTCCAGAGGCGCCTCCGGGGGTATTATCACGGCTTGGAATGACAACATCCTGGAACTCACACACCAATCCATAAATGACTTCCGGTCACTACTACCTTCTCCATGCGCCTAGACAAACTAACTTTCTCCATTGTCAATGTCTACGGCCCCTGCGATCACCACACCAAACCTGAATTTCTAGACTCTCTCAATTCTGTCGTCGCCACCCTACGAGGCCCCTTAGCCATTGTGGGCGATTACAACCTCATTAGAACTCCGAAAGACAAGTCCAATGACAACTTCAATGCGGCAGAGGCTGCACTCTTCAATGACTTCATCAATAACAATGCGTTGCTTGATCTACCTCTTCTGGACAGGCAATTTACATGGTCTAACCAGCAAAACCCACCCATTCTTGCTCGCCTCGATCGCATCCTCGTAAACACTGACTGGAGCCTAGCTCTCCCAGACTATACACTTACCTCCTCCAGCCGCCCCACATCAGATCATGTTCCCCTTCACCTTGAGGCCTCCTCCAAAGCCCCTCGCAGCACGATTTTTAGAGTCGACAACACTTGGCTTTCCCATGAAGCTTTCATTGCGCTTGTTAAAAACAACTGGGAAAGTGTCTCCACCCAGCATAACCGCCTCGCGCCCATAAATCAACTCTGTCTCCGCCTCAAGAGGGTCCGTTCTGCAGCTAGGCAGTGGGTGCGCTCAAGACGGCTCCCTTCCATATATCTTGCTAACTGTCGTACTGTTATCCTCCTCTTTGACGTTCTTGAAGAACACCGTGCTCTCTCCCCTCCGGAAATAAACCTTCGAATCCTGGCCAAGAACTCCCTCTGTCGCCTCAACGCTTCCAAAGCTACCTATTGGCGACAACGTGCCAAGATTCGGCACTGTACCCTTGGGGATGAAAACACGCGATATTTCCACCTGTGCGCCTCTGGACGCCTTCGAAAAAACCAGATCAAAGTTCTTGACGACGACGACGGAAACACGGTCTTCTCCCATGATGGCAAAGCAAACATCCTCCACCGTTTCTTCCGCAAACTTCTTGGGGTTGCTCGCCTAGCTTCCACCCAGCTTGACCTCTTCACCCTGATCCACACAACGTCTATGGACTCCCACCAGTCGGCGGCCCTTGCAGCCCCTTTCACCCTCGCCGAGCTGCGCACGGCTGTTTTCTCTATGAACGACAACTCAAGTCCCGGACCTGATGGCTTCGGTCCGGCTTTCTACAAGAAAAATTGGGATCTTGTGAAAACTCTCTTCTTGAATCCTTGCAGCACTTCCACTCTCTCAAGGCTGACTTACGCCCAATAAACAAGTCTCATATTGTCCTTCTTCCCAAAAAGGCAGGAGCCAACCGGCCCGACAATTTCCGTCCCATCTCCCTTCAAAACTTCTGCCTTAAATTCCTCACAAAATGCCTAACCCTTCGCCTACGCCCCCTCATTCCTAACTTGGTCCATCCTGACCAGACAGGTTTCATCGTGGGACGATCCATTGCGGAAAACTTCGTTTATGCAGCCGACATTGTCCAATCATGTCATAAAAGAAATGCCCCGGGAGCTGTTTTCAAACTTGATTTCCGCAAAGCCTTCGACTCGATAAGCTGGGACGCCCTCGACCGCATCCTTGAAGCTAAGGGATTCCCCATGCTCTGGCGGGATCTCATCAAAGCCATAAACAACTCCAGCCAAACTGCGGTTCTCCTAAATGGCACCCCTGGGAAATGGATCCAATGTCGGAAAGGTCTCTGACAAAGAGATCCTCTCTCCCCATTTCTCTTTGATTTTGTCGCTGACGTCCTTCAACCAGGGGCGTATCCAGTGGGGGTGCCATGGGTGTCATGGCACCCCCTCCAAAACTATAGGAATTATTTTACCTACTAGTGTTTAGATTAATTTTAACTTTTTTCTGAGAAATGGACTGCTCTTGAGTAAATTCTAAGCCTAACAGAGATTCTTTTAAAGCCTGGCACCCCCACCAATTTTACTCTAGATCCGCCACTGCCTTCAACAACTTCTCCTGCAAGCCTCCCGCAACAGTCTTCTTCTCCACCCTCTTGTGGATGATCTACCTTGCCCTGTCCTGCAATACGCTGATGACACGCTGATTATAATTCGAGCTGTCCCTCAACATGTTGTCCACCTTAAAAACATCCTCGCCTCCTTCTCGGACGCCACTGGTCTCGACATCAATTATCACAAAAGCACCTTCGTGCCCATAAAAACAGACCCAAGTGAAGCAAAAGCCATGGCCGCCTCCTTCGGCTGCGCCGTCTCCTCCTTTCCCCAAACCTACCTCGGCCTCCCTCTCTCCCTCCACAAACTCCGTTTAGCCGACCTCTCACCTATCCTCCCGAAATGTGATCTCCACCTCTCGGGTTGGCGTGGCCGCTCCCTTCCCATTGGGGGTCGCCTCCTTCTTATAAACTCGGTCATCACGGCAAAATTCGCACACGCCATGAGTGCGGGACATCTCCCCGCGGGGGCCATCGAGGCCATTGACAAACGCCATCGCGCATTCCTCTGGACGGGCTAGGAAACGTGCACGGGTGGTCACTGCAAGGTAGCCTGGGATGAAGTCTGCAAACCTAAAAAACTAGGTGGCCTCGGGGTTCTCTCCATCTGCTTTCAAAATTCGGCCCTCCTCTCCAAGTTCCTCTCTAAACTCCACTCTCCTTCGGATGCCCCTTGGAAACTTTGGTTCCACCGCCAATATGGCTGGTCCATTCCAGAGACCTGGGGGAACCCCACTACCTTGACACCCCTATGTGGAAGTGCATCATTGACGGGATCGCTTCCTTCCGTCTCCACTCCTCTGTCACCATCGCCAATGGCGAACACACTGCTTTCTGGCTAGATAGCTGGATGATACGTCTCCAACGTATCCATAATTTCTGCTGTTCCATGCTTATATTATACCATTTGCTACATGTTTTATACACTTCATATCACTTTTATGCATTTTCTGGGACTAACCTATTAACAAGATGCCACAGTGCCAGTTCCCTGTTTTCTGCTGTTTTTGGTTTCAGAAAGTTACTTCTGGAAATATTCTCGGAATTGCACGAAACAAAAGGCCAGGTCCCTATTTTTCCAGCACGTACACGGAGTCCGAAGAAGAGACGAAGAAGAGCCACGAGGTGGCCAAACCACCTGGCGGCGCGGCAGGGGGGCCCACCGCGCCAGCCTGTGGTTTGGGCCCCTCGGGGGTCCGCCGACATCGCCCCTTCGCCTATTTATTCCCCGAGACGCGAAAACCCTAAAGCACCGAGCCTTTCATCCAGAACATATTCGCTGCCGCCGCCGTCATCAACCCTAACTCGGGGGGGTTCTGAAGCTCTTCCCGGCACCCTGCCGGAGAGGGGAATCATCACCGGAGGGCTCTACATCGCCATGCCCGCCTCCGGAGTTATGCGTGAGTAGTTCATCCTTGGACTATGGGTCCATAGCAGTAGCTAGATGGTTGTCTTCTCCACTTGTGCCATCATGTTTAGATCTTGTGAGCTGCCTATCATGATCAAGATCATCTTATTGTAATGCTACATGTTGTGTTTGCTGGGATCTGACTTATATTGATACCTATGTGGAGCTGAATATTATATTATCATGTCTATGTCATTTGTGATCTTGCATGCTCTCCGTTACTTGTTGAAGCCTTGGCCAAGTGAATACTTGTAACTCCAAGAGGGGGTATTTATGCATGATAGTTGGGTTCAACCTCTATTTAACCTGGGATAGTGACAGAAAGTTCTAAGGTTGTAGATGTGTTGTTGCCACTAGGGGTAAAACAGCAATGCTTTATTCAAGGATGAATGTATTGTTTACATTACGCACATTACTTAATGCAATTGTCTGTTGCTTGCAACTTAATACTGGAAGGGGTACGGATGTTAACCGGAAAGTGGACTATTTAGGCATAGATTCATGCTGGATAGCGGTCTATGTACTTTGTCGTAATGCCCAAATGAATCTCATAGTAGACACCACAACTCACACATGCATGTTATATGCACTTATCAATTGTCAATTGCCCAGATGTAATTTGTTTACCCAGCATGTTAGTTATCTTATTGGAGAGACACCACTAGTGAACTGTGGACCCCGGTCCATTCTTTTACATCTGAAATACAATCTACTGCAATCATTGTTCTTTACTGTTTTATGCAAACAAACATCATTTTCCATACGATACGTTTAACCCTTTGTTTTCAGCAAGCCGGTGAGATTGACAACCTCACTGTTAAGTTGGGGCAAAGTAATTTGATTGTGTTGTGCAGGTTCCACGTTGGCACCGGAATCCCTGGTGTTGCGCCGCACTACACTCCTTCACCAACACCTTCGAAGCAACCTCGTTTTCCTACTGGTTCGATTAAACCTTGGTTTCATACTGAGGGAAAACTTGCTGCTGCACTCATCATACCTTCCTCTTGGGGTTCCCAACTGACGTGTGACGTACAAGAATAGTTTCTGGTGCTGTTGCCGGGGAGATATTCCCTCGTCAACTTAGCACTAGCACTGGACTGTTGATGCCCCTCTCGCTACCAGATACCCTGCCCTCTTCTCTCATACTACGCGTCCCCATGCTCAGGTTGCCGCCGTCCTGGGTTCTAATGTCTCTCTTGCCCTCGTTCCTCGCCTTTCTTCGGCTGCAAATTCTGAACTGACCTCCCTCATGGAAACCCTCTCTACAATTACTTTGAACCGCCATGAAGCTGACTCCCGGGTCTGCCGATACTCCCACAAACCCTTTACGAACAGAGATTTTTATGCTAATCATTTTAGGCATGTTTCTACTGACGATTTGGCTGTGAAAGTTTGGAAAAATGCAGCGCCTCTCAAGTGCAGGATTTTTAACTGGCTGGTCCGCCGCCGACGACTACCCACCAATGACCGACGCTTTCGCCACCAGCTTGGCGCATCGCCCAGCTGCCCCTTCTGCCCACAGGTTGAAGACGTTGATCATCTTCTGATCGGCTGCCACAAGGCCCAGGAAATGTGGAGTCATTTCTTCCCCAATAATACGATCCAAGTCGCCACTGTCAAGGAGCTTTGGAATGCCCGATGCAGCAGCTATGCCGAGACCACGATCTGCACTGCCATCGCATGGAGCATTTGGAAACAACGCAACGCAAAGGTTTTCAACGGAATCGATGAACCCATGATTCTTGCCCGTACAAGATGTATTGAGGATGTGCGCCTATGGGCATATCGCTGCAACTCCCCGCCGGTTGCAAATAACCTTAGGGCCTGGTGTCACACCTTTGAACCACCCTGATCTCTCCTCTACCCCCATGTATTTCCCCTCCTACCCCATGTAAATCTTTGTAATCCTACGCACAACTCACCAAAGGAATAAAATGTTCAGGCTGGCCAAGGCCCGCCGTAGGTTACAGTCAAAAAAAATATTTCCTCAACTCAGCATGTTTTCCTTATCATTTCCTTTTACTCTTTTACCTATGATGCATAATATAGTTTGAAGCCTGGATATTGTGGAGTAGAACTGAACAATTTTTTTTTAAATGGACACAGCCACCTGAAGTTTGAAAGAAATATTGTTGGGTACTTAGACTCGGCATCTAGATAGAAAATTCAGTCCTAAAACAAAAAAATCTACATTTCTTCGATGCTTTGTCACGAAACTTCAAGTGGACTAAAAATAGTAGCATGCTTTCTGTATTCTAGTTTCCAGCAAAATATCGTAGCCCGGTTAGTAGCATTTGCGGCAAACCTGCCAGCAGGTGCCAGTACTAATTTTGGAATAACTGAACCACTCTTTCACTCCGGGGGTCCACATATGCAAGGCAGCGTTGATAGCTTCTATATGCACACCACCCATGTCCCCTACTTGTATATATTCTCATCACTCCCATGACCCTGGAAGCAGAAAGCCAGGAATATGGCAATGTATTCCCTTCACTTATATGCTATTATCTTGTTTCTTTCTTCGCCATTCAGTGCAGTGCTTCTCTGTAACTCCAACCACCTCCTCGTCCCTGGCAAGCCGCTGTTCCCAGGTAGTATTCTTGTCTCCGAAGATGGAGTATTCGCCATGGGATTCTTTTCCCCATCAAACTCCACCAAAAACCATTACTATGTAGGCATATGGTACAATGGCATCCCGGAGCGCACCGTGGCATGGATCTCCAACCGTGCTGCACCCATCACCGATATTTCCTCTGCAAATCTTGCCGTCACCAGCAGCTCAAACCTTGTCCTGTCCGACAGTAATGGTCGTGTTTTTTGGAGCACGAACAACAACAACAACATCAATTCTTCCTTGGCAGAAGCCATGTTGGACAACTCTGGAAACTTCATCCTCCGGTCATTGGCTGATGACTCTGTACTATGGCAGAGCTTCGACCACCCCACCGATACTCTCTTGCCCGGCATGAATCTCAGGCTGAGTGTCAGGACCCGGCAGTCCTGTACATGGGTTAATCGAAGAAGAGATGAAGAAGTGGAGCTCGGTGCTCAGAAATTGGCAAGAACAGTAAATTGGAAAATAAATTGGTAAAGGGAAATTGCAGTAAATTAGGGTTTGTATTATGCTTGGACCTCCCAGCCTCCCCTCTTGCCCTTTATATCGAAAGGCAAGCCAAGCAAGATTACATAACAGCCCCTGGATGAGTAGGCAAGGCAAAGCTTTTTAAAAAGACAGAAGAGTAATTGAACTAAACTGTTCTCCAGGCTGTTGGATGTGTCGAAACGTTCCCTTTGCATCTGCACGTTGGTAGTCTGAACCCTTGTTCTTGTCTTGCAGTTCTTCAGATAGCTAGGATCCTGACAGTACCGCCCCCTCGAGTCAAGACCTCAGGGCTTGAAATCTGGGAATGTCTTCTGGATGAAAGAGACATCTTCCCAAGTAGCTTCTTCTGCTGACAGGTTAGTCCAGTGTAGCCATTGTGGAATGGCTACATCGTAAGTGCCTGCAGACCTGGGAACTTGCCGTCTTTGTAGAACTGCCCGTGGATAGATCTTAATTTTTCCATCAGGAGTGACTAGGGGAAGTTGAGCATTTGGAACAGCCTTGTTACCAATGTGCCTTTTCAGTTGGTTGACATGAAAGACATCATGGATTTGTGTTCCCGGAGGCAACTGTAGTTGATAAGCCACTTTGCTAACAGGTTTGAGAACTCGAAAGGGACCATACCACTTTGAAGTGAGTTTGAGAGTTTCTCAGACCAAAGCTGTCTCTCTGTATGGCTGCATTTTTAGGTACACCATGTCACCTACTGCAAATGATCTATCTGTTCTGTTCTGATCAGCAATTTTTTTCATCCTGTTTTGAGCCTGTAGCAAGTTGTGTTGTAGCTGTTTTATCATCTGATCTTTTTTAGGTGCTGTTATCAGGCCCTCCTCCGTGTCTGTGCAATTGAAAGCCATGTGTTGCAGCAAAGGAGGAGGATACTCATATAAGGCTTCAAATGGCGACATTTTGATGGAGGTATGGTAGCTGGAGTTGTACCCGAATTCAGCAGCAGGAAGCCAAGTTGCCCACTTTTTGGGTTCTTGAAAGGCCATGCAACGCAGGTATTGTTCAAGGCACTGATTTACCCTTTCAGTTTGCCCATCCGATTCTGGATGGTGAGCAGAGCTGAAGTTTATCTTTGTGTCAATGGCCGCAAAAATTTCTTTCCATAAGGCACTGGTGAAGATTCTGTCTCGGTCGCTGACAATGCTAGATGGTGGTCCATGTAACTTAACAATGTTGTCCATGAATGCATTAGCAACTGTGGGCACCGAATAGGGATGAGATAGGGGGATAAAGTGCGCATACTTAGTGAGTCGATCCACCACTACAAGTATCACATCCTTCCCTTTGGATTTAGGCAATCCCTCGATGAAGTCCAAACTGATATCTGCCCATTTCTTCTCTGGAACTGGTAATGGACTAAGCAGTCCTGGGTATTGCACCTTTTCTGTTTTGGATATCTGACAGACAGGACACTCAGCTACCAGCTTGGCAATGGACTGTTTGAAGTTAGGCCAATAAAAGAGAGCTTTCAGCTTGTGGAGAGTTACTCTGCTTCCCGAATGACCACCAAGTGCTGATGAATGGAAATTGTGAAAAAGCTTCGTTTTGAGTCCATTACTGTCCCCAATGTAGATTCTGCCTTTATATCTGATGATTCCAGATCGCAATGTATAGTGTGGGAGGCTATCTTCAGTTACTGCCAATTGCTGTAGAAGCTTGATACTTTTTTCATCTGTAGCATAAGATTCAGCCACCTCTGTCATCCAAACTGGAATAGCCGTGGATACTGCAGAACAGGTATCAAGAACTAGGTCCTCTTCTATGTTCATGGAGTCATCAGGGTCTTGAAACTTGCGTGACAAGGCATCAGCAGCTGTATTGTCCTTACCCTTTTTGTACTCAATCTTGTAATCGAATTCGAGCAGTTTAAGCATCAACTTGTGTTGTATGCCTTCTAGCAGTCGCTGACTTCCCAGATATTTCAGACTCTGTTGGTCAGTTTTGATTACCACCTGGTTTCCGAGGAAGTAATGGCGCCACTGTTTCAGGGCTAGCAGGATTGCTAATGCTTCCTTCTCATATATTGATTGTGACTGGGTTCTTGGCCCCAAACTCTTGCTAAAAAATGATAGTGGTATGTTGTCTTGCATGATTACTGCACCTACTCCTGAGTGACACGCATCAGTCTCAAGGATGAAAGGTTTGGAGAAATCAGGGAGTGCAAGCAGTGGAGGAGTTGTCATGGCCAGCTTAAGCTTCTCAAATGCTTCTTGTTGAGGTGATCCCCAGTGGAAATTATCCTTCTTTAGTGCCTCATAGAGTGGTTTGCAAATGATGGAGTAAAACTGGATGAATCGCCTGTAGTAACCAGTTAATCCAAGGAACCCTCTGAGTTTCTTGATGTTCTGTGGGACTGGCCAGCTGACAATAGCTTGTATTTTGGCAGGGTCTGTAGCCACTCCTAGGCCAGAAATTATGTGCCCTAGGTATTCAACTTTTGCTTGGCCGAAAGAGCATTTGCTCAACTTTGCTTTGAGGTGATGTTCTCTGAGGACCTGCAGAACCAACTTCAAATGCAACTTATGTTGTTCTTCATCCTTGCTGTACACTAATATGTCATCGAAAAAGACTAAGACAAATTTTCTCAAGTACTTGGCAAAAATTGAGTTCATTAGTTGCTGAAAGGTTGCAGGAGTTACTCAGACCAAAGGGCATCACCAAACATTCATAGTGGCCAAGGTGTGTTGAAAACGCCGTCTTGTGCACATCCTCAGTTTTCATTCTGATTTGGTGGTAGCCTGATCTCAGATCCAATTTGGAAAAATATTTGGCACCATGTAATTCATCAAGAAGATCCTCTATTACTGGAATAGGAAATTTATTCTTGATTGTGAGATCATTTAGTCCACGGAAATCTATGCAGAGCCTCCAAGACTTATCCTTTTTCCTGACTAGAATTGCAGGGGAAGAAAAAGGACTATTGCTCGGTTGTATTTCATTGTTCTGGAGCATTTGCTTGATCAAAGCCTCAACTGTATTTTTCTGGTTCTGAGACATTCGGTATGGACGGATGTTTGGAGGTTTTGCATCAGGGGTAAGAGGAATGGTATGATCCACTTCTCTGTGTGGGGGAAGGCCAGTGGGAGCTTGAAACAGGTCTTCGAATTCCTCCAGTAACGCTGCTAAGTTGGTTGGCACAGGTGCTTCTGTCCCTTGATTTGCAGTGTTCGCTGTGCTACTGTCAGCCTCTTCTTTTGGTGGCAACAGGACATAACCAGTGGCTCCTTGCTCAATGAGACGAGCACAAGCTTCAGATGATATTATAAGCTTTTGAGGTGGGACTAGGTGATCCGAGAATGTGTGCAGACGGCCATCTTTCTCTAAGGTGAGAGTTCTTGCTAGGAAATCAAAAGTGACAGGATTGTGTAACTTAAACCAATTGACTCCTAGTATAATTTCAGATTCTGGCAGTTGTAAGATTCTGAAATCTGCTGTAAACTGCTTCCCCTGGATGGTGAATTTGCAGTCTTTAGCTGTACTGGGATTGCAATTCGCCACCACCTGCTACTGTTACAGTCCTGACTGTGGTGGGAATGAGCTTGATATTATTTTTCACCGCAAATTGGCGATCCATAAATGTGTTGGTGCTTCCGGTATCAGCTAGAGCGATAGCATTTGTACCAGATAAGGACAGCTTGAGAGATATGGTGGATTCACTGGGAGTGCCTTTGTAGGCTGCAGCAGATATATGCATCATATTGATTCGAGCTGGTTGTTGTTGTGCTGGAAGTATTGCTGGAGCTTGCTGCATTACTTCTCCTTCTTCTGGTATTGCCTCTTCAGGATTCTCCATTTCATCATCAGAATAACCTTGCATTTCTATAGCATGAAGAGTTCTCTGTAATTGCTGACATTTGTGTCCCATCACCCAGTTTTCGGGGCAGTACCAGCATTTCCTTGGCTCTCTGACTCTGTCCAGATTTGCTCTTGGGCGATTTTCTCTCACAAAGTTAGGACGACCTAGGGGATTGTTGCCAACAGTTGCTTGAGGCCGCCGGGTAGAAGACAGATAAGCTTTTTCATATAGTCTAGAGAACCAATAAGCAGACAGGAGTGTTGTTGGCTTCTGACTGAGGACAGTGTGTTTAATGTTATCTTTTAGTCCACTAATAAAGCGGTCGACAAAGAAATCCTGTGGAAGGTAACTCTTTTCTCTCTTCATCATCGTCATCCAATCTTCATAGGCATTTATGTAACTGTCAACTGTAGTTGTCTGCCTCAGGTGCTGAAGTTGGTCCATGGGATCAACTGCATGACTATCAGGGAACCTTTCAATGAGGATTTTGCATAAATCTGACCAAGTAATGGTTTGTAGATTAAATCCTGCTGAGCTGAGCCAAGTCTTGGCTTGACCACGGACATGAGCTAAACCCCACTTTGCTTGCTGCTCCTCTGCTATGCCCACAAGGTTGAAAATGTCTTCGCATTCAAGAATCCAGCTTCTTGGAGCTGTCCATTGAAGGTGGGCAACTCCACATGAGGTGTGCATAGCTGTGGTTCAGGGGTCTGTAATGATGTTGGTTTTCGGTTACAGTAGCAGCCAGTTGATGTTGTGGTGGCGGTGTCGCTGGTATATGTGGTTGGGGGGTAGGAGTTGTGTAGTTTGGTGGAGGGATTTGGGTGTAAGGCATAGGGTATGGAGATGGCTGGTATGGGGGTGGATAGTAAGGGTAATATGGTGGATAGTATGGGTTTGTTGGAGGTGGATAGGAGTAGGTTTGTGGTGGAAGTTGCTGGTAGTATTGAGGTTGGATTTGTGGGTTCGTGATCTGGCTGTAATGGGTAGGTGTGATTGGCTGGGTAGTAGTTGTCATGATGGGAGAGGTAGTGGTGAAAATTGCTTGAGGCGTTGAGGAGGAAGAAGCACCCTGTTGTGAGACTGTTTGCTGGGTTACTGTCGAGAAAGCAGTAGTGGTAGTATTCAGTTGTGTTGCTTGGGAGTTTTGTCGAACAGGTGGAGTGCGAGCCTGATAAGGGACTGCTCCGCTGTGAGATTTCCGAGATTGGGTGGAAAAGGAAGTGGCTTTCTTGCAGTGGAGGGTTGGCTTTGTGGTGTAGGGGCTTCAGGAATCGGAGAAAGGACATGGCTTTGTGGCGGTGGTGTCCAAAACTCCTTGTTTTGGGCAGTGGTGGCGGAGGTGGTGGTGGATACTGTGGTTCCCCCTGGATCATCCGCTGGAGCCTGAGCAAAATTCGCTGCCATCGATTTCATCATGTTAGCGAGTTTAGCGATCTCACCATGGATTGCCGAAATTGCCTCAGATGATTCTGCTTGGTGCTTGTCCAGGCGCTGCTCGATGGTAACACCACGTGAGGTAGCTGGCGCGCGTGGCGGCGGCAGCGCGCTCCGCTGCTGCTTGTGTCTCTGCTTCGGCCGCAGCATCGACCTGTCCGCTCTCGTCAGTCGCGGCATCGGCAGCCTCCATGTCGTCCGCCGCGCCCCGGCCCTCTCTGGACTGAGATCGAGAGCGTCTGCTTTTGGACATGAGCGAGGGATTTTACCACTGGTGTCGAAGATCCAGCAACCTCGGCTTCAAGAACAATTTGCTCGAGAATTGGGTTTGGGTGGGAAGGGTAACTGGGGTTTGGGAAGGGAGGGAGGAGGCAATCGGTGCCTGGCTCTGGTACCACGATGTCAGGACCCGGCAGTCCTGTACATGGGTTAATCGAAGAAGAGATGAAGAAGTGGAGCTCGGTGCTCAGAAATTGGCAAGAACAGTAAATTGGAAAATAAATTGGTAAAGGGAAATTGCAGTAAATTAGGGTTTGTATTATGCTTGGACCTCTCAGCCTCCCCTCTTGCCCTTTATATCGAAAGGCAAGCCAAGCAAGATTACATAACAGCCCCTGGATGAGTAGGCAAGGCAAAGCTTTTTAAAAAGACAGAAGAGTAATTGAACTAAACTGTTCTCCAGGCTGTTGGATGTGTCGAAACGTTCCCTTTGCATCTGCACCGTTGGTAGTCTGAACCCTTGTTCTTGTCTTGCAGTTCTTCAGATAGCTAGGATCCTGACACTGAGCCACAAGATGCACCCACTGCAGCAGCTGGTTTCTTGGAAAAGCCAACAGGACCCATCCCCTGGTGACTTCTCCTACAGCGCAGACCCTGACAACCTCCTGCAGAGCTTCATCTGGCATGGCTCAATGCCGCACCGGCGGATCCCAGTGTGGACAAACCACCTCTTTCGTATGGAGTACATGACCAGCTTCAATTCTACCATCTACATGGCGTTACATCATGCCGGCGACGACGAGGTGTACATGTCTTTCGGCATGCCCACCGGATCCTTCGTTGCGCTGGTCAGGATGGCGATTGACTACTCAGGCAAGGTAAATATACTAAGCTGGGAGAGCAAGTCAGTATGGAAAGTCCTCTACACACAGCCTGAGCATGAGTGCAATACGTACGGCTACTGTGGTCCTTACGGTTACTGTGAAAACACACAAATCGTCCCAGGTTGCAAGTGGCTTGATGGTTTCGAGCCGAGGGATGATAAAGGCTGGATCGCCGGAAGGTTCTCGCAGGGATGCCGCCGGAAGGAGGTGCTAAGGTGTACACATGGGGATGCTTTCATGACCATTTCGGGCATGAAGGTCCCTAGCAATTTCCTCCATATCCCGAGCAGAAGCTTTGACGAGTGCACGGAGGAATGCAGGAGCAACTGCGCCTGTGTGGCGTATGCTTACTACAGCATGAGCAACGTGGATATTGATGGAGATGACACGAGGTGCCTGGTATGGACAGGAGATTTGATCGACATGGAGAACTGCACCCAAGGAGGGGAGAACCTCTATCTTCGGACTAACAGATTGAGAGGTAAGATTATCTTTGATTGGTTGCTTATGTGACTAGATAGGTTCTTTTAAAGAGGAACCTACTGAAATTGGAGAAACAGCGGCCTGTTTTTATTTTTGAAGCACTAGAGAAAAGAGAGGCGCCGATACCATAATTATTCTGTCATGAATGTAGTGATTGACGTCGAGTAATTTTTTGATTCCATGTGAATTAAATTTGTGCAGGTAACAAGAGAAAGATCAAGGCCCTAGAAATTGTATTACCAGTTATTGTAACTTTGCTGATTCTCGCATGCATTGGGCTTATTAGGATCTGTGTCTTTAGAGGTAGGTAATTAATAATTTTTTGCTAGTAATTTTCATGTCTTCTCTAGCCGCGAGAAACTGAAGAGACGGTGCACACATTCATGTGACAGGCAATCAAGAAAGCAAGAATATTTGGAGAAGGCTGTCTTTTGTAGATACAAGCTCTTTTAGTGAACCTGCTGATAAGAACACAGAATTTCCCATTCTGAGCTTCAGAGAAATTGCTGCTGCGACAAATAATTTCTCTGAATCCAGCATTATTGGCAGAGGAGGGTTTGGTAATGTTTATAAGGTAAGAATGCTCTGTACTTACAATTGGATTACTAATGTAACATGTAACCTGTCTGATTCACTAGTACCTCATTTTTTCAGGGAACGTTGGTAAAAGATGGTATGGAAATTGCCGTGAAAAGGCTAAGTGTAGGTTCTGTCCAAGGGTTAGTGGAGTTCAAGAATGAAATAGCTTCGATTGCCAAGCTGCAGCACCGAAATTTAGTCAGACTTCTAGCATTCTGCATTCATAAAGATGAAAAACTCTTGATTTATGAGTATCTACCTAACAGAAGTTTGGATGCCTTCATTTTCAGTAGGCTCTGTCACTTGTTTCAAAGTTTATTTATGTTCTTGTGAAATGAATATGCATCACTGATAAGATGCTTGGTCTGATTCTATCCATGACAGATGATGCAAGAAAATCACTGCTCAACTGGCCCACAAGATTTAAGATAATCAGAGGTGTAGCCAGAGGTCTTCTTTATCTCCACGAAGATTCCAGATTGATGACGATTCATAGAGATCTGAAAGCGAGCAACGTATTGCTTGATGCTGAGATGAGTTCCAAGATATCTGATTTCGGTACAGCTAGGATCTTTCGTGTCAACGAAAAGCAAGAACACACCAATCGAGTTGTCGGAACATTGTGAGCGATTTCATACATGGAACAAATGAGCCATATATTTCTGCTCTGTTCTTCAACTGCTTAAGTCTACATTTTGTGCCAAAACAGTGGCTACATGTCGCCTGAATATGCACTGGAAGGCATCATCTCCGTCAAATCCGATGTCTACAGCTTTGGTGTATTCCTCCCGGAGATTGTGAGCGGCTTGAAGATCGGCACTACAGGCCTAACCACACGCTCGCGGAACCTTATAGATTATGTAAGTGTTTAAACCTTGTCCAACTCATATGCAATGTGATGTTGATAACCACGTGATTTTTTTTTTTCGAGCGGTGACACAGATATATTTGATGCTGGCATGGAGCTTATGGAAGGATGGGAACATCCTGAATCTAGTTGACTCGTCGATAGTTCAGGGTTGTTCTCCTGATGAAGCTGTACGGTGCATCCATATCGCACTCCTGTCGGTGCAGGACAACCCAAGCGGTCGCCCACTCATGTCCTGGGTGGTATCAAGCCTGGTTAACGATTCCATAGCGCTCCCCCAGCCGAAAGAGCCTCGATTCTCTGGACATCGTAATTACGGAACTGATGGAGTAGGGGAAAGCCGTGTATATGAGATGAGCGTCGGGAATCTGATGGGGCGCCAGAGCTGGCGCAGCAAGGTGCCACAGAAGGAACTCAATAGCTGAATGTCTGTCTTGTCCTTGTGACCCTGATGTACCCTTTGTGTGCTTCTCTAGACTGGGTGAGCTGAGCTCTGTCACCTCAGGATTGTAATTTTTTTAGTATTAAAAAAGCGTCAAGATTGCAATTGTGCTCGTATTACCTACTATTGTGTGTCTACTAATTGTACCTTATATTTTTGTGTTGCTTCTTCTATAGGCCGTAGCTTTGTTTATGTGACCGCCACACAAGCTTACTACTCCACCTGTACATAACATGCCAGCCTGCAAAATACTACTTGCTCTCTGCTGGGAGGATACTTTTCATGGATGGTTTTAACAAGCTCTATGGCATTCCTGAGATAGAAAACAAACTGCATGCATGCCAAGGACGCCTGGGACTATAAATTGTATTAAGGGCATTTTAAAAACCTAGCATGAGCAAAAATAAAAATAAAATGTGTATTAAGGGCATTTTAAAAAACCTTAAGATGGGCTATTATTCTCCCCATTTTAAATTCCAATTAAATGGCTATAAAATTTTCAAATAAAAATTTGTGGAGCTTCTCTGCTATATTCAGAAGTCCCGTGATTTTTTACAAAATATTTAGAGCTTGTTTAAATCCCCAAAGAATCCAAAACTATTATGTTAAGAGACTGAAACATACTAAAGTGCAGGGCTTATCTATAAATTAGTAAATTTGGCCACAACCTTTTCTTTTCCACCTATGTGCACTGGATAGCTAACCACCTATGTGATCACCTCAGGATTGTAATTTTTTTATTAAAAAAACGTCAAGATTGCAATTGTGCTCGTATTACCTACTATTGTGTGTCTACTAATTGTACCTTATATTTTTGTGCTGCTTCTTCTATAGGCCGTAGCTTTGTTTATGTGACCGCCACACAAGCTTACTACATAACATGCCAGCCTGCAAAATACTACTTGCTCTCTGCTGGGAGGATACTTTTCATGGATGGTTTTAACAAGCTCTATGGCATTCCTGAGATAGAAAACAAACTGCATGCATGCCAAGGACGCCTGGGACTATAAATTGTATTAAGGGCATTTTAAAAACCTAGCATGAGCAAAAATAAAAACAAAATGTGTATTAAGGGCATTTTAAAAAACCTTAAGATGGGCTATTATTCTCCCCATTTTAAATTCCAATTAAATGGCTATAAAATTTTCAAATAAAAATTTGTGGAGCTTCTCTGCTATATTCAGAAGTCCCGTGATTTTTTACAAAATATTTAGAGCTTGTTTAAATCCCCAAAGAATCCAAAACTATTATGTTAAGAGACTGAAACATACTAAAGTGCAGGGCTTATCTATAAATTAGTAAATTTGGCCACAACCTTTTCTTTTCCACCTATGTGCACTGGATAGCTAATCACCGCTTGTTATTCCTCTGGCTCGCTGATGGGTGGGCCCACCTGTCAGGTGTGTCGTCTTCTAGTAACTCGCTAGCGACGTACTTGACGTCGATCCGGCGCCATGATACCCGCCGTTGTGCAGCCATTTCAGGGGAGAGGAGGTCGTCGTGATTCTCCTGCCTCATCCCCATCCTATTTCCCTCGCTCTCGTGTCTTCCTCGCCTTCCTACGAATTCCCAAAATCTCCGCTATCGTAGTCTCGTTGCACCGGTGTTGTGACTTACTTGTCCATGTAAGGCCCATGTAACCGAAGCCCTAATCTGGTGATATATATATGTGTGTGAGGGGTCCTGAGTGGACAACCCGATCCACCATTCAGAAACTCTACATGGTATCAGAGCTAAGGTTTCCTAACTAGCAGCCGCCACCCGTTCTCCGCCGCCCACCACAACCACCAGCGGACTAGTTCCTCGCCGGCCACAACAACCAGGCGAGTTGTAGACATCCAGGCGGCGGTAGGCCGCATCCGTTGCTCTGCGTGGGCTGTGGCCATCTCAGACAGCGAGGTGTGTTGTGTGAGATTGGCTGCTGCTCTGCGCAGGGGGTAGTGATAGGATAGGATAGGATAGGGTAGATTCAGAGGTGAAGGAGAACTAGAGAAGAGTGAGGGATTCCGGAGGTGGATTTGGTGGTGGTGCTGGAGGAGGTTCAGGGGCGAAGCTGCAGGAGGAGACATTGTGGTGTGGGCCCGATCTGAGCCCGTGTGATGTGCATCGGGCAGGAGCTGCTGCTGCGACGGGGCGGCCCCGATCTGGGCTGTGCTGGCCGGATCTGATGCGTGGGCTGGCTGCTCCGTCTTGGTGCAGTGAGCGTGGAGAAGAAGGAGCAGAGGCTCGAGCTCAGCCAGGGGAGCTCGGAGCCGGAGGCGTTCAGGCTGGAGAAGATCGTGGAGGTGGAGGAGGACGACGTCCTAGAGGCAGGCGACAGTCGGTGAGCTCGTCGCTCGCCGGCGCGAGCCCAAGGCGTCCATGGCTCTGTTGTCCGTGCTCGGGACAGAGGAAGGCAGCTGGAGGAGGATGTGCTGCTCTGTGCGTGAGAGGAAGCTGTAGGCAGAGCAGCAGCAATTCAAAGGAAGAAGAGTGAGCACGTGGTGAGGCAAGGTCGCAGGAAGTGGGCTGACGGCCGAAGGCAGGAGAGGGGCAAACTGCAGGTGCGGAAGGCATCCTGCTGAGGTGCTGTGAGCAGGGCCGGTGAGAGGTGGCGACTGGACAAGCTGAGGCGCGCCGGCTGGCCGGAGCTGAAAAAGGAGGCAACAATCAGGTTACAAGGAGGCGCAGGCACAGGTTACAAGGAGGAGGCGAGTAGCTTCTGTAGGAATCAATTCTGGATTGCTGCTAGGAAGCGAGTATAAGCTACGGGTTCTTGCTCTGAACTACAACAGGTGAAAAGAAGGGAGTTTCAGCTGCTGTGTGAAGAGCTGTGTGTGGTGAATGGCCGTTGTGTGAAGACCAAGTCCAAGGAGAAGAAGCTCGGACTGAACTGGAGATGGTGCTGCGAGAGAAGCAGAGAGGGAGCTGAGTGAGAAGAGAGGAGACGGGGAGACGGAGCAGAGCAGCGATATGTTGCTGCTCCTTTGCCCAGCATGGTGCAAGGAGCAGAGGGGGAGAAAAATAAAGAAGGCGAGGTGAGCGGAGCTGTGACGAGGAAGAAGGTGAGCGGATCTGTGGCTCCTGCTTGCGGGTGCTCGTGCAGAGGGAGAAGAAGGGCAAGCTGTGGCTGCTGTGAAGGGTAGCTACGGAAGGATTTCGAGCCACCTCGCTGTTGCTGCTCCACCTGGGAGAAGAAGAAGGTGTTCCTCGCAAGGGGGTGAAGCATGGGACGTTGCTGCCCTGTCTATAACCCGGGGCTGAGTGTTGTTGCTGCTGGAGAGGTGAAGGTGGTTTTGTTTTAGGGGGAGAGAAGGAAGGTAGAGGTGCAGAGGCTAGGCGTCCATGGAGGAGCTGCTGCTCCAGACCGAGGAGGAAGAAGTGGCTGTGAGCCTGAGTGTGGCGGCTCGGTCCCAGACTCACAGATCTGTAGGGGACTGATGTCACACGGCGATTGTGGCCGTGGTTGGCGAAGGTGGAGGCAGTGTGTTGGAGCCACTGAGCGGTGACACAGTTTGAGGAGGCCGATGAGTTCGACAAAAGGCTGTGTGTGCTTGCGCTGCTTGGTTCTTGGCCGAGAGAAGTGGTGATGGAGAGGGAGAAGAGAGGAGTTGCAGCAAGGGGGAGAATGTGCTTAAGTGAGGTTGCTGCAGTGCTTAGGAGGATGATGTCTAGTGTTGTTGATGAAGGTGTGATGACTACTGCTGCTGATGGAGATGATAAGGTTGTTGGTTCTGTGGTGATGGTTGTAGAGGTCTCCGTGGGAGAGGCATGCGTTGCTTGAGGTGGAGATGGTTGAGGCCATGGTGACCAAGGAGAGGCATGCATTGCCTGAGGTGGAGATGGTTGAGGCCGGAGTTGGCTGTGGGTTTGTGGGAAGGAAGGAGGAGGTCAAGGGCATGGAGTGTGGAGGAGAGAGGCTGAGGACACATAGTTGATGGTTGAGGAGGAAATGGAGGAGAGAAGCCGAGGAGAGATGGTTGAGGCAGTAGGATCACACCATAGTGTTGAGACACAGATGATGCTCGAGATCAAAGACCGAGAGAGAGCAAGGGATGTTCGCGCTCTCATGTATCCTATGTGTTATGTATGTGTTCATTAGTGGTAGTTGTAGTCTGTGTTATGTATGGTAGCAAGATGACCATGGTAGATTACCCATGATCATCTTGAGGGGGAGTGTTGGACCATGTTAAGTCCATGTAAGGCCCATGTAACCGAAACCCTAATCTGGTGATATATATATGTGTGTGAGGGGTCCTGAGTGGACAACCCGATCCACCATTCAGAAACTCTACAGTCGTTGTCTTTCGCCGCTGCCAGTGGTTGTCGGAGTCGTTTTCAGTGACCCTTGGTACATGTGCCACCATCGTTGAAGGGCGACCATGCATGTGTATTGGAACCCCGATTCAGCACCTCACATGAGAGTTTTGCCATCTTAGCCGTGTCGGCCGTCGCCGGCGGGTCACCGACAGTTGGACCCCATTTCTCAGGACTCTCTATCGCTGCCATGTGGGCCCAGAAACCGAGCAGGTGGAGATATGGGAGCCACGTTTGGGTGACTCCTAAAACCCGAGTTCTCATATCTTGATCGGAAACTGAGGATAAAACCACACATAGGTATATGCGACCCGTCTCGACTGACTATCTTATATAGACTGGTCCATGCATCACATAGTTCAGGATTTCCATTTGGCATATGCATGGTGAGTGCGTGGATTTTTTTTTAAAGGTTGCACTGCATACAGGGACCTAGCCCGGGCCTAGAGTATGGAAAGCACTAGACTTGAGCCCGTACACACAACAACGTGACCTTGTCGAAGAACGATTGGTTATACGATCACAGAACGGCCCTTTGGGTGACTCATGTACTTGGACGAAAGCAAAGTAAAGGTAGTAGTAATCGCGTGGTATACGTGATAAGCTACCTCAAAACCTACAAAAAAAAAAGGCAGTAGTAGACCATCCTCTGTCGGCAGACCCTTTGTGAGTGTGCTAAAAGCTTGGCGATAAGAGTCATTTGACGTTTGCATTAAGTTGTAGACCCCTGAAGGGTTGAATTTTTTGAAAAGTTGTGTCCACGGTTATGGATGGTTTGGAGATGGTTTCCTTATCATAGACAACATTAACCAGATCGTAAAACTATCAACTAAGTGTACGTATCATGTGGATTGCTTTCTTGGGGTGAATCGAGAGGGCGATCATAGTTGAGTGAGTTCAGCTGATAATGGTTCGATGGATATATGATACATGATCAGTGGAGTTAGAATATCGTTCATGTATCCCTTTCACAAGTTCTAAGTAGACGTTGCCTTATAGTATGTCCCTTACAAAGAAAATTGTTTTTACGCTAAAAAAACCCACCTAGAAAGCCTCCCTACCTCAGTAATGTAGTTATTACCTTTATGTATGTCTTGCAGCACACCTTTGTATTGAGAGAATAGACCCCCCGAAGGGCCCTGCTTTTATAAAGCATTAACCACCGCAGTTAGGTTTTTGGAGCACCAAAAAACCACTGTGAACACGAACTAAAAGAAAAAGAACACCACCACACCAAGCGCAGCGCGCGACAAGCCCAGCATTACCACCAGCAACTTCAACACCCAGGACGACACAGGATAGAAAAAGAACGCCCACAGCTGGGGAAACAAGCGACAGCCCACGCAGGAGCCAAATAAACTAGAGAAAACCAGGGGCACAAAGACACCACTAGCTAACCTACTCCACTACGCTTCGCCACCAGGAGCTGGAACCTTCTTGCCGCCACCTTGATCTTCTCCAACGCCGAGTCCCACGCTCCTTTATGCTTTACTGGTAATAGCGCTTTCCACTGTGACAAGAAGGAAATCGTTTTGTAGATGTTAGTCAGTGGAGAGGCGCACACTTTACGATTGAACACCAGGTCATTTCTGGTGTTCCAAATAGACCAAGACATCGCCCCGAGCAAAGCCCAACTAAATTTTCTCTTCACACCCTGACTACGACCAGAGAGCTCAAAGACGTCTTGAAAGCAACTTGGAGGCTGGGTCCAGCCTAAAGCTTCCTTCAGACCCCACCAACCAAAATGGGACAAGGGGCACCCAAAAATCAAATGGATCGTCGTCTCAAATTCTCCACACATGCTGCAACCCGGCTCCCCAGGCCAGCCTTTCGCTTTTAGGTTAGCCGTAACCTGAATACGACCTCTACAACACATCCAAAGAAAGATTTTCACTTTTAACGGCATGCTAGACCTCCACAGGTCTCTCATATCGTTATCCACCACTCCGGGATCAAGGATCATATTATACATCGACTTTGCAGTGTACATACCGTTTTTAGTGATCGCCCAGAAACCCACATCTTGCTGCTCGGACAGACGAACCTCACCAAGAAAAGCTCTCATCTCCTCCCACTCTCCAATTTCGTTTGGTCCAAAAGATCTCCTAAAATCCAGGTGTATACCATCTGGCCTAATAGCGTTTGCCACCAGCACATCCTGATTCAAGCTATAAGAAAACAGAGTGGGAAAGCAGATCCCCAACGGGACCTGACCCAGCCAAACATCCTTCCAGAACTTGATCTTTTTCCTGTTACCTAATTTGTATTCGATGCCTCTGTGAACAAACTTTTTAATAGCATGCAGGCCTTTCCAGAACTGCGAACCGCCAGACGGGTCCGACTGGAAAAAACTTCCTTCACCCAAATATTTCCTACGCAGGATTTGACAGCTCAAATCCTGGTCTCCACGCTCCAGCTTTATGATCCACTTAGCCAAAAGAGAAATGTTTCTAGCTTTACTGTCAGCAAACCCCAGACCTCCAAACTCTTTTGGTTTACTCATAGCATCCCATTTAACCATATGATATTTATGTTTTTCTTCCTTATCGTCCCAGAAGAAATTAGCCCTCGCCATGTCGGCCGCTTTATGAGTACCATCAGGTAGAAGGTAAAAGCCCATAATATAAGCTGCCATGTTACTAAGGCATGAATCAATCAAGATCTTCCTCCCTCCGGAGGAGACCGGCTGCCAGCCCCCCAATTTTTTCTTAATTTTTTCCACCACAAACTCGAAATCCGAAATGAGCAATTTTTTATCCGAAACCGGCACGCCCAAATATTTCATTGGAAAAGAGCCTATCTCACAATTAAACAGGTTAGCAACCCTACGTTGCTCGTCCTGATCAACACCCAGCACTAAAATTTCACTTTTTTGGTAGTTCACTCTTAAGCCAGACATAGCCTCATAGCACAGCAGCAGGAGTTTCATCGTTGCAATCGAGTTTTCCTCATTGGCAATAAAAAGCACAGTATCATCAGCATATTGTAAATGGGTTAAGCCTCCATCCACCAGATGAGGAACAAGACCTCTCAAATGCCCAGAATTCTTTGCAGTTGAGATCATAGCCCCAAGAGCATCACCCACAATATCAAACAGAATTGGAGACAGCGGATCCCCCTGAGCACACCTTTGTATTCAGTCTTATTTCTCTGATGTATCTATTTGCAGAGAAACACATGGTGACATGGACATCGACAAGTAGGTTGATCTTTTCAGATAGCAGCCTAGAATCTGATGAATGGGATGTTGCCATTTGTTTCGGCTTCTTTAGACATTTGATTAAAAAAAATATGTCTAGTAGCCTAATTTGTTTCCATAGAATTGGTGTATGATGGACCATGTAACTTCTGTGTGTAATATATGTTATCATGTGCACTCTGATAAGAGTTGTATCATTACTTTTTTCAGTCTTACAATGTGTATGTTTATAAATTGCACTTGGGCTCTAAGTAGAGTAGTTGTGGTTGATAAGTCTCAGCCTGTTGTTGATGTGTTATGGCAGAACTCTCGGCGCATGATTGCTCGTAATCGGTAATTTTGTCTAACTTGGATCCCGGGTTCGACGGACTATAAATAGCCCCAGTTAGTTAGTTAGCTCCAGAAGCTAAGCTAGATGCTTAACAAGTACAGTATTATGACAATCTTCCTTTTTGAGTGGAAACAAACGGTTTATTATGGATACACGAACACAGATTGAGCTGTGTGTGCAACATGTGTTTGCCGTGAGCTGCCCTAACTTAGACGCAACTGCAAGTAGTCCCAACGGTCTGTCTATACATGCCACCCCGGCGTCTCGGTGAATTCAAATTTTGTATGCTCACTTGACTTATTCGCCTGTGGTTCGCAATATATACAAAATCTTGATGTCACATATATAACTTCAAATATATTATCTCTGTTTCAAAATATAAATGTTTTGGTAGGCTAAAAAGCCGAAATATATTTTGAAACGGAGATAGTACTATTTAGAATCTTGGTACGCATTACGAAACCAAAATTGACAAATACTACCAGAAGCTAGCTAGCTAGTGGTGCTACCCCACAAGCAAAGCCAGCTTAGCTGTTACCTTTGTCGACCTGTATTTACTCCATGACAGTCTTTTGTGTGAGCTTGCTAAACGGAAAGGGTAACGATATACTACTTTATCTGTCCTAAACTATAAAACGTCTTGATAGGCTAAAATAGCCTACCGAAATACTCCCTCCGTCCAAAAATAAGTGTCTCAAGTTTACCAAAAAATGGATGTATCTATACATAAAACATGTCTAGATACATCCACTTTTGGACAAACTTGAGACACTTATTTTGGGACGGAGGGAGTATCTTACATTTTGTGATGGACGTAGCTAGTGCTTACTTGTTTTTATTTATTTTTAGTGCTTACTTGCTGACACCAATGACAATGCACCGGAACCGTTTTGCCATGCAGTCATGTCCCAAATCGATGATGTTGTTGCTAATCTACAAGTTGCGCGGAATAACATTTTTTGTATATTTTTTGATAAAGGGCTTTACTAATTAAATAGTATAAGCGTTACATCCGAACTCTGCATAAGAATGCACACAACCTTAAATCCAAAAGAACGAAAAGAAATAAATGTAGCACCAGACGAATTACAATCATGTATCATGTATAAGTAAAACGCCAATGCGTATGACGAACGCCAATGCCTATGAAGGACCAATCCGGCGATCAAGCGACCATCCATGTCGGATAAAAAATATCCATCACCACCTCTTCCAACCGTGCACATGGTGTGGCATCACTCTAACTGAAATAAACAGTACATGTCCAGCGGCCATTGTTGAGCTGTCTTTGTTATCATGTCTGGGGCATGCCGCGTGCATGATCTCACACCTGCTAAGACAAGAGGGGCCGTATATTTATTTCAGAGCTCCAGCTTTTAAACGTGTGATACCGGCAAACTCGTCCATGGTGATCGGCATCCGCATGCATGTAACATCAAACTTTCTAAAACTAAGACCATCCACGGGGTGGCTCGAAGAGATTAAATCCAGGGGGCAAGCTCAATTCAGGGGTATTCAAATTATACCCAAAGTTTTGACAAAACCTAGATAATTGGTATGCACATGAAATACAAAAACATATATCGTATTCGGACAAAAAACAAGCCACCTTGCTAGGACCTATTTCCCTCCTCCCTCCTCTGAATGACCTTATTAGAGCATCTCAAGTAGAAGCCCAATTCGGACTTGCAATCTCTAAAAACCCTCACAGCACCCAAAAAAGGTCCAAAATAGAGTTCTACCAATCCACTAAACTACTGGCAGTCCCATTTTTTTTGGGGGGGGGGGGGGGGGGGGGGGGTGGACTAAGAACACCTACCCTCCTCCTCATATGTTGGAAGTAGCAAGACAACTCTTAAAACCTTTTGCACGGGCGGGAGAGGCTAACCGCCATAGATCTAAAGTTTCCCCTCCACCTTCACAATGCGTCAAAGTTTCCCCTCC
Source organism: Poa pratensis (assembly GCA_947311845.1). Classification (NCBI taxonomy): domain Eukaryota; kingdom Viridiplantae; phylum Streptophyta; class Magnoliopsida; order Poales; family Poaceae; genus Poa; species Poa pratensis. Next base: position 4,589,657 of record CAMZMU010000094.1, on the reverse strand, counting down.
ACCCACATATTGGAAAAAGACCATCAAATGTGTGTGAAACGTGCGAGGGTATGCTGTGATGCCCATCCACGAAGGTATGTGCACAGTAGCAACTAAAAAAGATGCTAAATTCTTAAAAACAATCTGTTGCTTCAAAATAGAAGGTTGCACAAGGTTTGATAAACTTCGTGGAAGTAGCGTTTCAGATTTTTTTTAATCGAGTTTTTATACCAATCACATATACCTAAAATATGAGTTCATGCAAAAGAAAATTAAATTTACACATGTTATAGGTATTATTGAAAATTTCTTATAAAACGGCTCTAGAAATGGGAAATATTTTTTACATAAAAAATTATTTAATCCACATTAATAATTCTTAACATTAAAGGAAGGCATATGCACAATATCAACTAAAGGTGAGATTATTAGAAAACTTTGTTCAAGTGCTTTGAACTAGAAAGTTCACATTGAATGTCAAAAAAAATCGTGGGAGTACCATTTCAGATTTGTGTAATATCTTTCCCTATTTATTTTGAGCTTTTATATCTGAAGTGCGAGTTCATACAATGTGTTTTCGAATTTTTGGCAAGTTTTATGTTTTCCTATTGAACAACTCTTGAAGTGTGCAAATGATTATTTTACATCAAAAATATTTATTATAATTCACATTTTCATTCTTAATGCTACAATAATGTATAGTTAAGAACTGAACTAAAAGGGTCACCAAAAAGTTATAGACTCAAAACTCCCTAATCCAAACCTCTCATGCGGTAATCGGAACGCCCCGGGTGGCCGGGATCCCAGACATTTCGGTACGGTCCATCCAGATATTATCAAGAATATCGATCAATTATACTACCATGTTGGACATGTATTGAATGTTCCTATTTATCACAAGTTTATATACCAAAATTAAGTGTCCAATAAAAATCCTGACTTTTTTTAACAAGTGTTAGATTTTTTTTTCATTTTTCTATTAAATGACTCTAAAAATTGGTAAATAATATTAACATATTGAAATATCATTTTAATTCACACTACTCATTCTTAATGTTAAAGGAAGGTACATGCACCATAGCAAACCAAAAAAATGTGCCAATTATTATATAAGTTCTCTGGTTGCTTCAAAGCACATAGTTCACACTGAATGTGAAATACCTTGTGGGAGTACCATTTCAGATTTTTGTACCGAAGTTATCCTTTCTATCTCAATTCTATATACCCAAAATATGATCACACGCAAAATTATTGATTTTCCCACAAGTTTTAGGTATTTTAGATTGTTTTCCTATTAAACAAGTCTATAAATGTGTGAATAATTATTATAATAAATTATTATTTTAACTATTCATAAAAAATATTCCTCAATATTTTTTCAAATGTAGTAATATTATTAGTTTATTTTCGACCACAAAAATAATCTTATTAGGTATCAACTAGTAAGAAGTGAGCCCAGCTCACTTGGTTAGGGAAGTGGATGTACAACCCAGTAGCCCAAATTCAGGTCCTCATGGATTCAGATTTGGGTTCTTATTATTTAAAAAATCGTTGTAGGGGCTTCCCATTCCACATTTAAAAAAAAAGACATAATAGATGTCTAGCAAGCGTCATTGATTCTTTAATGTCTTGTCAGGTCTATATTAATTATTGGATAATTCCCAATAACTTTTCATAGTGCAACATCACTTAAATAGCGAGCAACTGGATTCCAACTCGCGAGGGCAAGACATCATTAGACCCTACACCACTAGGCTATTTATGAGTATGCGATGATCACTTTTCCTAAATACCAAATATCTTAGATGGTCAGGGTCCTATGAACTGACTTGTTTGTTTGGCCCGACGCTTATATCATTGGTGTTGGGTGTATATTTGAATCGACTCCAATATTATTGGTCGGGTGCTTTTTTCGCCCAACTCTGAAATTATTGGATGCAACTTGTTTTTTACCCTGATCCTATGTTGAACTATTGAAGTCCTTTTTCTCCGATTCGATTTTTTTTTGAGAAAAAATGACTAATAATGGGGTGACTTTGGAATCAGCTAGTTTTTTCTGCTAAAACAGACTCTAATATTTGGATTTCTACTAGTTTTTCCTCTTTGTTGCCTCCTACTTTTTCGGTCTGTCAACTTCAACTTATTCCCTATTGCGCTCCATGCTGAAAATGTCATCATCATATCACCCGCACGCTTGTTTTCTGGCAAGTTGAGATGATCAATGCAAATTTGTGGTGTTTTCTCTTCTCTTGCAGCCTTTTTCATCAGATAAACATGCATGATTTTTCAAAATTTATTGCCACACAACCATCTCCTATTGTATATGTCTGGTTTTAAAATTAAGTGAGATTTCAACGAAATTCACTGAATTTCTGTAATTTCAGCATACACCAAAATAATTACCTTTCGGTCAAAATACTTCAGCAGTTTCAATACTACATAGGAATATTAAAAATATGTTTATAATTTTCAAATATTTAAATGAATTTAGAATTTTTGTCTTTTAGCCGAAACGAAAACCGAAATTAGTGAAATTCAGTAATTTCTGTGATTTCGGTAGTGGCCGAAATTTTTACGAAACTGAAATTCAAAACCATAGACTTGTACCATGACCCTAATCCTCTGATCTACAGTTTTACTGCTCAGATTAGTTAACTTCTTATCTATGAAGACACAACAAAAACTGTCATGTCTAGGACATCAAAGGTGTCTACTTTCTCATCCAAACAGGTCATGTTCTGCCCAATTCCATTGTGCATTTCTATATACTCCCTCCATCCCAAAATAAGTGTCTCAATTTTGCCCATAAGTGGATTTATCTATACATGGAGGGAGAGCAACAAATCGTCCTACATTGCATTTTTATTCGTGGACAGTTGGACACCAACTCCTCAATCCACGTGGTCCTAGCCCTAACCAAAGCCTACCACCCTCATCGGCGTCGGCGCGGAAGGGAGCAGAGCAAAACCAAAAAACAATTTGAAAACGCGCCGCCTCCGCGGGCGCCAAAACGCAAATCATTCCAACGGCCCCGCCGCCCTCCTCTCCTTTTCGCAGATCTCATCCCACGAGTAAACAAAAGCAGGAATTTTTCCCCTCACCTTCCCCGACCGAGAGCGCCGATGGACGCCGCCCCCGCCGCCGCCGAGGCTCTCGCGCCCGCCGCACAGCCCCAGCCGCCCCCGCCCTACCAGCCTCCGCGGCCGCTTCTCGAAGGCGCCGACGCGCGGGCCTGCCGGCACCACGCCTACAGCCGCAAGCAGAAGTCGCTCGGCCTCCTCTGCTCCAAGTAGGCACACATCTCCCTCCTCCCTCTCTCGCCCCCTACCCACGCGCTCCTTCCGTGTTCTGACCTAGGGCTGCCTTCTGCGGCGGGCTTGCAGCTTCGTTGCGCTCTACGACCGGGACGACGTGGACACGGTGGGGCTGGACGACGCCGCCAGGCGGCTCGGCGTCGAGAGGCGCCGGATCTACGATATCGTCAATGTGCTCGAGAGCGTCGGGGTGTGTGAGCCTCTGTTTTCTTGCCCTGGCCTTTTTTCCGAGAAGAAAGATTCATTCTTTCGTTCTTGGCACGCGATTTTATCGATGGGTTGCTACGTTTCTTGTTCTTGATCTCTTTGCCTAACATTTCTTGATCACGATGCAGATTCTTGTGAGGAGGGCCAAGAACAGGTACACATGGATCGGCTTCGAGGGGGTCCCTGCCGCGCTCAAGGAGCTCAAGGTTTGGATCCCCCTCTTCTATCCTACCCACTGTACACGAACTGTTAGAATTTTCAGATGCAGAACACTTGCTACATGATCATTGGTTTGCCGCTCACTGTTTGGGTCCGCTTGTTCTTTCGGTTTGGTCAGGAGAGGTCTTTGAAGGACATGTCAGGCTTGGTGTCACCGCCGCTGGAGGAACCGTCTGCTGCCAATGTTAGATTTAGTCACTTTGCTTTGCTTGCTTGCCCCTTAATTGTGATATACATATATGTTAGCCCCTGTTTCTGATAAAAGAAGCCTCTTTTCTTTCCGTGATCGCAAAGGTGTCGGATGATGAAGACGATGATGATAGATTGGGTGATGCTGATGGGGATGCTGACAGTGAGAAGCTCAGTCAGTCAGTGGACACTCCTTCGGATAAGCCCGGCACATCCCGCTCCCAGCTTAGATCTGGTATGGCTGAACAATAGCTTTCTAGATTTGTTTCCTGTGCCTAGTGACTAGTATGCTACGTACTGAATTAGTGTTTACGGTGCAATTTACATCTGTAGACCGTAGGAAGGAGAAGTCGCTTGGCCTGCTCACTCAGAATTTCGTCAAGCTCTTCCTCACCATGGAGGTGAATAGCCTGAATTTTCTCCTGAATTGTTTGATTAAGGCAGCTTGTCCTTCGTGGTTAACCGCAATCTGATTTTGCTCCTGGCACAGCTTGAGACCGTCTCACTCGATGAGGCTGCAAGGCTGCTACTTGGAGAGAGACACGCCGAGAGCAATATGAGAAGTCAGTACTTGCATTTATTCTATTTTATGGGATCAGTACTTGCGTTTATTCTATTTTATGGGACCTGTTACTCAGTTGTCATAACAAATTTTCCTATACAATTAGAACTCATAATGATTCTAATGTTGTTAATACAGCCAAAGTTCGACGGCTGTATGACATCGCCAATGTGCTATCGTCATTGAACCTTATCGAGAAGGTAGCCTCTTGACCGCATGCCATTTTAGATGAATGGAAATTATCATTTATCTTACTGCAATTGCTTCTGTGGTTTGTTTCAGACACATCAAGCGGACTCACGAAAACCTGCATTCCGGTGGATTGGCAAGGCAAAGAGAAAGGAAGGAAACAATGTCACGGTTGCTTTACCGCCAACTAAGAAGATAGTGTCTAGCAAGAGGGCATTTGGTACTGATATCACCAACATCGGCAATAAGAGGGGCAAGCTGGTTTCAGAAACAGATACCAGAGGCAAGCTCATGCAGGGTGATGGCAGCATGCTGAAATCTTTCGAGAGTCAGCTGGGGCAAGGGAAGAGCAGCGGTTTTGTTTATGGGCCCTTCCACCCCGCTGGTGCAAGGAAACAGGAAATTGATGATCGCGCAATAAGGGAGAAGGAGAGGAAGAACATTGAAGATTGGGAGAGCCTTGCGACATCATTCCGTCCGCAGTATCAAAATCATGGTAAGCTCCACATCTCCATATGTTAATTAATTTTCCACGGTCAAGGTTTAGAAATCTGCACTGGATGGAATTTAGTTTCAATATGCCAATTTTGGTACCTATCCCCTATGTACACTAGATGCATCGGAAGTGCTTGTCGTCCCCTCTATTAATTACTCGTAATAATATACTTTGGTCGCTCTCTACATCCAGAGTGATATGTATGAACAATGAACTGTTGTTTGATCATGATCAAGAAGTTGGAACTGGTGTCGAGCTGGTACTTCTCACAAATTTTAGAGCCGTAGCCTTTTTAACTTGAATAACCATTCTGGCACTTATTTGTACATCTCTTTATCTTTATGTCTTGTCTGTAGATGTAAACACATTGAGCACTAGCTGACTGTAATGACAAACGGCATTTGATCTTCAGTAAACCAGACTCAACATGAGTAGACACCAGTGGAAAACAGTATTGGCAATCATATTTCCCTAATTCAGAATATAATGATTTAGTTTCAATGTCTGACACCAGCCCTCTTAAATCAGACAAGAAGTTGTAGTTTCTCATGTTATTTCCAATTGTAACTATGCCCAAAGCCAAAATATTGCTTGACATGTCCAAGTAGAAGATCGACCTCTTGTTTTGTTGTCTGTATGAAACATTACTACTGTTTTGCCTGTCCATGAGCTTACGCAATTTCCTCCACATCTTCTGAATGCAGCACTGAATGATCTTTTCGGCCACTACCTGGAAGCATGGAAATCATGGCACGTGGATCTTACACGGGAGTCGACCTCATGACAGCCGGCTTAGTTTCTTAGGCAGGTCTGTTGTAAACCAATTCTTGTAGGCAGATCAGCTCATCTGCTGATGACTTTTTAGGAGCTCGACCTGTACAAGATGCCATAAAAACAAGGGCGCATTTCGCCTTTGCTCGATGTAAGAAACCAGAGCCGCTGGTTCGTGAAAGGGAAACAGATACAATAATACATATGATTGCCATCTTTTTACTCTGCAGTGTGCTTTTGCTTTACATCATGCACTCTACTTGGTTCGTCTCCAATCTTGTTACATCTGATCTTCATAAAACTGTTACTTGGCAGTAAGGCTTGCATACCAGAGCCACCTGGTTTGATGTTTATTTTCTGTTCCTTTCAGTCAGTTCTGAAGAGTTGATTTGTTTTCGCCTGTCCTGGTAAATGGGAATGTATAGATGATAGATGACACATGGACACTAGAACATTTGACATACAATGGAAGATAAAATACTAGGTTCTGAATATTACAAGGCAGGCAACATCCAAAAAATTAGTACATACGAAATCCCCAAAAATCTGTATATTCCAAGGGAATTGTGCACCTAAGATACTGGAAGACATAAACACAGTTCAGAAGACAAGCAGCAACATCCAAAACTTTGCCAGTTATTGTCTGAGTTACCAATGAGGTCTTCAAATGACAGTAAGTAAGCACAAACATTCAAGGAAATCAGCGAAACAGGTATTTTCAAGCAATCAACAATCAGATATATAGCGATGGATCAACCAATACATGGTAGTACTTCCATTGAGAAGTATATTCCACACCCTCCGAATTATGGACGCAACAACATTACTGAGTGCTTGGATTGGGTTTCACATCTGACCACAACAGTTACTAATAGCAGAGCACGTCGCGGCCAATCAAAGTCACAGCCAGACCAGAAGGCGCACAATAGGTATATCCAACCATCATCACAATATATAGCAATCCATAAGCAATACATGGTACTTTCATTGAGGGGTACTCCACATTCTCCAAATTAAGGACGTGACATCGTTACTGAATGCTTGAATTGGGTTTACAGTTACTAATAGCAGGGCGACAAACACAACAACCCACCGACCGGACTAGAACGCTTCACTTGGGGTCGGTGAAGAACTTGTTGATCCCCGGCATGATCTCGGGCGTCTTGTTCTGCACAAAGGCTCTGAGACCATGCTCGGCGTAGCGCCTCCCCTCCTCGTGGTTCTCGAGCACTCCGGCTGCCCTCCCCACCTTGCTGACCCTGCAGATGAAATCGTTTCAGTATAATCGTTGTAACAAGATTGGATGTGTTTCAGGCTGCTCTCTAACAAGATTAAGATGAGCTGCCACAGACTCAATGCAGATAATGTTTTGTAAGATCGCTTTCCCATCATGCAAGTGAACTAAACAATTGGTTGCAAGAGAAGTAGAACATATAATACAGTTAGTACATTATCCATTAGAACCCACAAGATCGATGATAGCGGAGTTGACTTCATGTATACGAAGAATGATTGGTACAGCAATAGCATGCCCAGAACAGAAAAACAATCCTGCAAATTCTGGGCCAGTTCCACGAATAATCCACACGCGCAGCCAAAACAATCACTCCTACATAGGAGGTCAGATGGTTCTTCTACCCGTCGCAGACTGATTATTCCCCCACCCAGATGAAACCAAGGCCACAAACTTTCACCGGACCACCGAAGTCAACACCCCAGGACCACGAACTGGCCGGAATCTAGCGGATCTACTCCACTCCACTGAGCGCAACGCCAACTACCTCAACAATCAAGCAAGGGGAAAGAAGCTTCTTCAGGAAATAAACAAACATGCAAAGGGGGTGGGTGGTAGCTAGGATCCGGATCCGTACCTCACTTCGGGGTTGCCGGTGATGTTGCGGAAGAGGCTGAACACGCAGATTCCCACGGCCACGCCCGTCGCCGCGAACAGCGGGTACACCTGCTCCGACACGATAGCGGCTAAGCGAACAGAAACAAGCGACGGAGATGAGTGGATGGTCGGATCTGGGCGAGGAGCTCACCTCGGGTCGGACCCACTTGCTGGCGGCCATCGGAGTCTGCGGGAAGCGGCGCCGGAGAAGGGAGGGGAAAGTGCAGGAGAGGCAACGGCGGGTGAGTGGGAGTGGACCGGAGTGCGTGAGCCGGCCGGCTTTATCGCTCACTCGCTCGGAGGACTGAAATGACCGGTTTGCCCTCGCGTTCCCGTTTGGTTTTTTGAGCGGCCTTGTCGAGACCAGTGGATACGATCGTACATTCGTACCACTAGGCGAGTGCTTTTTGTTTCTAATAATGGGTGATTAGCTGGTTGTTGGCTAGATGGATAAGCTCGATACATTAGCTAATATTTTGATCAAGGCGAACATGTCCTTCACCGATAAATAAGAGCATCTCCACTCGTTGGAGCTCCAAGAGCACCACCGAAGAAGAAAAAAAATTGGTGTCTTGGGGGAGCAAATGCTTCATCCGGCTGAAAAGTTAGTGTCTTGTGGGGCAACTTCCCAGGCACACGCCACCCAACTAAAAGTTTGTGAGGGAAATGATTGAGTGGACCAAGAAAAAGGACACGTGGGGAGACACAATTCATCAAAAATTTCGCCAGCGCCCCAGCGGGCTAGGTTTGGCCTGGGTGCGCCGGCGCTATTTTGACGTCCTGGGGCGCGACTGGGAGATTTTTCAGCGAAAAGCATCGTGGAGCCTAAAACCGAACCTAAAAAGTTGTCCTGGGGCGGCGCTGAGGGGGCCGAGTGGAGATGCTCTAACACAACGGAGGCTTGCTAGGAGGAAGACTGACGACGGCTGACTATATAAGTCCGGCATGTCAATTAAAGTCAACACTATCAATCATCACTTATATTATAGGGGCTGGTTATAAACTTGGCTATTAGGTTTTCTTTTCATTTACTCTTTTTTACCATGATGGAGCACATGTAGAGGTTCACTCTTGCATTTCTCTCACCCGTAGAGCGTATCGGAGGTCGGTAGCCTTTCTCATTATATATGACACTGTATATAGTGGCGGAGCCAGAAATTGAGATGGGGGGGGGGGGGGGGGCGAACACATAAGGTATAAAAAAATTAGACCATAAAAGTGAGTCTATTTAACAAAATAAAGGGTTCACGAAGATTCAGTTTTCGTAACTCATAAAGTAGGGAGTAACAAAGAAAACCACTCCTGTCCTCCCCCCTCCCACGCCCCGCGTGGCGACAGAGGTGAAACCGTAGCGCGCCGCCTCCGCGTCTCCCCTCCTCCCCCTTTCACGCCGCCGCCGTTTTAATCTTTGTCGCTGTTCGGGACATTATTAATTTAACGTTGGGCCTTCGACATTTTATCTAAAAAAATAACTCATAAAGTACAACTACCAACAAAATAAAAATAACATAAAGACAAATTAAAAACTAATAACATGGACTCCGGTAGCATCACTGATACTCGTCAAAAAATTAAAAATTACTCATTATGACTTATTAGTCTCTTCGCATATGCTTGTGCTATTTGTTATTGGATCTCATGAGATATCAATTGAAGATTGCCAAGAGCATTTTCATTGATCACATTGGTTACTTCCTTGCATCTTGCGGCATACCAATCAAAAATGTCCGACCCTGGAGGAAGGAGAAGAAACTACCAGTCCACCATGTCATTTTCTCACTACGGAGCTCCACAGACCACAGGTCAACAATGGCGCAAGGGGGTGCCTGCTCCGCCCCACGGGAGGGGGGGCGGCCACCCCTCCTCGCCCCCTGTTGGCGCCGCCCCTGACCATATAGCAGCAATGCATTTTGAAATCGATGGGAATCCAAAAAGCCCAATGCAATCTTGCACACGAAATAGTCATCATACTTTTGAACCAGTGGTGGAGCCAGGATGGTGTAGCCCAACCTACCACCGACACCTCAACTACTCCAAGTGGTCCAATGACTATAGCATATCCGGACCGAGATCCAGTGCCTCGCTCAAGGCAAGGCACACGTTGCCTTGAGGCCTCAAATCCACCGTCCACTTTCATCCGACAGCCAAAATGAGTCAACGCAAAATAGACCGGCTTCTTCCCTCTGTTCTTCACACGACCAAGCAGAAGAACAACGCGGAAAAGGAAACACTCGCAGCAGCTGTTCCCGGGCAGAGCTCTAACCGCCAGCGCCGCTATGGGAACGGGAGCGGCGGCGACGGGCACGGGATAAACTGCGCCGGCGAGCCCCTTCGCCCCCATTCCCACGAGCTTCTCCTCGCTGGCCCGCTCCGTCGGTCTCCTCGGCCCCGCTGTCAAAGCAATCTTCGCTCCGCTCCGACGACCTCCTCCGCTCCCCTGCGACGACTTATCCGCTCCCCCTGCGACCCCTACTCAACCTGGACCTGATCCGAGTGTTTCTGGTGCCGGTAGCTGTCGCCAACGGGCACACGGCTGGAGACGCGGCGCCATCTGAGTTCCAGGCTGCTCTCTGCCTTCAGATTGCAGCAGGTAGTTCCCTGTATGTATTGTATGTGGCGAACGTCAGAGCGAGCTGTCAGAGGAGTCAGAGGGAGCGTAGGAGGACGGCTTTGGGGGACATAAGAGTTCGTCGGAGAGGCTGTTGGAACGGGACGCATGCAACCGCCAGATGGGAGACGGATGGAGTAGCCGGAGGTGGGGGATGGGAGGCGGACGGAGCAGCGGATTTCTCCTGTGGATAGCGACGGAACTCACCCAGGAGGAACAGCCGGAGCGGCTCCTCTCCCTTTCCCGCGGCACCATGACGGGAGCTCGCTCCATTTCTTGCGGCGCGGCGAGGGGTACAGCGGCAGAGCTCGCGTCGTTCCCCTTGCGCGCGTGAGAACAGAGGAAGAGGACGAGCGAAGGACCGGGTCTGATTTTGCGTTGACTCATTTTGGCAGTTGGATGCAGGGGGACGGTGGATTTCAGGCCTAAAGGCAACGTGTGCCTTGCCTTGAGCGAGGCACTGGATCTCGGTCTCGGTCCAGCATATCCAGGAAGCAATGTCCCCAACTGCTGCCAAAAAGAAACATATAAGAGAAGAGGCCCACGAGTGACGTCATCTTCAAATTCCCGTGCATATCTATTGCTCATAGAAATCTTCTTTTTCGTTAGTGAATTTCATTTTCTACCCTCAATTTCACAAGTGAAACTGTTAGCGCTAGACAGTTAAATAGTTCACATAGCATAAGCCAGAGAGGCGCTGTTGTTACAAACCGAAAACAAAAAGTTACGCTCAGCAACCGTATGGGAGACGCGGTATGATCATCTTTCTTCAGTCGCTCCACGAGGATAACTGCAGATGGATATTGGATATTTTGGCATCTTCCTCTGGAAATAAGCAGTGTCGCTAACTTTCCACGATCAAAAATCCTTAGCTACCATAACCAAGATATATGATATCACCGTCTTAATAACCAAGATGTATGATATCACCGTCTTCACAACACAATTACAGCCATGGATCCATGGGATACTGCCAGTCGACGGAACATAGTGAAATCGAAGAGAAGATGTCATATAGTCTTTAATTTAATTTGTAGGTGACTTACAGTACATGCTTGTAAATTAGACTATCTAGGAACCAAGTGATGTCGATCCAGTTAAACAGCAGTGTGATCCATCAAACCACCTCAAGGCTCAAGGGCCTTGAGCATGTACTAACCAGCGTCAGGCCGATGCAAGTCAAGTATTTCCGCCCTCTAAAAGTGTGAGGGGTTTCACTGCCTCAAGGTTTAGCATTGACCAACAATTAGAAAATTAAAGTGCGAGTTATGTGGAAGAATGATACCAAATGTTTCTGATCCCTTTTATCACAAAACCCACATTTTCATTTTAGATGTGTGGACGCCTTACATTTTGCAACGAGGGAAGTTTTGGTCACAGTCAGTGCTGCAACTCTTAACGTACTCATGGTGCTACCAAGTTCCAGTTTCAATGTATTTTGACATTTTTATATCCCATTGGTTAGATTCAGATTTGAAATCCTGTGCCCATATAGACATTTCATGGCCATTTAGAAGTATGTACTTACTACTTACCAAGGACGATACTTGCAGACAAAACAGAACAGTGTGGCACTCCCTCTTGACTTGACTGCACATGGTGGATATTCTGCTATCATATATCCAAAACAGAGATGTGACTACCTTTACTCAGGATAAAACAAAATACAGTGACTGCTTTCAGTAAAAATGCATGTGGTCATCACTTAACTAGTAGTGAGATCATTGTCGCCATTTTATATACCACTGCAACTATGATCCTTCTCGCCTGTTCAAATTAAGATGAGTGCAGTCATATATCCAAAACAGAGATGTGACTACCTTTACTCAGGATAAAACAAAATACAGTGACTGCTTTCAGTAAAAATGCATGTGGTCATCACTTAACTAGTAGTGAGATCATTGTCGCCATTTTATATACCACTGCAACTATGATCCTTCTCGCCTGTTCAAATTAAGATGAGTGCAGTCAAGCCATAGCATATGGAAAAAGATTTGACACTTCTCCAAGACCCTAGTTGCGTAGCTAGGATGACAACATATAAAATTCACCAGGCCTGTTCTGTCGCACTGTTGCGGGAAATGGTTAGGCTACATAGTACAGACGCCATATATCAAACAGACGAATGCATACATTTCTTGTTAGAGTATATTTGTGTTACGGAAAGATATGGTAGAGATAGGATTTGTTTCTTGTCTTGTACTCCAAGTCGGTCCCTTGTACGCCTATATATACTCGCCTATGAGACTCAATAATATATCCATCATATTCCGCCAATCTCATAATTCTACATGGTATCAGAGCGACACGACCTCTGACCTAGCCGTCGCCGCCGCGCTTCCGCACCGCGCCGCCCCCGGGGGATCGATCTCCATGATTTCTCCCGGGGGCCGCGCCGCCCGTACCTAGGGTTCGTCCGCCGAGCGGTTGCTCGGCTGCCCTAGAGTTTTTTTTTCCGGTCTCTTGTTCCAGATTTTCTCTCCTGCCGGTCGTTTTTGACCGGCGTTTTTTTCGTTTTTTGTTTTTCGATCTAAGATCGGTTTGCGTCGCCCGTCTCCGCCGTCGTCTTCTCGCGCCTCTACTCCGACAATGGCATCGACCTACACCGGCCCGCTACTCGACAGCCGGCTACCGCGGCCGACTTGCCGGCGCCGACTCTACACCAGCCGGCTCTTTCAAGCCGGCAATCACAGCCGACGCGCCGACGCCGACTCCGCACCGACCGGCTCGTCTCCACCGACTCGTCGCAGCCGGCTCGCTCGCCTGCACGGTCTCCATCGCCGATTCGTCTTCGCAGTCATCGACCGGGACTTCATCGACAACTTCGCCATCGACTTCGATCTGCGCGTCGTCGTCGCCGCCATGGCGCGTTCCGCGCTGCGTCGGTCTGATCAACCGATCGCGCGCCTGCACCGCCAAGCACGTCCCCGAGCACGCGCCTACCACCGATCGAGCTATAGGCTGCCGCCGCGTCGCCTCTTCGGGCCGCCGCGCCGCCGCCATTGGTCCATGTTGCCGGCAGCCAACGCGCCTTCCCAGGCGTGTATGCCGCTGGCGACACCCGCCGTCGCCCCAACCCGCGCACTGCTACTGCGTCGCCCCTTCGGGCTGTAGCGCCGCGGCACGCGGTCCTCTTCGCCGTCCCTGCACGTCGACTTCTACGTGGTATGCGCCACGCCGACTCCCTCGGCGTGGGAACGCCATCGTCCGCGCATGGTCTTCGTCAAGCAGCCGGGTTCTTTCTCGCCTACTTCGAGTAACGCCGCCGCCATCTACAGGTAACCTGCATGGCCACCTCAGGCCGTCGCAGGTCCCGCCGACCACCCCTTGTCCAGGCGTCCAGCATGGCCACCCCCGGTCGCCACTGCCTTCGCCGCCTTCTACATCTTCGTCCACCACGACCACGTCGCCAGCGTCATCATCCTCGTCCCCGACTACGTCTACTCCGACAACCGCGGACGACATCGGCACCTTCTACCCCCGCTGATTGGCGCCGCAATCGTCGTCGAGTCCTCATCTGTTGGCCCCTCCGACGCTGGCGTATGGTTCACAGTGGTCCCTGCCCCCGCATGCACGGTACTGGCAGCACCGATACGTGCCTTCGTCCCGACGTGTCCCCGGGTCTGGCAAGCCCGGGTCGGCGCCTCGTCTACATCGGCCTCGACAACGTCTTCGGCATCGATTTCCTCCTCTATGACTGCCTCGACCATGTCACCGATTTCTTCTATGCGTACTCGGTTCTGGCAAAACCGGAGTATGCCTTCGTCCCCGACGTGCGCCTTGTTCCGGCAAAACAATGGCCGCACCTCGTCCTCAACGGCTCGTACTGCGTCGTCCCTGGCATCGGCATCCTCGACGACTGCCTCGACGCGTCCCCGTCACTCTCCTCGTGTACTATGCACAAGCGGCTTCTTATGCGTCTACCTCGACACCGGCAACCCCGACCACGACATCGACCACGGCAACCTCTCGCACGGCTACCACGACCAAGGATGCACCACCTAATGCTCTCGGCTCCCTCGACATCGGCAACAAGGGCTACCACCTCGCTTGAGCACTCATCAGCTTCCTCTACAGTCCAAGCTCCGCGCCGCGACACCGTCCACGACGTTCCCGCTCCTACTGCGGAGGGATGTCAGCCCCTGGATTCTACTTCAGCTTATCTCCAGTCTGACCGTCCGCGACATTCCAGTTGTTCACGACGCTACCGCTACGACTGCGGGGGATGTTAGAGTATATTTGTGTTACGAAAAGATATGGTAGAGATAGGATTTGTTTCTTGTCTTGTACTCCAAGTCGGTCCTTGTACGCTTATATATACTCGCCATGAGTCTCAATAATACATCCATCATATTCTGCCAATCTCATAATTCTACATTTCTCATCCAACAGAGGCATAACACAATATATCCATGCAATATCATTCAAATTTGATGTTCATAATTATGTTCTAGTTCATCCACTTCATGCCACGACAGCCCAAACCAATTAAGAAGAGACACTATGACATGCAAGAATATATATAGATCTGGGGGTTCAAGTATTGCAACTTTTTTTTGAACCTGAGTATTGCGACTTTTGACTGGCGTTCTCTAGGAATAGCGCTGCATATAAGATATTCAGCGTCAGACGTTACCTGAGCAACTACTTCATTGTATCTGGATCAATCCCCTCCAGCATCCTTCACATTGACAGCGAACTCGTACTCCTGATCACATCCAAGATAAGAATCTGACATCAAGAAAATCATGTAGTCCTTCTTCCCTGCTTCTGCAGCAGTAGCGAACTCAAGTTTCAGGCAAGCCCTCTTCTGAAGCACAACCCTCTTGATTGCCAACAACTGGTCGGTGAAGCTATCACCAATCACGAGCCACGAGCTTTCCTCCCTGGGATTTGGATACCTTGGAGCATGTACAGGCCCAGCCCCAGGCGGCAAATTCGTCATGCCACGCTCTAGAGTAACCTGCAGAGTCACATTGCCACCGACTCTTACACCATCAACAGAAATCCATTGGTGACCGAGGTGAGGAAGAATACTGTGTTCCCATCACAACGACCAAATGAGAAGGCAACGATCTTCCCAGCACATTGTGCTGCTCACAACACACACTTGAATCTTACCACAGAGAAACAGCCGAGTCACAACTTCCTGGTCAAGATCACATAGAGCCTCATGCAAGTAGCCTACACCACATTTCAGCGTACTTCTAAGTGTTTCGTCATTGACACCTCGCGTGTGAGTATCCATATCATCTTCTGACCCAAGAAGGAAAGGTGCTCCAGAACAATCAGTGCTTGAGTATGCGCACAAGTCCAACGCAGCAAACCTTGCATGCTTAAGTGTGGGTACAAACACCAGGGCGGGCTTACCATGTTTTGCATGTTGTGTGATAGCATTATATGTTGGCCTTGCCATTGCCTGCATTCTTGACTCAAAGTTTGCAATGTCCACACCTGAATGTGTACTTCTAAAGGTACTGGTCGCACTGCTGGAGAAAAATTGAAAAGGCCATGAGAGGTGGCGCCAATCCACTCTCCGAGATCTTTACCATTTGCAACCGATGCTGAAAGCGCCACAATCCGGATGTTGCTGCAAATATGATTTGCAATAGACCTCATCCTTGAGACAATGATTTCCAAAACATGACCCTTCTCAGATCCAATAAGATGAAGCTCATCGACAATGAATAAGCTGACCTGTTGGATAGATTTTCTCCGTTTCCACCGGCGTGAGAGCGCATCCCACTTCTCAGGAGTACTAACAATAATCTCCCCTTTATCAAGAAGCTTCAAGTCAGAAGCGATTTCACCTGTTAGCTCAACTACACGGGCAAATTCTCCAAATTTCCTCTCCCAGTCCCTGTATCTTTCTTTAGCCAGAGCTTCAAGAGGCGCTATATAAACGACTCGCATGTTGGTTTCACCAGATACTGCCTTCTGATGGTTCCTTAGTATAGCAAACTCCGCGCATACGGTCTTTCCACTGCCTGCTGGCGCAGCAACCAACACACTGTCATCACTGCTATACAAGGCATTGAAGACTTGAGTCTGAACGGGGTTGAAATGTTTCAAGGCACTATAAAGGCCTTCAAATCCTGCATTCCTTAGTGCAGTAACAGGTAGTGGCTGCAGATCAAGTAATTCAGCTGGTGGAGCATGTTTGTCTGGAAGAACCAAGTGCCTAAAAGGTACAGGAAGAATTGTTTGAGATCCAAGCCACTTGTCAGATACGACATGTATAAAGTACTGAGGGGGCAGTGGTTCACATATTGGCACTGTGAAGTTAAGTGTATGATCTTCATCCAGGTATTGTTTCTTAAGCATGAAGTACTCGTGGTGAAGAATGCACTCGCTGTCATTGTCCTCAACTAGAACCCAAAAGGGCTCCACAAATCCATGTACCGTATCATCCCATTGGAAATCAGAAGTCAGAGTCAGCTCAAAACACAAAACTGTGTGACTAATAGGTTGAACATGGGCTGAAAGATTCAACTTTGGTAACTGGTGGATGCACTTGCGTAACCGCCTTCCCATCTTTGGATAACGGATTAGCTCGCCAATTTCCTGTGATGATAGGTCGTAGTACCTCTCCCACGCCAATTCCTTTTTCTCCAGTTTCATCAGGATTTCGTTCGGAATGCCCGGAAATTGGCGCAAAGGACTTTGGACTCTCCACATCTGCTTATCAATCATCTTGCAAAGATTCAGAGCCTTCTCTGCTAGTTGAGCCCATCCTCTCTTCAAAACTATCTCAAATAGTGCTCGTGAGAGGCGGCCAGCACTCTGCATCATAGAGAAGAATATAGATAACATAAGAATTTAATAAGCAAGCAATTCAAATTCAGAAACGGTATTCAGAAGAAACAACATGTTACCTGTCTGATATAGACCATATCAGAACCAAGGGAGGAGATCCTCCAGCTTTAGCCTAGAAATATATGCTTGGAGCAAAACAATGATCTTTGTGCACGGCTCCTCCAAGCTCTCTTTCACAGGGATTGGCACACGGTCCAAAAGCTTCGCCAGCTCCATCTTCTCATCTTGCCTGACACTAACATACTTAAATTCTTCACTCAGACAGAGCAACTGGAACAGCTCAATATAACCCATCGTAGGCTTCAGGTACTCGTTGTAAGTCGAAATAGTCCTGTGAGTAATATAGTAATAACTAGCGATCCTCCCCAGGTGAGTAACCTGAAAGTATCCTGTTCTCTTCTCGTACTTTATCAAATTGTTCCTGTCCAACAGATCTGCAGCAGAATGTACCAGCAGCAGCAGAGAAGTAGCAGAGAAGTACAGGAATCAATAGTGGAACAGAAAACCACCATATTAAAAATACAAGCATGCAACGATTGCATCTACATGGATGTAACACTTCTTTAAAGCCTTGCACTAGTATCAAGATGCGTGTGGAAAACTTCGATTAACCAAAAAAAAAATCACTCTACGAAATGTGGAACTACAACATATCTGGTAACAAAATTATGCTTCTAAGAGAGAAACAGAAGAAATGTGAACATGTGTTCAATATAAACATGCAATTAGAGAATATACAAGCACGATAGCCAGCACGATTGGAGAAAGAAAACAAAAGGATGCTGGGATTATGATGGAATAAAAAAACAGAACAGAAGTATGGCATGTACTTACCAAGTCAGCTCTCCTTTCATCTAGTCTTTTGTCTCTCTCCGTGATATCTTCAGGTAAACCATACAAGGTTGGATTCTGGAGCATCCGGATGTAGAGGTAAGTGTAGCCAAGCCACGAGCATGCCTCCTGGGCATTCTGAATAGTCCCAGAACGATCTCTGCATTTAATTGATCAGCCAATCTGGATATAAACTGACTCTCAATAGGCAGCTGTTCATTCATAAGAGACAAGTAGTATTGCAATTTACTGTGGCTTGTTAAGATTATTCCCTCTCCATGTGCGTCATACTGAGGCCTGCCTGCACGACCAAGCATCTGCATGACATCCAGAGGACTTAGTTCTGTCCAAGCACCCTTTTCTGGACTGTAAATCTGGGTACCCTTTATAATAACGGTGTGTGTTTACAAACATTGTACAAAGTCACTTGCAGAATCGAGGCCTCAATTGCAAGTCATTTGCTGAGCGGGCCTCCTTTGGGATGAGCTTTCAACTGTTTTCATAAGTTCTGTTTACGAAAACAGCAGCATCCACAAGTTCCCATAACTTTATAAATTAATCCAACTCCTCTAGGATATTGAGATCTGCAGAATTAATTGCCAGTTGGTCACATCCGCAAATAATACATATCCACATAACATGACTTCATTGGGGGAAGAAGCATAGCAAAACTGAGTTGAAGAAACGGGTGAATAGCCAACCACTTTTAACTTGTGCAATTCCAATACCATAAATAGTTCATGGATCACCAAGGAATCAGTGGTAATGCTTGAGGACCACTTTGGAGAACAGGTGCATGAACATGGTTACTCAACATACTCCAAGTAGCACATCCAAGTTCTAATTAGAAAAAAAAAGGTGTAAGATCTGCATGCTAAGATAAAAAACATTGAATCATTTTCCATTTCTTCCCCGATGAAGCAAGATAAAGTCATATTAAAAAGACCACGTCTTGAAGAATTAATATATCATATTACCACTTGTATTTTAGAAGTGAACAGAACTGCGAGAAAACAACATCGTTTCTATATCGCATCATTGCAGAGCTCGGATGTGAGGTGAAAAGTAATACAAAATACATAGCAGAAAAAGGGAGCACTTAATCACATGCTAAGACTAAAGATGCAATACAAGTAGGTACCTGTCTACTTTGGGAAACAACATTTCCTTGAGGAGTGTCACTTAAATAGTCACAAATTGCAGTATACGAGTAAATTAATCTGGATCCAAGGTTTCCCGAAAGAAGCACATCATTAGTACTTCAGATCAGTACCCTGAGCATCATTTCGGAATTTCAGATCAGTACCATGACATACTAACATCTATTAGGAATCAGTTGAGCTCTAACACTACTTCTAGATAAACAAAGGGAACCACCAATGGTCGCTACAATTACGAAGGTATGCAAACAATGCAATCTAAGATGAGGTGAACTTGGTGACGGCGTTGGTGCCCTCGTAGAAGTGAAGGGGAGGATGAGGCGGACGAAGATATGGATCTCACGGGAGGTGATGGTGGGCTTCTTGTTGTGGTGGGCGAGGTCCTCGAAGATGCCGTTGATGAAAGAGTTCATGATGGACATGGCCTTGCAGAGGATGCCGTTGTCAGGGTGCACCTGCCTGAGTACCTTAAAGATGTAGATTTTGTAGGTCTCCACGCTCTTCTTTCCCTTCTTCCTACCCCTCATCTCACTGTCGGCCTTCATGGAGGAGCTTCTCTTATGCTTACGGTTGCGAGTTAACCAAACTGTCCATATGCACGGGATCCCCTATCTTATATCTTGTATAGAACCTGCTTCAATTAGAGATCCATCCCTAAGAAAGTCAACTCCCAACACTTGTAGGACACCTTTACTATTGACAGAATCTACAACAAAGTGATTTGCAACTTCACTATGCAAGCAACCAATGGGACACTGATCATCAACAAAAAAATGTTCTGTCTTGAAGAACTGTCTGACATATATGTGTTGCTTAATTAGAGCCAGATAAAAAATCGGTTTTCAGACATGCACATTCCCAAATTGCAGTAGCAGTCTTATTTATGACTATGAGCCCACCCCATTCCCAAATTTGATTAGAGTACTGCTCTAAAACTATGCTAATTTGTACGGAAGACCACTAATATGCAACTTATTTTGACTTATACAGAAGAATCAAGCAAATACATTTTGGACAGAATTCAGAGACGCATTTCACTACGGGAATCCGACAATACACCGACGGCAGCCGTCGGCGTAGACACTCAAGCCGTCGGCGTAGGGCTACGCCGACGCCGTCGGCGTATCCCCGTCGGCGTAGAAAAGCCGTCGGCGTAAACTTAGCGCCGTCGGCGTATGAATTGGCAGAATTTTGTTTAAAAACATTTCAAAACAAAAATAGAAAAAATTCCCAACTTTTTTTTGAATTGTTCAGCCACTTAATCGCACTAGAGACACATTTATCTCTAAGCATTATTAATTGCAACCTTAATTACTCGTTTCTACTAACACTTCCCCATAGGTCACCCATCCTGAGACTACTCCAGCCCCAGCACGCTTAACTTCTTAGTTCCTTCCCTGTGAGCTACCTAGAAACAACAGATGCTTTACTGACAATAGTATCCTATCAATCTTATTAACCCATGGACTATGATTCCACACCTTTATTTTATGAATCCAAATAATTATTTGAATAAAAAGAAATGAATCATTAATAATAATCTTGAATTAAAATATTCTTGAATTCAAATAATAATTAACTTATTTGCCTTTTTTCCATTTAATATTGAATAAATCATATCTACAAATCCCTAAATCGAAATTTGACAAATAATATGTCTAAATCGATTAGAAAAATGAGAGAAATCCAAATATGACATTCATATCATCCATAACCCAACTCTTGACAAGTTTTCCTCCGGCTTGTCCAATCGAGAATTATCACGCTATAAGTGCATGTAAACTCTCTAGAGAGAAGTGAATGTCGGGGACTATCACGCTATAAGTGCATGTAAACTCCCTAGCTATAAGTACATGGTATGACCCCCTAGCTTGTGGTGGGAACCCGACGCTCCGGATCCCCTCTCCGGTGAAACCCTAGCCCGGAGCCCCTCTTCGGCTAAACCCGTTTGAACATGGATTTTTTTGTCCTTGCTCATGATTTTTTTTGAAGAATATAATTTGAACAATGTGTATGATGATGCAGATCTACTTATCCTCTTCGAAACGAGCTAAAAAACATCGAAATCCGACTTCCAATGCAAAAGTTATGCTCAAAACGGTGTATCTCAAAAAAAATATATATATATAGGCCGACGACAGCCGTCGGCGTATCTCAAAAAAAAAAAAAAAAAATATATATATATATAGGCCGACGGCATGCCGTCGGCGTATCTCAAAAAAAAAAAAGGCCGACGGCATTGCCGTCGGCGTAGCTAAAATAAAAAAAATGAAAGACCAAGGCTAGCCTGGTCGGGGTCTACGCCGACGGCCCCGATGGCGTCTTGTGTCTTTCCGTAGTGTTTGTATATAAAAGTAATATCTAAAGCTGAATATGCAAATGGGAACGGTAACAATTTGACATGATAGCCAATGCTGAAGAGTACTAAACTGAAACTTCGCTAATTACTGAAGACCAATAATGTAGAACTTATTTTAGCTTTTAATGAAGCAAGCGCTTAATTGTAGAAAAGATTTGGTGCTTTCCCGCTGCAAGATCATGGGTGAAATTTGACTGTTCGCATTTAATCTGTTGGGAGTCCTCTGTTGTAATGTGTGGGTCATAGAGGGGTTAAAGTGTAAAGAGGACCTTGTATATATTTTTTTGAAGTATAAGGTGGTCGTATCTACCGTCCGAATAGATAAAAAGATTTGACCCAGTTTATAAGAGAAACCGGGTCCAAAAACCATACAAGCTGTACAAAAGAATGATACGGACGAATCGACCCGCCGCACACACGACCCAAGTCGAACAAACGCCACAGTACACACCACCGCTCTGGGGCCGCCGCCCCGGCGTAACAACCAGATCGACCTTCGCATTGTCCGAAAGTGATCCAGTCATGGTCGACGAACCCTCTGCCAACGCAGTTTTCATCCAGGTTGCCACCAAAACCACCATGTACCGAGGCCGCCGCCCCGGAGAAACAACCAGATCGACCTTCGCATTGCCCGAAGTCGATCCAGTCAGGTCGACGAACCCTCTGCCCGCGCAGTCTTCATCCAGGTCGCCACCCAGACCCCCGCTAGACAACGGCTCTGCCTCATAGAACCGTCGTAGCGTGGGAGACCAAGGCCGCCGCCTCGACGTCCACCACCCTCCGGGGCCGCCGCCCCGGCATCCGCCTCACCCGCGAACCCACCGCACCGTGGGCCGATGATGGCGTGTAGTTGACGGGAAAAATATTCTGCAGGAAGCTTCGTATCTTCCCCTGCTACGGCGTCAGAAAGCACTCTTGATGGCCCTTCACGTAGTTACCTGCGTGAAAAGAATATGGGTTAGGTTGAGACTCCAAGTGCAGAGTGTGTAGTAAGCGGAAGACGTGTTTTCCCCACGAGGGTGACTCGAGGGTTTAATATCGAACTCTCGGGGAATCAGTAGTGAAGATTTATCTTTCCTATCCTTCTTTTGGTTACCTACAAAACAAAGTAAATGTTTTGGTTCTCAACCTCACCTAGTGGTTGTCAAGCACAAGGTGTGAGAATGATATCAAGATAATATGCAATGCAAACAAGAAATAGATATGCAGTGGTGGTAAATAAATATGCAAGGATGGTGGTAGCAATGATAAATGATATTTTTGGGTTTTATATGATGAATGCAAGATGTAAAAATGTTTTTGTATTTTTGGATTTTTAAATGGCAGAAAATGGAAAAGTGGTAAAAGTTGTTGGAAAGGTGTTTCTGTGTTTCTGCGGCGCTCCTTCCAGAGAACGTCGGGGGACTATTTTTATAGACGTTTTTAGCTCAAACCGGAGTCGGTGGAGGAAAGATCGACGGCAGCGGAGCTCCGAGGCCCAAAAGGAGGGGCCCCACGCGGCCACGTACAGGGGCCGCGTGGGCCCACCTATTTTGGCCCTCGGGCCTCCTCTTGTTTGCTTTCTTCGCTTCCACGCTTTGTTCCTTCCAAAAAATGATGCTCGTAAATTTCCAGGTCATTTGGACGTCGTTTGGGTCCCTGAAACATTAAAATATGAAATAGGGTTTTCTGCCTGCGCAGGGTTAATTCCATAAAAAATAGGAAACATATCAAATATTCCCAAAATCATTATAAAACAGTGATATAACCCTTATATGATGCAAATATGACTGGAATATAAGTAAAAATAATGCAAAGTTCATGTATGCATTTTACATGCATCAACATCCCCAAGCTTAACCTATACTCGTCCTCGAGTATGAAGGTGATAAAACTAACATGGACTTTGCAATTTAATACTATCAATGGATATCAAAGATGATTACTATTGCTACATAGAGTCAAATGATTCATTCTTAAAAGGAGTAGCAATATGCAAGATAGTTTATGAAGTGATATCAAGTATTCAATGCAAGGATGTTCAATGATAATTCACAAAGTGTAACATAAGAGAAGAAGTACTATGGACCACATGTATGCATAATGATAAGTAAGAACATCCTATAATGGTCATAGAGTATTGGTGAAAATCTGAATATAAAAGGTGGACACTTTGGAAAGATATATATGAGTAGAGGTAAAGCATGAATAAATTTCATCTAACTTCTGAACTTCTCTACTTAAGTCAATGATTGTAATAGGTAATCCTTGGTGTCAAGCTCTCATTCCCCTATCATAGCATCTTGAATGATTAAGTTTAAAGTGAAAGCAATATGAGTAGTGTGCTTGACAAAGTACAGGTTGAAAGTCTCATGCCCCTTGAATACAAGTACCTACTCCATGTGTTACTCAACTTGGAAAACAAAGCAAGTTCAAGTTAAATATCATTGTAAGTAATAATAGTATCATTAAGAGCGTCAACTGGGGTACCTCTTGTCCCAGGATATGGAACAAGCCCATATCAAAATGACAAGACAAACAAACACAATGAACAATCTCAACACCCTTTTTATTTACCATTGGATAGCTTTTTATTGTAAGGTGTATCACAGAAGGTTCACCATAGCATGTAAGTAAATTTCCACCATGAATGATGCATGGCTTAGATTAGCGGCCCAGGCGTCTCTCTAACCATTTATACAAACTCATTTAAACTCACTTCATTTCCCATTTATTTCACCCATGATATCAACTAAATGAGATGATGTGCAATGTTGAAAGCTTGCCATGTGACAGCACATATGAGCTAACTCTCAACCAAAGACATTTGTCAAGTCCACAACATCATAATTTTAATCACAATGGGTCATATTTTATTTATGCAATGAAAGTAAAGTGTGCATCAAGTTCGAGAGAGCTATATAACCAACTTTTCCCACAACAATTAACAACATAAGCATTTTCATTCAGAGGTATAGATAACACAAATATCATGATAAACATACTCGGAATAGCATAAAGCTAATAGGTAGATATGGTGGACTCACTGGAAAAACTTTGGTTGAAGGTGTTGGAAACAAGTTTTTGCTTGTTGGAATTTTTGGGCTAGCAAGAGGGAGAAAGTTGACCATCTAAATGCATGCATGAGTGTCCATAGAACTAACTAATCCATGTTAAAACAAGGTAAATAACATTTAGCATCAAAACATGAATAAAAGATAGCTCTTGATAAAATATTTGCAAATTATTACTCATTAACAAGCTCATGAATCATGCAATTATATGTATCTTTTAAAATTAACTCAACATCCCTTTTCCCAATCTTATAATAGCATCCAACATAATTCAACCCAAATTTCCAGTAGCTCTCTCATATATAAATGATAGTGTGGTGGTCTCACAAAATAAAAATCAAACCTAAACAAACAAAAAGACGCTCCAAGTTTATGCGATAAAGTGTTTCGATCGAAAAACAGAAGTTAGACGTGTGCAAACCGAGAGTGTGTAGGTCCAGTGGGGTTGTCTTCACATCCCCAAGCTTATGGTCTTCACCATCCTTGGATAGCTCTTGGTGCATCTCCTCTAATCCCTGTGAAAAAACTTCAAAACACCGTTTCTCCCATTTCTTTTTCTGTGGGGCATTAGTAGTGATAAACAAATAGATTTCTTGCTGCATATAATCCTTAGACAAAAATTCATATGAATGTCCAGAAATGTATAATGTTGTATGCCTACTCATAAACTCAATTGGATCAAAAAGATTCAAGTTAAAAGTTCTAAGCATGCATCAAACAAAATGGGACAGAATCTGTCCAGAAAAACAGCAGCAGCTAAACGTATTTTTCTACCCTACTTAACTTTGTCGAAAATTCCGAAAAAATTCATGCATACAGAGGATGAAAAGTTGCACTACAGTTTAAATATGAGCTCATTCGGAGTTACAGAATAAGAATTAAAAATCATACCGTGCACAGATTCGTGCAGGAATAAATCTCCGAACGCTATAAGCAACTTTTCAACCAAAATGAGTAAAACTTGGCACTTTATTAAAAATTCCAGAAACTAAACTAAACACTAAGTCTCTTGTTACAGCAAGAGGACACAAAGAAAATCACAAATAAAAACAACCGGGTTGCCTCCCGTAAAGCGCTTTCTTTATAGCCATATAGCTAGGCTTCTTACTTGATGTTTATTGTGGACGAAGCTCATGAGGGAGCTTGAATGATGTGCCCTCTTCCTTGGGAAGTGTTCCATGCACTTCTTGTGTGGAAACTGAAACTTCACATTCCCTTCTTTTGAATCAATGATAGCACCTGTAGTACGAAGAAAAGGTCTTCCAAGAATAATTGGACTAGAGGTTTTATTCCCCATATCCATGATTAGAAAATCAACAGGCACAAATGTCATATGTAACTCTACCATAACATCACTTACTTTTCCTAAAGCATGTTTAATGGAATCATCAGCAAGTGCAAGTTCAATAGAGCATTTTTCAAGATTTTTCAATTCAAGTACTTCATATAGTTCTTTAGATAAAACAGAGACACTAGATCCTAGATCAAGTATAGCATGGTGTGTCTCTTTTCCAATGGTTACTAGGACTTTGGGAATCCATATCCCCAAGCTTAGGTGGTATCATAGCCTCTTGGTTGTACCTAGCAATCTTTTCTTTCAACACATGATTAGCAATATAAGAACCAAAACCAGCTTGGTTAGTTGATGGAAGGATCACTTGCAAATTTTTGTAAGATAGATATTAATTCATGCAAGCTACAATTCTCTAAGTCAAGCAATGGATCCTTTACTTCACTAAGCATTTTAACTTCTTCAACTTTCTTTTCTAACTCAATCAACATAAGAGATTCATCATGTTCAGTTTCGTTAACTTCTTCTTTTAATCCAACAAGTTGAGACATAAATGGCAACAAATATTCAGGATAGTTCAATAATTCATTAAGAGTTTCCTCTAAAGTAAGAGGAACATTTTCAGCAATATTAATAGAATTCATTCCAACCACAGGTGGTGCTTGTGGTTTCCCTGCAGACATACTCAATAAAGTGGCTTGGTTATCAGCTAGTTTTGACAAGGCTTTGTCTAGTCCTGCAGTTTGGAGTTGTAAGCCTTTAATATCAGAACTAATAGAAGCAACAGACTTATTCAACTCTTGTATCATGGTATTATGACTAGCAATTTGTTCCATAAGAATTTTATTAGCCTCAAAATTATCATTACGTGGTGGCATAGGCTTCCAATTATCACTAGCATTAGGATATGGAATAGAAGGACGATTGTTGGGAACATATGGGGGTTTATTATAAGAGTTATAATTGTTGTTACCATACCCATTATTACCATAGTTCCTAATGAAGTTGACATCAATATTTTCAGGATTATTACCAACTAGTTCTTGCAAAGGCACATTTTCAATATTTTGTTTATTAATGAAAGCAAGAATAGTATCCATTTTAGATGACAAATCATTTGTTTCTTCTATGGAGTTCACTTTCTTAGAAGGATTAGGTGCTCTATCAGTATGCCATTGACTATAGTTTTGCAAAATGCTTTCCAATATGTTCTTAGCTTCTACTATAGTTTTTCCCATAAAAGCACCTCCAGCAGCAGAATCAAGAATATTTCTAGACATGTAATTTAGACCATTGTAAAAAGAGTGTAATATGGTCCATTCGTTGACCCCATGTGATGGACAAGTTCTAAGCATAAGTTTAATCCTATCCCAAGCCATAGCAACATGTTCATTTTCATTTTGCCTAAAAGAAAGAATGTTGTTTCTATTTTGCAAAATTTTAACAGGGGATAGTATTTCTTAATGAAAGCTTCTTTTAAATCATCCCAAGTTTTAATGCTATCAATAGGTAATGAATGCAGCCACTCTTTAGCTTTTCCTCTAAGTGAGAAAGGAAATAACTTCAGTTTTAGAATATCACTTTCCACATTTTTAAATTTCTGCATGTCACATATTTCAACAAAATCATGAAGATGCATAGAGGCATCCTCCATAGCACTACCGCCAAATTGTTCCCTAGTTATCAAGTTCAACAAACTAGGACTTACTTCATAACTCTCAGCATTTATCTTAGGTGTGGCAATGGGCCTAGCAATAAATTGATCATTTGGAGTGTTTGTGTAATCACACAACTTAGTTCTTTCTCCCATTTTAGCAAGTTTTTATGTGTTTTTTAATTTTTTATGCAAAACTGAAAATAAATATGCAAGACAATGACAAAACAAGATAAATTGCTTTGAAGGTAAAGATGGATAAGATGATGCTCACGTAGGTGCAACCTCCCAAGCTTAGGTGTTAGCACAAGTTGGTGATGAAGTTGACTTGGTGAGATATCCTTGGATAAATCCGGCGCAGAAAACAGAGCTAGTGCAGGGAACCCTTGGATAAACCTTTCAGTAATGATTCCCCGGCAACGGTGCCAGAAAACAGTCTTGATGGCGTGTAGTTGACGGGAAAATATTCTGCAGGAAGCTTCGTATCTTCCCCTGCTACGGCGCCAGAAATCACTCTTGATGGCCCTTCACGTAGTTACCTGCGTGAAAAGAAATGGGTTAGGTTGAGACTCCAAGTGCAGAGTGTGTAGTAAGTGGAAGACGTGTTTTCCCCACGAGGGTGACTCGAGGGTTTAATATCGAACTCTCGGGGAATCAGTAGTAAAGATTTATCTTTCCTATCCTTCTTTTGGTTACTTACAAAACAAAGTAAATGTTTTGGTCCTCAACCTCACCTAGTGGTTGTCAAGCACAAGGTGTGAGTGATATCAAGATAATATGCAATGCAAACAAGAAATAAATATGCATGGTGGTAAATAAATATGCAAGGATGGTGGTAGCAATGATAAATGATATTTTTGGGTTTTATATGATGAATGCAAGATATAAAAGTGTTTTTGTATTTTCGGATTTTTAAATGGCAAAAAATGGAAAAGTGGTAAAAGTTGTTGGAAAGGTGTTTCTGTGTTTCCGCGGCGCTCCTTCCTGAGAACGTCGGGGGACTATTTTTATAGGCGTTTTTAGGTCAAAACGGAGTCGGTGGAGGAAAGATCGACGGCAGCGGAGCTCCGAGGCCCAAAAGGAGGGGCCCCACGCGGCCAGGTACAGGGGCCGCGTGGGCCCACCTATTTTGGCCCTCGGGCCTCCTCTTGTTTGCTTCCTTCGCTCCACGCTTTGTTCCTTCCAAAAAATGATGCTCGTAAATTTCCAGGTCATTTGGACGTCGTTTGAGTCCCTAAAACATTAAAATATAGAAATAGGGTTTTCTGCCTGCGCAGGGTTAATTCCATAAAAAATAGGAAACATATCAAATATTACCAAAATCATTATAAAACAATGATATAACCCTTATATGATGCAAATATGACTGGAATATAAGTAAAAATAATGCAAAGTTCATGTATGCATTTTACATGCATCAGCCGATAACTCCCAGGCGACGCCTCCAACAAGGTAGTGACGCGTCCGTCACCGTCGCCCGCTCCCGACGAAGCTTAAGTTTTCACCCGGATATCATCGAATGCACACGTCGGACCAAGTAGAAACTCCACAACGACGCAAACAAGAAAGAAGCGACGACCGAAGGCGCCGCCGTCGTTGGCACGAGCCGAGGTTCGTAGAAGGCTTTCGCCCGGAGTTCAATCCGCCCGCGAAGCTCCGGAGTCGCCGACCACCAAGCCCCACTGCATGCCCCCGCCATGGCACCTTAAGCCCCGACGAAAGCCATGCCGGCTGCGTCCACTCCGCAACAGCCACTCCGGGGCCACCGCCCCGGCTTCCTCTTCTCCGGGAGCATGCCGCGGACGAACGAGGAAGGACGACTAGCGCCACGACCTCTCCGACAGCAGCCTGCACTCATCCTCTTCTCCTCCCCGCAGCCAACCTCCACATGCAGCACCTCTGCTTCCGCTGCCCCGCAACTGCGCCCCTGCCCCGCCACCGCTGCACCTCCGGCGCCCCTCAACCGCCCGCACGCCCGCTGCGCCGCGAACGGCGAGCTCGCCGCCTGCACGGGCCCGCCAGGCCCAGATCGGGCCCGACGGGGCCCAGGTCCGCGCGCGAGCGCCGCGTCGACGGAACCCTCGCCAGCGATGGCGCCCTGAAGGAATGAAACAGTGTGAGACTCTTCCAGAAAACTCACTGACCTTCTCCATCGGACCCTGTTCCTTAGCGGAACCACAGACGATTGAGCTCAATCCATAGACATAATCACTAGTAAATTGACAGAACATTCGACATTACATGCATGTTATTTATCTCAAAAACATCAGAATTAAGAAACGGTTAGCAAATCTATCACAGTTCATGGGAAAAAAATAGAAGAAGTTGGCATTTCTTAATATGATGACACTTGTAGTTTCACATTGCAGCACAACAATGTGAGGACTGGAAGCTGACAAAAAATAAGGGTGCCTAGAACCGACCTGTGATGGTGGTACATCGAAGTCGCCTAATGGCACCAAAGTAACTCGACTAGAAATCAAAGTGACTCAAGTCAGATGGATGTGAACAAAAGAGCTCACCAACCTTCTACTCTATCATGTTCAAGTACATCCGACATAAAAAAAGAACACTGGGTTATATTTTTATTATTATTATTATATATCTCTTTGATAAACACCATGTGACTCTGGATTACTCATACTTTTACGCCAACATATACTTACACCTAAAACTAAACAAATTCAGAATTGTTGCACTATGATGCAGATAAAACATCAGCTCAAAATCACTATTAGAACAACAATACAGTATAAAGTTTCTGGAATACTTGCAAACAATAAGATACAACAGTCTGCGGTCAATTTTCATTCATTTATAAAACCTCAATAACTACACTAATAAGAAGACCATGCTGGCGCTAAGCCGCTAACCCCTTTACGTGGCAAACGAAAATTCACATCTGGGTTTACATTCATTATTCGTGAATGAATCTACAGAGCACCATAAACAGTAGATTAGTTAAGGCATGTTCAATGAACAAAGTAAACAGATGAAGAAACTTGGAAAGATCAGGCAACATATTCTGGAAACCTACTTGCAAGATTCTAGCTCTTGCTTCTTCAGATGGATGAGGGAACTCGATTTTCTGTCCAAACGACCAGATCGCAGCAGAGTAGGATCAAGGATATCAGCACAGTTTGTTGCACCTATGACCTGCAAGTTAAATAATATTTCACCATCAAGCATGACTGCATGAACTTAAAAAGAAACCACTATTAAAAATAAGCTATGAGACAATTATAAGGATGTTCTATCAAAAAAGGTACTGATACATGTACTTTCAGAATATCAAATAAATTATAACAACATAATCTGTTTGTGAAATAATTACCAATAATCAGTCCTGCTTCTGGACGCAATATAAACAAGAATTTGGCTTCTTCTTTTTTCCGACGCAACAATCTCCAATCTTGAATTAGTTCATCGAAATGAAAAGCTCAACTAACCACTGAGGCAGAACCAGTCAGTTGGCGCAAAATGCATCACCCATAGACAATAAGACACTGCACGCGTGAAATCATCCTCCTATGTTAACATGGGAACAATCTCCCTTCGATGAAATTCCAAAACGTTCTTTCCTAGGACAACTAAAGGAAGCATAAAAGCAAAGTGCACCAATATAGAGGGTATTTTTCTCACCTACCATGATTCCTGGAAGAAAAAGACCGTAGAAGAACAGTAGAATTTGGAACAACCTTGGTAAACTCAATTCCGTGGTAGCTGATAAAATAAGAGGAGGCCTTATGCAAGATTAATCCATATAGCCGGTGGTGTACCAGATGAGGTGAATACACCTGTAAATAAGATAGATACAAGGTATGAGCCTACTGAAATATTAACACTGAACATTATTCTTTGTGCAACTATGAACATATAGATGAGGTGTCCAATTTTGTTCTCAAGAATAACGTCATTCAAGAAATTTATTTTCATATCATAGATCATCTTATATCTGCCAAGAGAATAAGATAGTAAGCAGGGGACACAAGGCAAAGAAAGTGCAGCCAATGCAGAAAGCAGGAAGGACTTAGAGAACAATCTTGCCAAAAAAGGAGAATAGCCTGAGTAAAGAACTGCTCTTATTAGATTCATAGCAATGTCTAGATAAGTAAACAAAGATCAATTTGTAATATGTTCATGAATATATTCATTCATTTCTAATCAAAGAACTGACATGTTCTTTCAGATGCAAAGAAACAGCAGATAATGTTTGTCCTTGGGCAAAAAAAAGGTCAATGCATGGATGGTATGACCTGACGTAAAGAAAATTGAAAGCCCTGATATGATACAATCCTCCATCACCAGGCACTATAAGTAACACAAACAGAAGTAGAATCATCTAACACATTATTTGGGATGCTTAGTATGAAAGGAAGATTGGTATAGTACATTAAGTATGTGTAAGTAATTAGCATGAAACTGATAAATCCTCATGTTCTTGATACAAATGAACATCTGCCTCATGCTATCGCTGCCACCGCCGCTACCAACTTCACGCCTGTGCTTGTTTACCCACGAGGCCACAACACAGCTGTGGCTTTCCACGGCCCTATCTTTCAGGCAATCATCCGCGCGGGAGCAATAGGGGAACGAGGAGCACGGTGCCGAGCAGCAGCGGGAGGTGCCGGTGTGTGGCGGCGGCGTGGCGCCCCTAAACCCTAGGACACAACAGAAGGGGAGAGATGAGCGGGAGGTTACCATGGCCGGAGGGCCGGAGGGGTCGCCATGTAGGTCGCCGCGTGACAAGTCCAAGTCCAAGTCAGAGAAGGAACGAACTCCTTGACATCAATGTTGACTTCAGGCAGCAACCAAGGCAGCTGCCTGCACCGTGTATCATTGATGAAACAAAAACAATGGATACATAACCTTAATGAATCTGAACGGCACCAGGTTTCTCTTCGGATACCCGAAATCGAGCGTGTTAAGAGGCGGACTTGAATCTGAACATAAGAGTGAATTGTTTTGCTTCGGTGAGGCTCAAGAAGCAGCTGCTCAATATGCCGATATTTTTGGCTGCGAGCAGGGTCAATTCCCAATTATGTACCTTGGAATACCAATACATTATCGGAAACTGACTAATGCGGAATGGAGACACGTCGAAGAACGTCTACAAGCTAGGCTATCTAGCTGGAAAGGAAAATTGCTATCTCTTGGTGGAAGATTGGTTCTCATTAATTCGGTACTAACAAACATGGTACTGTATATGATTTCCTTCTTCCAAATACCAAAAGGGATCTTGCATAAATTGGACTATTTCCGATCAAGATTCTTTTGGCAAGGAGATGGTGAGAAGAAGAAGTACAGACTGGCTAAATGGAATGTTGTTTGTCGCCCTAAAGATCAGGGAGGGCTTGGTATTCATGACCTTGATGTCAAGAACTCAGCCCTCCTAGGTAAATGGCTTTTTAAGCTGCTTACTGAAGATGGGATATGGCAAACACTCCTTAAGAGAAAATACATTGGCACAAAGGCGGTATCACAGGTATATTGGAAACCTGGTGATTCCCACTTTTGGGCTGGACTGATGGCGACAAAGAAACATTTCTTTCGCATCGGGGTATTTAATATTAAGGATGGCTCGGAGATTAGATTCTGGGAGGACAAATGGTTAGACAACACCACCCTCCGGGATCGATATCCAGCCCTATACAATATTGTTCGTCATAAGGGAGATACCATTGCCACTGTCATGCAATGCTCTCCTCCGAATGTGACGTTCAGGCGAGATTTGTTTGGACCGAGACTAGCGTCTTGGAACTCCCTGTTGGCACGGTTGAGCTCAGTTCAACTCACACAGGGTCCCGATGAGTTTCGTTGGAATCTATGTGCGAATGGTAAATTCTCTGTGGATTCCATGTATAGGGCGTTAGTACATTCCGATGTGCCAGTTGATGATAATAAAAAAATTTGGCAAATGAAGATACCACTTAAGATTAAAGTATTTACGTGGTATCTTCGTAGGGGTGTCATTTTAACAAAGGATAACCTTGTTAAACGAAATTGGCATGGAAGTACGAAGTGTATGTTTTGTCCACATGAAGAGACAATAAAACACTTATTCTTCGAGTGTAGTTTCGCACGTTCTATATGGTCAGCCATCCAGATAGCGTCTAACTTATATCAACCAAAGTCCGTTGCTAATGTCTTTGGCAACTGGCTAAATGGTATTGATAAAAAGTATAAAAACGTTATTAGGGTGGGAGCGATAGCCGTTATATGGTCGCTTTGGCTTAGTAGAAATGACAAGATTTTCAATGATAAAGATGTTTCTCGTATGCAAGTACTCTATCGGTGCACAAGTTTTCTCCGTTCCTGGTCCATACTACAACGGGAGGGACATCGAGGCCTCTTTACGGAGGCATGTGCACGTTTGGAAGAGGTGGCGAGTGATATTTTTATCCGTCATGGATGGCCACTTGATCGCCGGATTGGACCACCATAGGCGCTCGGGTCTTCCTTCAGCACTGGCGTTCTACTATTTCAATTCTTGTTTGTAATTCGTCTAGTGCTACACATACTCTTTTTATTTTCTCGCTTGGATTGCGGCTGTGTGCATTTTTATGCAGAGGCCGGGTGTAATGCTTATACTCTAAGTAATAAAGCCCTGTATCTAAAAAAAAAATTGGACGCGGATCTGCACGAGAGACGTGCACGTGAAAGAAACGAAGCTCTATGCCTCCGACGATTGCGTCCTATCGGACTCCGTCTAGCTACTTCGTGATCGTATCTCAACCGATTTTGACTCAAACTCTACCAACCGACCTAGCCTGCCCATATAAACAGGACCCAAGACATATAGGCAGGCGTGCAAAGCTAGACTAGACTAGATGGGACGGGGCGGTCACGGCCACCTGGCGGCGCTCTTGCCAGAGGACGTGCTCGCTGACGTGCTTCGGCGTGTGGCGGCGCCGCGCTGGCTCGCCATCTCCCGCTGCGTTTGCAAGGCCTGGCGAGCCATCATCGACTGCGAGGGCCTCCTCCACACAGAGCTTCCGTTCAGCGGCATCTTCATCAACTTCGACGACCTCCCGTTTCCCGAGTTCTTCTCCCGGCCCCCGTCGCCATGCCACCCTGCCATCAGTGGCAAGCTCGACTTCTTGCCATCTGCCAACAAGGCTCGTCCTGACACCCACTGTTATTACATCAAGGATCACTGTAATGGGCTCCTCTTAGTCGGTGCCTCCGTGGTTGAGCTTGCTGCCACATATAACGCCTTTGTGGTTAACCCTGCCACACGTAGCTGGGATACTGTGCCATCGTGCCATGCAACGGAGATTGTTAGTCATGCCCGATACCGTGAGTATCTGGCCTTTGATCCCATGATGTCATCACATCACCTAGTGTTTCGGATTCCTTATTTGCTTACTCCTTGGGGAGATGCGTGCGACCCCTTGGAGGAGGCGTCCGAATGGCCACCATCTCTCTATAAGCTGGATGTATTCTCATCACGGACACGTCGCTGGGAGGACAGGTTGTTTGTTCGAGAAGGTGATGCCGCTAGGACCGTCGGAAAGACACGTCGCCCGCTTGAATACTCGAGTGTCAAGGAGTCACTCTTGTCGGTGTACCGGCGAGGATCACTTTACGTGCATTGCCAAACTAATTTTGTTATGAGGTACATACGTTTTTTACATTCATATTTTATTTGAATGTTCATATTTGTCTTAGCAAACATTCTCAATTCTATGAATTCTTAAGACAGTTTGATGCCCACAATTTTCAATTTGCAGGATATCTTTGTCAGAAGATAAGTATAGCATGATTAGGCCACCAAGGACTAATGGAGGAGATCCTTATCTAGGAAGCTCAGAAAAGGGGGTGTACTTTGCATCATATTTCAAGGGTCACATTCGGATTTTTATCCTGAATGAATCATGTGATCAGATGCAGTGGATGTTTAAGCATGATTGCGACCTTAATCCCGTGAAAGCGTTTGTTGAGAAATTTCAAGGACCCTGGATCTTAGAAGACATTAATTATGACCGCTTTTATTCTAGTCTTGGAGAAATCGACAAGTCAGAAGTTGTAAAAGAGGCATCTGATTGGATCTCGGACAACGACGATTTTGATGATAACAGAGATGTGGGTAAAACGTCCCAAGCTAGAGATGTTCACATCCATATACTTGGATTCCACCCGTACAAAGAGATTCTCTTCTTGTGTAGTATGCGTACCAATGAGTCAAATGTGACGGGATTTGTCTATCATTTGAATAGCTTCAAGGTTGATGGCTTAGGTAGCATGTACCCAACGTTTTACAATCACTGCGACCAACCATTCCTAGATTGTGAAAGTTGGGATGATACGCACTCCTTTCCATATACGCCATGTTGTTGGATCGAAAAGGCCGTGGAAGCAGAGAATTCATAAAGTCAAAGCTCATCTCAAACATGATCACATATACTCTATTTTCTTTGGATTGTTTTCTGTTGCCGACAACACTATTATGCCTTTTATTAATTAATCATATGTTGGTCTTCTACTCTGTTCAATTGTATCCACATGAATTTTTTCGTATGAGTTCCTATGCAGCCTAGGTAATTTCCATTGATTCGTACCTCTTGGAAAATGACAGTGCAAGCAAATCTAGTAGGATTCAGGTAAGAAACGTACTCATAAACCGTAATATTCCTGAGTTTTCAAATCGTGAAAACATGCTCTACATGACAAAAGTAGTATTATACACCACTAATCTATACCTCTTATAAAGCAAAATTCCACTAAGTGTATTAATTATTTTTCTATCTCAACATGCAAGCTATCCACACCACCCACTCTTTTATCCAATCAATTGTCCATGTCATCTCCACTAATTAACAATAATTAATAATAGTACATTTTTCATGCAATCTATCCATGTCATCTTTTTTCAACCATATATATAATTGTCTATGTCACTAATATTTAGTCCTAAAATATTTAACAATTTCACACGAATTAAATTTAGTGTCTCGACTACTTTGATCAACTGAATCTTGACAATTGAATATTTGATGTGTATTATACCCATTTCATTTACATAATATATTTTTTATAGAGATTCCCGCTGCAACGCGTGGGGTATTTTCTAGTAAATCTTAAAGATCAAGTCCTTGCTAATGATGGAATCTAAACTGCAAAATTAAACCTCAATTGCCGTAGCATGCAAAGCAACAGGAATCCACTCACATGTGAGCACTGGAAGAGCAGCTTGGGCGCTTGGCCCATATGGCGCCATGTCCTTTCCTCCTACGTGAGCTCTCCACAGCAGCCGCCGCCCACTTACCCCTTCCTTAACTGCACCAACGAATCAAAACCCTATGAACTCGATTCCAGATTCATCCTACAAAACCCTAGGATACGAAAAGGTTTCTCTGACGGACGAATCGTTACTGTGTCCCTGAACGTATTATTTTGGTTCATCCTAATTTTAGTTCCTTTTCTTTTTTTTGAAATTAATTTTAGTTCCTTTTCGGTTAACTATTATTTTATTTCATCGGCAGTTTGGTTCAAATTTAACCCTCTCTCTTGGTCTTCTAAATACTCTTCTGAAAATAGGATACTCTAGCATTCGTATAGCATAGAACAACTGCATACTGCAAGGAACTTCATTTTGTCATGGATCAACAGATATATGCAATGCGCTAACACAGATGACACCAAATATTAAGCTGCATATTCCAAATTGCGGTACACAATTAATGCAGCGTGGCACAGAATCCAAATGTTGATGCGTCTCTATATACAGATTTATTGAGCGGCAGAAAATGCACAATACATCTACAGCAACCAAGGACTCCTTAGTCTGTATTATGTCTCCTCAGCACGAAAGCCAAGATTCTCGCTTGCCAGCCTAAGGAAGAACAGTTCGCACCACCTTCCTGTCCACCCCAAAAGACTGCATCGCAGCAAACAGATGATCAGTTGAGATCATCATACTACCTCCGTCCCAAAATAAAAGATGTTTTGGTAGGCGTCTTATATTTTGGGACAGAGTAAGTAGTACTGAAGCATATCAGTTCTTGACATCTGCTTACCTCCAGACCACAGTCGTTGACATATACATTCTTGAACAGCTCGGATTCATCGGGCATTGGACTTTCCTGCAGGGTGTCGAATCGTGGAAGGCACTCGATCTTAAGCACAATTATTTCGAATAAATGGAGAAACATTCTCAAGACATCTAGGCTGCAATTCAGACCTTTGCTTTGGCGATCGCAGTGTCAACCTCCTTCCTGATTTCCTTCTCCATGTCCTAGAAGGAAATAATTAAATAGATTGTCAGAGCAAGATTTTTTTTTGTTTGCACCATCCACCAGAGCAGATACCATTCCAGGTCTTATGCTTTGTGATGCTTTTTTCTAGTTACAGTGCTTACCTTGAGCTCCTGGGCTGTTGCCAAGTCATGGGCCAATATCAGCTTTCTGACCCGCTCAATCGGATCACGCTCCTGTTACATCATGACAAACACCTCATACTGTCAATCTTTGGTACGAGGGAGGTAGAACGAAAATTTCATGCAGAGAGTTGACAGCAATGCATCCTGACCTGTCTTATGCCTGCAATTTCTACTCTAGTACGGTAAGTACTGCCTGGATCTGACATAGAATGGCCATGGTATCTGTATGTGTCCATCTCAAGAATCTAAAGCACCGGGAGAATACACAAGAACATGTTAACCAGCAGCTATTTTAAAGGCATAATCTACTGGGAAGAAATTAGTAATATCACGTTTAAAGTATGCTTTGTGCAACTGATAACTGAGAAACTTGGGTGGGACAGGGCAGCTAATCTCAAGTATACAGAGTACTCTCTTAGTACAGTGAAGCCTTGGCAGCTAATCTAGTAAGAAGGCATTGTTGAAACAGGGCAGCAACCGATCTTAATCCAGCATGCACGAGAAAGGATGCATGAAAATTCAGAAACAATGGAACGGTTGCAAGTTAATACTAGTGTTGAATCCATCCTACAGAGGGATGAGAAATTATCCAAGAGCGGACCAGAAGTGCATATTTTTCTGACCCAACCCATCCCTGATGAATCCCCACAAGGACATACATGCACATAATATGAAGTTTCCTGAATGCTTACAATTGGTCCATTCTGAAGAACATGTTCTTTGGCAAATTTACAGGCCTGCTTCACCGCAAGAAAATCCATCCCATCAACCTGCACCAAACACAAGATATGCACATCAACTCTATCTGATCTGAGATGAGCCAAAACTGATGAGAATCCAACTGATCTGTACCTTCAACCCGGGCACATAGTCCCCGCGCTTGTAGTAAGCCGCGCTCTTGGATGCCCTCCACTCGGCCGTCCCCATCCCATCTGCATTCACAAATTGATCATAAAGTTAGTTAATAATCCAAATCAAACACACCAATACAGTATATTCGCAACAAAAAAAAACCAATATACAGTATAGTCTGAAATTTCAGAAACGCAAGTTATTACTAGTTAATGATCGAAATCAGACTTGCAGTCCGGAAATCACACACTCTGTTTTTTCAATGGTCCACTCTGTTACAAGAAAACTCACAGTGGTTGTTCTCGCAGACGAGGATAACGGGCAGCTTCCAGAGCGCGGCCATGTTGAGCGCCTCGAAGAGCTGGCCCTGGTTGGCGGCGCCGTCACCATACAGGTCGAAGGTCACCGTCCCCTCCTTCCTGTACCTCTGCGCGAAGGCGATGCCGCACCCTAGCGGCACCTGCGCGCCGACGATGCCGTGGCCGCCGTAGAAGTTGGCGTCCTTCTTGTAGAAGTGCATGGAGCCGCCCTTCCCCCTGGAGCAGCCGTCGACGCGGCCCATGAGCTCGGCGAAGGCGGCGACGAGGCTGCCCCCGCGGGCCAGGTAGAGGCAGTGGTCGCGGTAGGCGGTGATGATGGCGTCGCGGCGCGTGATGGCGGCCTCCATGCCCACGGCCACCGCCTCCTGGCCGTCGTAGAGGTGACAGAAGCCCCGGATGAGCTTGGCCTTGTAGAGGGAGTCGGCGGCGATCTCGGAGCGGCGCATGAGCGCCATGGAGCGGAAGGTGGCGAGGAGCTCGGAGGGCGTGGTGGCGACGGAACGGGACGGCGGGTCCACGTTGTGGGACGCGAAGGGAAGGGAGGTCTCCACGGTGAGCGGCGGCTCCGTGGAGTCCGAGAACGCGCGGGCGAGCGTTAGAGGCGCCACGCGTTGGGTGGCCGCGGTGGGGTTGAGGCGGCGGAGGATCGCCGCGGCCATGGCGGGTTGGCGACGGCGAAGGCGCTCGCGGGGTCTGGACGATCGAGGAGGCGCGCTCTGCCACGATCGAGCTTGGAGGACTGGAGCACGGAGGAGCGGACTGCCGATGGAAGTGGTTGGGGAGAGACGCGAGGGAGCTTTTGGGCGAGCGAGGTGGCACGGCGCGTGGCGCCGCCGCGTGGTGCAGATTCTGGGCGCGCGCTGTGGCGCCGTGGCAGGGCGGCGGTGGGCGCGTGGCCGAGTTGGGCCGGTCCGACTTTGCGCCGTGTGACGCTTTACCAGTCTCTAAACAAAGCAACCAAAGTGCACAGGTGTCTCGCGGGCTAAAGCGACCAGAGAGTACCAACGGTGACACATGGTCGCTCTCAGTTGGCCTCCGGCTAGCTGTCGTTTTCAAGCTCGGGTGACAAATGGTCGCCCTCAGTACACATTCCCCTATATATTTATATTATTATCTCTACTATATAATATCGTTAAATGTGATGGTCGGCGGCGGTACGTCACGCCGACACCAATCCAAATCGAGTCCATCTTAAACGCGTAGAGTATAGGTGTGCACCAATCCTAAATCGAGTCCAACTGAAAGCGTAGAGTATACGCGCGCACCAATCCTAAATCGAGTCCAACTTAAAGTGCTTAGTGTATACGTATATGATTCGAACCAATCTCTCGTTCGTTCGTGTACGTAAACACGATCAGGAAAAAGCCAACCTAAACTCATTGCCAATCCCCGCAAAAAAAATGTAAACTCACTGC
Organism: Poa pratensis; assembly: GCA_947311845.1. NCBI lineage: Eukaryota > Viridiplantae > Streptophyta > Magnoliopsida > Poales > Poaceae > Poa > Poa pratensis. The sequence continues at coordinate 4,549,100 of CAMZMU010000094.1, read as the reverse complement.
CAATGTAAACTGGCCCGACATGTAAGTTTTCGGAATCAAGAATGCAGGCAGCTCGTCCCATACCTAGATTAGATGATCTTAATTGTACCGCCTGTATATGCATGTAAATTTTCGGAATCAGAAATTCAGGCAGCTCGACCATACCCAGATTAGATGATCTTAATTAACACACAATAGTATATACAGGAAACCTTAATCTTAATTAGACAAAATAGTATATACGTGTAAAATTTAGGAAATTATCCCTTTTCAAATATTAATCCTTCATATGATCAGATCGGTGACACCAGGCGAGATTGCAAAACTCATTTACGAGGTTGCGGCGTGTAACTAGGTAAGCCGAAGACCCCATACGCTAATAATTTTTGTGTCTTGGTGAAACATAATATCACAATGTTACAAAATTATTTGTTTTCTCGTTGCAACGCACGGGTATTTAGCCAGGCGAGATTGCAAAACTCATTTCCGAGGTTGCGGCGTGTAACTAGGTAAGCCGAAGACCCCATACGCTAATAATTTTTGTGTCTTGGTGAAACATAATATCACAATGTTACAAAATTATTTGTTTTCCCGTTGCAACGCACGGGTATTTAGCTAGTA